>CM053772.1:207069078-207107461 GCA_028658325.1 Potorous gilbertii | reverse complement strand
GACTTCCCCTTTACCCCACCCCCAAATTGAAAAAAAATAGACTATTCACAGTTTAAAGTAGCTGAAGTGATTTTTCTGGAGCCCATTTCATTTCATATTTGACATTTTTGAAATTCTTGCAGGATGTTAGCCAGATTAATACATATAGATCTGTTGCTTGCTCTCCACTGAAAGCATAAAACTCCTTGTTAATTTTCCCTCTTGTTACAAAGATTAAGTTTGTACCTTAACAACCGCAGGGTTTGTTCTGATCCTATGATTAGTATTTGCATGGTTCTGAGTACTGAGACCACTGCATTCATTGTAACTTAGCTGAGTGTTGGCTGGAGCCAGTAAGAGCTTCTTAAGCTAGAAACATATCAGGGAAAGGAAAAAGAAAGAAAAGTTATGCATCTTTAAGGATTAGAAAACTTTATTAGAATTTTTTACATATTTACTTAAAATTAGCTACATCAATCTGAACAAGTAGAACACAAATAGCTCAAAAGGAATTAAAAAAAAATCCCAACTTTTAAGTAAAAGGGTTTGAAAATATATTAAAAATGAATGGAGGTGCTTCCATTTCTGACATTCTGGCTGGTGCTGGGGTTTAAGTAAAATGATTTGAAATTATATTAAAGATTAATGGAGATGTTTCCTTTTATGACATTCTAGGGGGTGTGGGTGACTGGATGAATTCCGTTGTTTTTGTATGTTTTATTTTCCCTGTAAGGTGTGCCAAAAATAGACTCCCTCCCCACAAGGGAATTCCCTACCCACTATCACTAGGTTATAGTTCATTCGAATAAGAAAAACTTTTATGATAATTGTGTGGATTCTAGAAATAAGGGAAAAAATTATTTAAGTGAGATGCTTGCTACTGAATGGAGGAATATATTATTTTGAACTGCATCTTCTAGTGCTATTAAAATTTAAAGTGCCATAAGATACTTTGGAAGCAGTGAGGTAGGAATCTCTGCTTTTAATAGAAAGAACAAAGGTAAAGCATTATGAGATAATAGATTTAGAGCTAAAAGGTATGATAGGAGCCATCTAGACCAACCTCTGCATTTTACATATGAGGAAACTAAGGAACAGAGAAATTAGATGGATTGGCTGTGGTTACACAAGTAGTAAGTGACAGGGGTAGGATTTTGACCTTGGTTCTATGACTCCAAACCCAGGACTCATTCCACCAAGTCATCATGCCTCCCTCCCAAGACAACTAAGTCAACCATCTTCCCATTACTTAGCTAATGTTGAGCATACAAGTCATCATGAAAGGAACGGAATAGATCATCTAACACTTTTCCCCTTGCCTTTGGAATTTTCCCCTTCCTTATATACCTTGTGATTGCTCCCTCAATGATCTCACAATTGCGTCACTTTGCTAAGGTACCACGTATTAAAGTGAATATACACCTCTGTACCTATGTAAGACCTCAAAATTGAAGCAGCTCCTATGTCATCATCTCCATCTCTAGACTAGAAATCTCCAAATACAAAGTCAACTGCCTAAAGTTCTGGGGTGTTTTCAAAATGTAGAGGTAGGATATGAACAATCTATAGCGCAGTGACACTAGATAATTGTACATGGTATACCCTCAGGTTACAGATGAAACAAATATGAAACCTGAGACAAAGAAATGAAACATGGCTATGGCTGATGAGAAAGGAAGTCACGTATACCAATAAAACATCACAGAAATGCCAGGCATCGTTTAGGGCATCTTTCTCCACTCTACCAAAATCTGCTGAAATTTGATCCTGCCTCAAGGACAGGCAAATGCCAATTCCTCCATAAAAATTACACTTTTTTTCTCCAGCAACTATGCTGGCTGCTGTTCCTCACTGCCCACTCCTCACAATCCTTGAAATATGGTTCCTAGCTCTATAACTCAACAAGACCTCTTTCTTAATGTTTATTAAAGAGGTCTGAATGGTGAACATCATTAGCCTGTTCTCAGTCATATCCTCCTTTTTCCTCTGGGCAGCTTTTGACCGTAATGAACACTCCTTCCTCTTGGATACTCTTTCTTTCCTCAGCTTTCATGACTCTCCCGTTTCCTCCTCTTACTTTTTTGACCACTCCTTATTCTGTTTTGCTGAGTCATTATTTATGCCCAGCCCCCTTTGTCTCCTTTCACTCATCACTAGAGAATTCGTTAGTATAGTTTTAGTTACCATCTCCAGTTACCATAGTCGACTGTCAAATCCGTATATCCAGTACTGCTCTCTGTTCTGTAATCCACACAAATTATTAAATGCCTGCTAGATATCACCTTCTGGATGTCTTATAGGCATCTCAAATCCTAACTCAAAAGGTTCAGATGGATCTCTGATTTAAAATCCTTGAATTTTCTCCTCAATGATATAGATCTCAACCCATCCATGACTGCCAATTCTATGGGTCTCTTGTCCAAGTCCACCCAATGTGCTAGAAGTTTTCCTTGCTTTCTCAAGACAATGAGAGGACACAAGCAGAGTACCCTGGCTTCTATCCATCTTTGTCCTTGTGACCAGTTCATTTTTTTCTTCTTCTTACCTTTCTCTGATTATGTTTTACTCTTCTTCTCAAAGTTCCTCATCAGCTACCATGCCTCTCTCCACTACTCTCTCTGACATTATTTTCAATTCTTCAGAGACTGTTATGTTTTACATCTCATAGCCATAGAACACCCCTGATAGAAGTCTGGCAATAAGAAAGTCAGGTTTTATCTCGGGGATATTAAAAGAGCTTGATAATTTTCTGAAGGCAATTTAACCAGTTTTCCTCCTGTTATTCGAGTCATTGGTACTATCTGTCCGAGGAACTATTTCATTTTTGTGTTTGGACTTTGTCCTTGACACCCAGAGTAGTGTCTAGCATGTAATAGGTGTTCAATAAATGCTTGTTAGTTGACTAGTAGATAAGTCCCATAAGGGCTTTGCAAAAATGGGAAAATACACATATAGGTGAATTGCGGAGAAACTTTTTTTTTAAATAAGCTCTTCTTTGTGAGTTTTTCTTTCCTCTTGCCTTTGGACTCTTCCTCTTGCTTATACACCTTGTTAATGCTCCCTCAACGACCTCACAATTGTGTCACCTTAAGTCTCTACTCAAGACATTTGTTGCAATTTGGCTATTTTTTTCCATCTCTGTTCTCTTTAGTGTAATTTCTACCTACTCTGTAAGTAAATCTAATACCCTGGTGCTAGAGTTCAAGGGTAGTGACTCTTCTGTTTCTGATGTTGAAATTATTTTGTTATAAAAATCCTTGCAGATCTTCTCCAATTTTCTTCTCTTTGTTTTCCTCCTTACATTTTTCCCTTAAATGCCCTCAAGATAATCTTTCTTAGTTGAATCTCTTGCTAAGTAAGCCCCTTAAAAATCAGAAGAACTAGAAGGAGGTTGCACCTACATGGCTGGCTGATTTTTGAAAGATACTCTTTGAAGACGAAGGAAAGGAGTTGATAGAGAGTTTTGTTGTGCATCCACTGGGAAGGAGAGTTGTTATTTCATGGAACACACTAGTCATCTCATACTGCAATACTGATGACAATTATTTGAAAAATGATGCAGCAAACACACCAACATTGGTTCTAAAGAATGAATAGGCAGTAAAATTCTATGAAGAATTTGATAAGAACCTCCAAATTAAATCCAAATCTAGATTGCTACTCTGTTCTCAATGTACAGGTGGAATGAGTGAAGGTATCGAAAAATATACTGCAAAATATGGTTCAGGAACAAGGAATGAGAGTGATCAGACTTGTGAAATGGAAGCATAACAAACATTTTTAGGGAGAGCAGGATGATGGGGGCAGTGCAAAGAGTGCTGAATTCTTAGCAAGAAAATGTGTTTAAATCACAGACTTGCCATCAGCTACCTATGAGGTCTTCTCTAGGTGCTTTAACCTCTAGGGGCCTCAGTTTCTAATCTGTAAAACAAGGATTAGATCCAATGATTTTGAAGGTCCCTGTCAGCTCTAATTCTGAGATTCTTTAAGCTCTTGAGGTGAGCCCTAGACAACATCACAAAAATAAAATTAGCTACATTTTAAGCAGGAAAATATTTGTCATTCCTGAATCAGATACAAGCAGCACACAGATTTGTCCCCAAAAAGAGATCTCATAATTAAAAATGTACAAAACAGAATTCATTATCCTCTCTCTAATCTTGGTCATTTCCGTTCACGGTCCTTCCTGTGTCTTAGAATCGTCTTCACCTCTTTCTCTTACCTACCATGTCCATTCAGTTGACAAGTCTTGATTTTACCTTCCTCAGAATGTCTTGCATCTGTTCCCTTCTTCCACTCACATAGTCACCACTTTAATTCAAGTCCTCATTGCCTCTGGCCCAGGCTACTGTAATAGCCTTCTAATTGAACTCCTTGCTTCCAGCCTTTTCCCTCTCTAATCAATCCTCTACACAACTACCAAAATAATCTTTCTAAGGCACAAACCTGACCGTGTCCCTTTCTTGCTCAAACTCTTTCCTTTGCTTCTAGGATAAAATATAAAACTCCTTGGCTTGGCATTTAAGGTACTCCACAATTTGGTTCCAAACAATTTTGCCAGCCATATTTCATACAAATTGTCTTCATAAACTGTATATTTCAGCCAAATTGTAATACTAGCCAGTTCTTGAAATCTTTCCTATTTCTTTACCCATCTATCATATCTGGAAAACTCTCCATCCTCATCTTTCCCTTTCAGAATTTTTTTTACTTCAAGGTTCAACTCCCATATCACCGAGTCTAGGAAACTTTCTTTGCAAATTTCAGGCATTAGTGTTCTGTCTTTCATTTTTCTTACAGAATATTTATCTACATAAAATTTTGTCCCTCATATCCTAAGTAGAAAGTAAGTGTTGTGAGAAAAGGAACTCTTGTTTTTGTACCTTCTACATAGTATGAGCTGAGTGAGTTCTCATTTTGCCAATATCTCTCTTAGTTGTTCATTGTTTTATTTATTTTTATTATAGTTACTTGTGCACATGACTTATCTCCCCTGCTAGACTGTAAACCCCTTGGGGGCTGAAACTACATATTATTTGCCTTTGTATCATATTCAGTTCCTAACACAGAGGCTTACAAACAACAGTAACTGTACTAAGTTAATGCTGTTTGTAAAGTTCTATGCTAGGAACAGAAATATAATCTTTTTTTTTTTAATGAACCAAATTATATCAGCTGAGCAAATGAAATTCATCACCTAGTATCCAAAATATTCTAGATTGTTCCTATCATAATGTCAATCCATGTTTTGGGATTTTTTGGTGATTTTTTTGTTTACACATTTTAAAAACACAAGAACTTCAGGAAAGAGAGAAATTCTTAGTATTTCATACTCTGTACACTTCTCAGGTTTTTGGTCTTTGTTGTTATTTCAGTCTAAATTAAGAATCCAAACCTTATTGTTGCTACATCATACCCATGCGGCGGGTAGCCAGAGGCAACTCCAATTCCTGTTAAACAGTAGGAAGGGTTCTTACTAGAGACGGCTCTTCTGCCTCCTGAGTTGGAGGGGTGCCGTCGGGCATAGGCGAAGGGCTAGCATCATTGTCATTGGTCACATCTCCATCTGTCAGTGCATCAAATGAGGGCAATCCATCCTCATCCACAGGGAGACTGTCCAATGTTTCTGTGAGGACGGCTAGCAAGTTCGCCTCATTCTCTTCATCTATCTTCTGCAGAAACAGAAAGAGAGAGGGGGAGGGCAAGAGAATGTGCTTAATCAGCATGGAATGAACACATGTTTAACCAAATGTGCCAATGCATACGAAGTAATTCCTGACCACAATAGCCCACATTAATCTCTCTCTTCACTAAAGCCATTTCCTCTTACAGTCTGAGCAACACAGCTAGAACCTTATTGTATAGAACTGACCCCTAATTGTTGGAATCATGTTATTTAGCACTTTTTATCATGTTTATGTATAATTAGACCAAAAGCTCCTTTAGAATATTGTTCAATTTTTAATTAAATTCCAAATAACGAGCAGACCATTTTGTACATGGCAAGACTGGGGAAGAAGAGGGTCAAGGAGTCTGGCAATATAAGTCAGCGACTGTTCTGCAATTTACAGTCTTAGAAAAGATATTTGTGGCACTAAGAGATTAAATGGACTGCCTAGAGTCATATAGACAGTACGTGTCATCTGTGGAGAGAGACCCTGGCCTGGAGTCAGGAAGACTCATCTTTCTGAGTTCAAATCTAGCCTCAGACACTTCCTGGCTGTGTGATCCTAGGCAAGTCACTTAATCCTGTTTGTCTCAGTTTCCTTATCTGTAAAATGAGCTGGAAAAGAAAATGGCAAACCTACCTTTGCCAAGAAAACTCCAAATAGGGTATAGATATCTATTTTGCCCTACAGGAAAATAGAATGGAGGGGGATGGAAGAAGAGGGTGGTGATAGAAGGGAAGGCAGATTGGGAAAAGGGGTGGATGGGGTGCACACTATTCTGGGATTGGGGGAGAGGAGATATGGGGAGAAAATTTGGAATTCAAAATCTTGTGGAAGCAAATGTTGGAAATTGAAAATAACCAAATTATATTTTAAAAAAAAGAAAGAAAGAAAACCCCAAAAGGGATCACAAATAATCAGACAATACTGAAAAACAACTGAACACACACACACACACACATATCCACTCCATCGTTAACCTTTTGTTATGCAGTTCTTGGGCAGTCCTGTGAAGCCCATGGACCTCTTCTCAGAATATATATACAATTTTAATGCATAAGATAAAATACGTAAGTCCAAAAAAGAAACCAATTAAACTGAAATAAACATGTTACTTTTTTTTCTTATTCAACTTCATGAACCTCATAAAACTTGTGCACAGACACCAAATTAAAAACCCTTCCCTGCATAAAGGGCAGAAGTGGGGTCCAAGATTTTCCTGACCTGGCTCTCTATGGTACCACACTCACTTTTTCTTTGCCCCTACAAACCAAATCAGCATTATTAAATTTGAATGTTGTTATATAAGATGATCTTGCTCACAAATGGTTTCATGTGGGTATGGCCACTTTTCCTTTCTGCAGAGCCTTGTGGGCAAAGTCCATATAATCAGCTTCCGTTTGAAGCGTATAATCATTGCCACAGGGCTAGGTACATATGGAATGCTCAATAAATGCAACGATGATAGTTCATATTTCAAAAACATTTTAAAGTTTGCAGAGCACTATCCTTCTAACAGGTAGGCAAAGTAGGCTGTACAAATATTACCGCAATTTTACGTATAAGGAAAACGAGGCTCAAGTAAGTTATGTTATACTTTTTACTTACAATTAAATTCAGGTAGGGTAATTTTCTTCTTCTAGACCCTGCAATTCATTTTTCTTAAAATTTTATTTATTTTATTCTGAATTCAAGAAATAAAATAAGCACTTCCATAATATTGTAGAATAGGAGAGAAAAAGGTAATCACACACAAAACTGCAAATCTATTGGTAAAATTTGCCATTCTTTTTAACTATATAATAAAATTCCCATGTAATTTTCTTTATTTTTCCTTTTGTTTCTTCCCTCCCATCTCCTCCACCTTAGAGATGGTTACCATTAGACATAAATATGTGTATATTTATGCATATATTATACATATATATATGTGTGTATATAGATGTGTATATATGTGTATATGTATATGTATCTTTCTATACACATTTTATTTCAGTTCTTTCTCATTTTATTTGACCCATTTATTTTCTTCAAAAGGATTTCAACAGTCTCTCTCTCTCTCTCTCTCTCTCTCTCTCTCACATACACATGCATACACCTCAAATTCAATGTGATACCATTAATAACTATAGGCTAAATTATCCTGCACAGATTGTATTACAAAATGCACCTAAGTTGCTGACATCTAATGAAGCTAGCAATGCCCAGACTTCCTTTCTTGCTGGCACTGAACTCCAGTTAATTGACCTGACAAAATTACAAGAATGAGAGAATAAGACAGCTAATCAGAAAATCAAATTGTATTACTAGTGAAATTAGGCAGGTCTTTATCACGTATACATTTTATTTTCATATAAAAATTGTTTCCCCTCATTACCGATGAGTCTTTGTCTAAAAGCAAAAACTCGAGTTCACATTCTTATGTGTCTTCGAGGCAGCATATTAATGACTGATCTTGACGGGTTTGTTTTTGTATTTTTATCAGTGTTTCAACTCTGTAGTCCTTGAAGGTGACCTTGTCAATGACTTATTTGGGGGGTCACAGTATCACTGTTGTTTACGTTTTATCATGTTCCAATAGACTGTGAGTTGGTAGATTAATATATAATCAGTTGTGGAAATATTGATTTTTTTTTGAATTGGTGAATTTATTTACAAAATGATGTATTATACAGAAATAAACTAATGCTTTTAAAATATTTGATCTTCTAAAATGTAAATTACTTTTAATACCACCAGAATATGGCTGCCAGTTTAATGGTTTAGCATTAAGAGTATGGTAGTTGGAAGACCTGAGTTCAAATTCTGTACTTGTATGACCTTCGTATATTACTTCTCTCTGGCTCTCAGTTTCCTCTTCTGTAACATAAGAGTCAGAGTCCATAACCTCTAAACTTTCTTCTAGTTCCAATTCTATAATCTGTTTAAGATTAAAAGGAAAAAATTCTGATCATGAATAGAACTTGCTTTCCAAGTACCTGGAATTATTTTCTTTTTATTTAAAAAAAAGTTTATTCATGAAGTCAGCTATAAAATTACTCAACTTACAATGAAATCAAATGCTAGTTTAAGCTAAGGTAAATATTATCTTCTCTAGAATAATCTGTCTTTGTATTATATTTGATAAAATAGAGTTTGCATATCTATTATTTTTTTTTAAATCAGGCAGTTTCTCTGTATCTTCCATTTTATAAATATGGTTCATTCCCCTGAAGTTTAAATACTTCAAAGCAAAAGTTTAATAATGTCTATCAATAAGCAAATTTTTTGATTATTATAATTTAAAATTTATGCATTCCAGGTTTACTATGTGCTATTTGTTTTCAGTCACATAGCAAAATTATTTTCCATGAATGTAGTATAATTCTAGGCAAGTATACACCAAAAAAATATTTTTAAATTAACTGTATTTCATGAGTTCCTTCCAAGGAGCATATATTCATTACAATGGCAGAGACCCTGGAATTTGATTGTGTCATAATTCATTTTTAAGACCTGATTAAACATAATTATTTCTATTTTTTGCTGAAATAGTGGTGATATGTATAGTAATAGAGAGATGATTTTGTAAAGTCCTTGAACAGAGTTTGGTACAGCAAAATTTTTCTTAAAAGTAACAAAAACTGTATGGCTATTGCTATAAAATGTTGTTTATAGAAATAAAGACAGATCTAAATAAAAGGGAAAATATTAATTGCTCATAAGTAGACCAATATAAGAAAAATGACAATACTAACCAGATTAATTTACCATGGCATATTAGGCTAGCAAATAATTACTGTATAGAACTAGAAAAAATAATAAAATTCATCTAAAGGAACTAAAAGTCAAACATCTCAAGAAAATAATGAAAAAGTGGGAAGGAAGAAAGTCTAGAAGTACCAGATCTCAAATTATACTATAAAAAAAGAAATCATCAAAACAATTCGGTACAGGTTAAAAAATAGAGAGATTGACAAGTGGAAACAGATTATCTACACAAAATACAGAAGCAAATGGTCCTATTAGCTTAGGGTTTGCTAAATTAGAACACCTGAGTTCCTGGGTTCACTTTTTGGGAAAAAAAAAAAACTGCTGAGAAATTGGAAAACAATATGACTGCAATTAGGTATGGAGTAACACCTCACATTGTATAGCATGAGAAATTCCAAATAGATATACCACAGACATAAAAAGTGACATTAGAAGCAAATTAGAAGAGTAAGAAATAAATTACTTTTCAGTTAAATGGATAGAGGAAGAGTTCACGGTCAAGCAGAGAGGATCACAGGTGATAAAATGAACAATTTTGATTACTTAAAAATTAAGTCCTTTGTGAACAAATCTAATACAGCTAAACCCTCTTCCCCCATCCTCCTTCCTTTTTATTGCAGAGGGCAACAGTGTTCTCCCTGTCCCTCAGGTTCACATCCTAGAAGACATCCTGGAGTTCTCACTAGCTCTCAACTCACTTTCCCTAGACAAGTTCTTGCCAAGGACTGCCAATTTCACCTTTGCACCATTTCCCTATATATATATATATATATATATATCCCCCTTTTCTCCTCTCACACTGTTACCACTCTGGTACAAACCCTCATCACTTCCTGCCTTGACAATTGCAATAACTGGCTGATGGATCTTCCTGCCTCCAGTCACTCCCCAATCCCATCCACCTTCCATTCTGTTTTAAAGTGATTTTCCTAAAGTGTAGATCCCACAATGGGACACATCACTACTTTCATAAACTCAATAAACACAGTGGCTCCCCATTGTCTTCAGGATCATATACAAAATACTCTTTGACATTCAAAGTCCTTCATAACCCAGCCCCCAAATACCTTTCTAGTCTTTTTATACCTTATTCTCTGACACATTCATCTGTCAAGTAGTCTACCCCATTATTTCCAATTAATTCTGCATATACCTTGCTTTGTATTTGTTTACATGTTGTCTCCTCCATTGGATTAGAAGCTCCTTGAGGGCCAGGACTGTATTTTGCCTCTTTCTGTATCCCCAAAGCTTAGTAGAGAGCCTGGCAAGTAGTAGATACTTAATAAATGCTTACTGATTTACTGGTAGCTAAAATTTTAAAAGAAAATCAGGAATGTAAGGGGAAAGTTTTGTAGCTAGTTTCTCTGATAAAAGTCTCATTTCTAAAACTGATTCAAAATTTTAGTATTAAGAATCATTCCTCGTCTAAGGATATGAATAAATAGTTATCCAGGGAAGAAATCCAAGCTAGCTATATCCATGAAAAATGTTTCAAATAACTTATGATTAGAGAAATACAAATTAAAGTAACTCTGAGGTTCTAACTCCCATCCTTGGGACTAGAAAAGTTGACAAAAAGGAAAAATGACAAATATTGGGAGAGACTAGAGGGGAAAAGTCCTATTGATATACTGTTGATGGAGCTAGGAATTGCTGTAGTGATTCTGTAAAGCAATTTGGAACAATGTCGCCAAAATTACTAAACTGTACATGACCCAGCAATACAACTACTAGGTCCTATACCCCAGAGAGATCCAAGGAAGAATAAAAGATAGAAACATATTTGGAGAAGTGCCTTGCGCAGTGGCAAAGAATTGAAAACTCAAGGGATGCCCATCAAAAGAGAAATGGAAGCACAAATCATGATATATGAATGTAATGTTATGCTTTAATGAGTGGAGAGACAGTTTCAGAGAAATCTGGATGTATGGATGTGGAGTGAAGTTCACAGAATCAAATAAAGATTTTATTTGATAGCATCAGGTGAAAATTATATACTACGGCATTAATAATTTAAAAAATGGACAACTCTGAAAGACCAATGCAATAATCAAACATGATTCCACAGAATTAAGGATGAAAATATTGCTCGTCTCATGACAGAGAGCTGATGGGTTTATGTGAAGAATGAGATACAAGGTTTTGGATGTGGACGATAAATAAGGGAATTAGTTTTGCTTGACTATGTGGAGGATTTTTCTTTTATTTAATTGGGTTAGGGAGGTTGGAGCTAAAAATAAATACTTGAAAAAAATTTAAATGATAAAAAAGCAAAAATAAATGTAGTTAACAGGAAAAATTTTGTGGTTTCTTTTCAGACTTTAAATGCTTTCTTTGATCATATAATGTTATAAGAAAGTCAGATATCTTCTGGTAGATCTTTCAAGTTGGAGGTTTAAACAGACATTCAAGTGTACTGACATTCCCAAGTGAGAAGCTGAGTGGACACTAGCCCTCATCATGGCAATTTCAATTAGTTTTGTACAAGTTTCAAGAATCAAACACCCCAGAGAAAGCAACGGATGTGACAAAGAGGACTCTGTTAAACAATTAATGTCACTTTCTATTATTGCTTCAGTCCCAATTTACAGAGCAAATAAATCAAAGTCACCACAGATGAAGCACACTGGCCTGTGAACACATGTCTGTTCACAAGCGACATGGCAGTGGGGAACACATTAGTCAGTAAAATGACATTGTAAGATAACCTTTCCAAAGCTTGACTATGCTATTGCTTCTAATTGCCCCAAATTATTGCTTTAAATGAAATATTCTTATTAGCTCCATCAAAGATAAGAGAAGAGGAAGAGAGTAGAAATAGAAAATATAATTGACAATGGGCAATAGTACAGAAGGCTACCATGCTCAGACTCAATATCGGAATCAGAATCCTCACACTGATAGCAGGAAGGACAAAGTGAAGGCATCGAATAGCTTGATACACCTTTTTATCATTGCAGCACTGCAATTTTTAGGGACATTTTCCTGTGTTGGGATACAAACTCCTTTTCTCCTTTGTACCATGAAAATCTACTCTCTTATCTAATAAAGACTTATCTAATAAGAAGATGATACTCTCCAGGATTCTCTGAAAATACACACAAAATGCTACTGAGATAAAAGTTTTATTTTTATAAATATTTGCAGTATTTATAATGGCAAACAATAAATAAGGCTATGTTTATACAAACTATTCAGTAATAAAAAATGATTTAGAAAGGAGTAATTCCTATCATCATCTAATCACCTATTACAGTAGTTACTAAAGAATCCCTTGCAACTAATGATAAATCCTAACATGGCACCCTCTCTGGGGCTGCTCGTGAACTAGTATGCCAAGTCCCCAGAGATAGCTGACTATTATTCATTTTAGGATTCTAGGGATTCACTTCCAAGGGCTAGCTACTACTTACTTTAGGATTCTGGGGTAACTCTTAGAGGTCTAGGTTGTCTAGTACTGTCACTAATGAGCCCCTATCAGTCTGCTCACTACTGGTTATCAGTTAAACAATTATCTTCCAGAAAAGGTATTTACTAAGCAGGTATATAGCAAAGGAAGTGGTTACAGAATTCCTCCCCCTACCACCTTAAATCAAGACTGCCTTCTCCTCTTGTAACAACAATGTCCCTGAAGAGAATAGTTTCCAACTTAGAGATCATATATGGCTAGAGAATAAATTCACAGCTCCTGGTCATTGGAAATATTTTTATTAGGTGTAGCTCACTGATGGGTTTTGAGACCTGGTGTATTCGGTTGATGTGTTTCTCAGTTTCTGGTGAAAATACTGCCTTCTGACTCCAAAAGGGACTTCTAATCTTCACAAGTTCACAAGGCTGTCTGTTGGTCAATGAGAGGTAGGAGGAGAAAAACTATTCTGACCGCCATTTCCCTTTCAGGAGTCCTTAATCATTAAATTCAACTACTACTTTCCTGTCACGCAGTATTCTGAGCTGGCTTGCTGTATTACCTATAGGGCTGTGTGTGCTGTGTGTGTGTGTGTGTGTGTGTGTGTGTGTGTGTGTGTGTGTAAGTCAATCAGAAGATATTTCCTGTATGTTGTCATTCAATGATCAAAGAATTTTATTCCTCTCAAATCGATTAAGAATTTGTTAGCAATTAAATTTTTCTGTGATTATGTTAATTGGAGTGGGGAGAGAAATCCCCACCCTTACACTAACTATATTCATATTTGCTGAGTTTCTATGTTAATGACCTAGCACGCTGCTTTGCGCATAGTAGGTACTTAATTAGTGGATGCTGAATGAGTAAGGATTGAATTAATAACTCACAGAAGCTTACTGAGTCAAAGCTCAATAGAGATGTAGCTGTATGAGGGTGGATTCTGACTCTCAATGGATTCTTAAATCTTACCTTAGAATTTAAACTCAGGACCATTCCACTCCAGAGAAACTGCATTGAGAGATCTACTAGAAAAGTGTGTGTGTGTGTGTGTGTGTGTGTGTGTGTGTGTGTGTGTGTGCATGTGTGTTGAGGGATAGTACTAGTAATAAAAACACTTTACCCCAAGCTGAAGTGGAACCGGAAGACAGGAAGTAACCGACTAAACTAATGAGGGAGACAAAGGGTTCAATATTCAATAGTTGCTTAAAGAGACAATCATGGAGTAAAAAACTGTATGTGATGTTCCAATGATATTTAAATGTAGGTTAGGTTATATGAAAAGACCATGCCCTGCTTATTATAGTAATTTTTTCTGCATCTTGTAGAATTGAAATTACACTTTGCTTCCCAAGATTCTCACACTTACTTGATCTCTGTTTGATAAAAATAGTTTAATAGCCATTTAATCACAGCTTCATTATCTTAGCTCTCTTAATGTGAAGTAGGGCAGGAAAACATTGGCTTTCTCATTATTCAAATCATCAATAAGGAGAAATGGTGTGGTCTTCTTTTTTACCATTCATTAATCAGTTTCAGAAACAGAAATACTATTTACTAAAATATCGATCAGTTTTAAAAAATCACATCTTTTTGAGACTCCATTTCCCCATATGTAAGATTTCACAGTTTTGCTTAATCTCGACCTCAGACTATTACTATGTTACAGAACAAAGGAGGGCGAGCAGAACTAATGAAGGATTGATTGAGTAAATACCCCATGAGATATAAATTCTTAAAAATAAAAATAAACTATCATTTTTTTTTGATTAAGCACATTCAGATTATACACATTGTAGCTTGTCTATTGAAAGTCTTTGGTGCTGGGCCAGTTATCCCATCACCAGCTACCTAAGTCCCTGTGTAACATATAATACTAAGTCAATTAGTTTGTGCTCAGAGAGTGCAAACTATTTAATTTCTTAATTTAAGTAAGGTATAATTAGGAAATAAAATCTGCTCCATTCTATGAATATAGATATGAAAAAGATGAATGCATTTACTAAAACAGTTTGTATACAGTTATTTTTGTAAAAGGACTTACTTGTATCGGCATTGAGAAATTTGAAATCAAATTTAGTACTAAAAATAAGAAGTCCAAAACAGACAAAGTATTTGTCATTTTCTATAAGTAAAAGACAGATGAGAAGAAAATTTTCTCTCCAATTGAATCTAACAGTCCTGTTTGTCTCTAATTGGATAGATCTATACACAATCATTCTTGACTTCTACAAGCAAATTTGGACAAAGTTTTTTGACTTTGAGTCTTTTGAGTCATTTGAGTCTTTATTTGTCCTTTTACTCCTATCTCAGGCATTGACATGGCCCAGTGTCCTATAAGGCTTTAGAGTCAGTTATTTCTGAAAGATTCTAAGGCTGCAAAATTAATTATCTTCAGGCTTAAGCAAAGCATATGCTTTACCTATGTAGGGAACCCTGAGGGCTGAAAAGAAAACAAAAACTCCAGATTTCCTTTCTTAATGCATATAAAGGATTATAATGTATGTTGAGCAATCAACAACATTTATTAAACACTTACTGTTTGTCAGATGTTGTGCTAGATGCTGGGAATATAAAGACAAAAATTAAATATCCTCATTCTCAAAGAGCTTATATTCTATCAGGGGAGGCAAAATTTATACATTAGAGGCACAGAGGATTTATTATGGAACAGACCTTGTGCTAAATACTAGAGATGCAAAAAAAAAAAAAGACAAAACATAAGGCTTGTCCTTAAAAAGTCTATATTCTAATAGGGAAGACAAATTTCAATGACTAAGTGCATAGAACATACACAGAGAGCAGATGGACGACAATCTAAGAGGAGAAAGCATTAGCTTCTAAGAGGAAAGAAGCCCAGGAAAGGCCTCTGGGAGAAGGTGGAATCTGAGCTCAGGGGTCAAGGAACTGAGGGAAATCACTGGAGTTTGTTGAACAGGGAGGTGACATTGTTAGATGTAGGCTTTCAAAAATCACCTTGGTGGCTGAATGCAAGATGGAGGAGAGCTGGGGGAAGATTTGAGGTGAGAATTGCTAAAAGGCTTCGTGATTATCTATTCAATAGGGGATAAGGTCATGAATTAGGGTTGTGGCTATATGCATGGGGAGAAGGTAGCATACATAAGCAATGTGAAGGTAGAAACCAGATTCGGCAATGGATTAGCTCGGGTGAGTGAGAGTGAAGAGTTAAAAATGATATCCCAGCTGTAGTCCTGGATAGCTAGGAGAATGCTGGTGTCCTCAACAGTAACAGGGAAGCTAATTCTAAAGGGAAAGGTTTAGGGGTAAATATCATGGGTTTTGCTCTGGATTTGCTGAATTTCTTATACCTATGAGACATCTAGTTTGAGCAGCTGAAAATGTGTCGATAGCTCAGTAGAGATTAGGACCAGATATACAGATCTGGGAACCATCTGTAGAGAGATGATAATTAAACTCATGGGAGCTGAGATCACCAAGTGATATAAGATAGATATATACAAAATAATTACAAGATAGCTAAATACAAAGAAGTTAGGTAGTATAGTGGATAGGGTGCTGGGCCTCAAGTCTAGAAGATGTGAGTTCAAAATCAGCCTCAGACTCTACTAGCTATGTGATCCTCAGTAAGTCATTTCACCTGCCTTAGTTTCCTCAAATGGCAAATGCAGATAATAAGGGCACCTGTCTTGCAGGGTTGTTGTGAGGATGACATGGGGTAGTATTTGTAAAGCTCTTGAATACTGCCTGTACATAGTAGGTAAATAAATGTTTACTTCCTTCCCAGTTATAAATGGAGAACACTATCAGTGGAGGGGATTAGTCAAGGCTCGGCGTAGGAGGGGTTTGAACTGCTTCTAGAAAGAAGGAAAGAATTCTATGAGGCAGAGATGAGGAGAGAATGCATTCTAGTCCTGGAGGCCTGTCAATGGTGCCATGACAGGTGGAGTGCCATGTGTGGGGAGGAAAGAGAAGGATAGCTGAGTTAGACTATAAGGTGCTACATGGGGAGTAAAATGTACTGATTCTAGATAGGTAGGTTGGTGCTAAATTGTGAAGAGCTTTAAAAACCAAACAGAGGAATTTATATTCTACGCTGAAGGTAATAGAGAGCTAATAGAGATTATTTAGTAGGAGAATGACCTGGTCAGATCTGTTAAAGCAAACGACTTTGTGTGGAGGACAGATTAGAGTGGGGAGTAACTTGAAGACGGATGGTCATTGCAATAGCCTATATTTAAAAAGTGCTTTGCTTCCATGACATTCTTATGTTCATTCATTGATTTAGTCAAGAAAGTATGAGGACCCAGAGTAGCAACTAACATTGGACCTCCCATTATTCCCCAAAATAACATTTTTATCCATAGAAGATGGAATAAAACAAAACAATAAAAACAAATATCAAAGACAAGCCATTTGAGATCAGACTTTACATCTTATTTGCCCATCCATCCTATTCCTCTTTCTCTCTACCTTGTTCCTCCCCTACCCTCAACCCAATTTCTACTTCTTGCTCTGGGCAGAGTAACTGATTGAGGAGCAGTATGGTATCATGACTTTTCAGTAAGCTTTGGAGTCAAGAAGTACTAGGTTCAAATCCCACATTTGACACATGTTGGCTGTGTGACCCTGACTAAGTATCCACATGACTTTCTATGACTGTAAGTTTCAAAGCAGGTGCTGATTTGCTGCAGTGGAAAGAATTCATTACTAGGAGCTCCCTAAACCAAAGAAAACATAAATCTACTCTAAAAAAGAAAAATCAAACCAATACTACCATTATTTCTCGAAAGGGTTAGTTGGTCAACTGCTCTATGGATTAGCTCATTGTTCCTATGACTTCCCAAACCAAAATTCCCTTCCTTGGGAATCGTTCCCCTATAATACATATGTATTATATGCTCTACCAGGTTATAAGCTTCTTGTGACACCAGGAGCTGTCCTGCTTTTGTATTTGTATTGCCAAAATTTAGCACAGTTCCTGGAATATGCTTAATAAATGTTTTTTCATTCTTTCCCTCCTTCAATCATTCAGCCTTAAAAGGAGAAGAA
Organism: Potorous gilbertii; assembly: GCA_028658325.1. NCBI lineage: Eukaryota > Metazoa > Chordata > Mammalia > Diprotodontia > Potoroidae > Potorous > Potorous gilbertii. The sequence goes on along the minus strand of CM053772.1, from coordinate 207,089,629 downwards.
TCACAAAAGGACAAAGGCCATTCATTTAACAAATGGAAATTCATCATCTACTATGTATGCAGCTCACTAACACTTTACTGTATGTAGAGCATTAGGCTAGTTCTGGGAGATATATAAATAATAATTGCATTTATTTCTATTAAAGAGATAAAAAATAAAAATAATATAAAATTGTTTCATTGCCCTCAAAGGGTTTATAGTCACACATACCTATTAGATTATAAACCCACATATGTGTATATATGTATACATGTGTATGTGTGTATATATACATACATATATTTACACATATACATATATATGTATATCATATATACATATGAGAGAGAAAGAGAGTTCAAAGTCTGAGATATGTGTGAAATGGGGGACAAGGCCTTAACACTAAGTAATCAGTTCCAGGGCCTTGCTGAAAGACTAATTATATGCTTTTGAGTCTCAGGTATTTTTTTGGAAAGCTAGTAGGTCTCATCTGTCTGGTTTCTGTAGTAGGGGTCCATGGCTATGACAGACATAGTCTAGAAACAACTGAAGATCTCAAGCAAGCTGTACCTGGACTGATCAAAAAGGACATTAGATTGTGTAAAGGACAGATCACCTGGAAAGCTCCAAGAATGCACCACTGCTACTGCTCCATTCAAGCAATGTGTATCATGCTACTGGGTAACCATGTTGCCTCTAACCCTCATCTCTATCTCTTCACTCTTCCTCTAATTTACTCACTTGTATTCAATATATTTGAAGAGCTATTCTTTTACAGCTGACCTATAGCAAAGCATGTGTGACAAGCAGAAAGAGCACTCTTATTAATTATATAGGTAACTCCTCGGGAAATTGTCTAGACCAGTTAAAAACTGTGTGCACATTCAACCAATTTATGAACAAGGCCTGAATGGGGTCACAGAATTTAAGTAAAAGGAAATCTGAGTGTGAAACAAATTGTATTAAGCATTTCTAAATCAAAATCTAAGGACATATAGGAAATTGATAAAAATATATAATAATGTGATCCATTCCCCAAAAGATCAGTTGTCAAAGGATAAGAACAGTATTCAAAAAAAGGAATGTAAATTACCAACAACTCTAAGAAAAAAAATACTCCAAATCAACAAAAACAAGGAAGATGAAAATTAAAAGAGCCTTCATGTTTCACCTGAGGGTCATCAAATTTGCAACAATCATAAAAAAGGGAAATTTTCAAAATTGGGAGAAGGGATTATGGAAATACTGGTGTGGTAGAAGTTTAAATTTTTCTAACCATTCTGGGCAAAAATTTGAAATTATTTGAGAAAAAAATCATTAAACTTTTAAATTGCTTGACCTAATGATTCTTCTACCGGGCATATGCTTCAAGAAGGCCAAAAACAGAAAGGCCCTATATATACCAAAATATTCATAGCAGTAATTTATTGGTGAGCAAAATATCCCTGGAAAATAAAGTACGTGCCCATTGCTAGATAATCACTTAATTGGGGTAATTAATTAAGTACAGTGAAGAATTACAGATATTAGAAACATTTGAGAAGCCCTAAATGAACTGTGGAAAATGCTTTTCTAATATCAACCCTCAGAAGGTAGTGCAAGCTTTACTATATCATTTTACAGAAACTGAGGTTCTAGGAAATGTATTTACTCATCACATCATTTATAAGTGTTTGAGATAAGATCTAAGCTTAGTTCTCCTGATTCCAAGTGGAATGCCCTTTCTATGACTCTATGTCTGGGACCCATGGAATGATAAAAGGCCTATTTCTCGGTATTCATCATGTTTATTATTTCTTGTAACACTAACATTCGTGCACCATAATTCATTTAGCCATTTCCCAATGGGTGGACATCAAATATTTTGTTTTTAGTTCTTCACTACTAATATAGATATTTTGGTGTATATGGAATCTCTTTTTGTGAGGGAGTCAATAACTTTCTTTGGATATATGCCTTGAAGTAGAATATCTCAAAGGGTATGGACATTTTAGACATTTTATTTCCGTAATTCAAAACTGTTTTCCTAATTTGTAGGAATATAAATTTCTAATGGGAAAAATCATGCATATAAGAAGTTGTTTAGGGTTTGATGTCCAGTGTCCTTAGTTCCCTTAGAGTGGTGTGGAAGGTAAAACCCCATGGCTCCAAGGAAACAGAAGAATAACATACAACAAGGTCCAAGTTTCTATAAGGCATGATGGTATGGTTGAGAAGTCCAGAGAGCATGGTACTAAAGCAAGCTCACAGCAAATAAGCCATGTGATATGTCAGGCAAAAAAACCAAGTGATTTTAAGTTGCATTAATAGAAGCTGATACCCAGAATAATGCAGGTTAACCATTCAATGGTACTACGATTTGGTCTGGAGTCATAATTAGGGTGAGGCAATTAGAGTTTTATACCAACATACTAATATTTTCAGCAGTACTGATGGCATTTTTAATTATATTAGCAAGAATAAATAGTTAAAACAGGAAGCTACCAAATGCCAGCTTCTTCTCTCCTCACCTCCATTGAGCCCCATCCTGTCCCAATACCATTGTGTCCTTCCCATACCTAAAGCAGCCTCACAGTATCTCCCTTTCCCAGTGAAACAGAGAGCAATTTCAAACCATTTTGTCTGGATATAAAAATTATTAGTACTTTACCCTAGTACCATATTTGACTCTAAGTATCCAATTTTAAAAAGGACACTGAGAAATTTAAGTATACCAAATGAAAGGAAACCAGGATAGACAGGGACTTGAAACCTGTCATGCAAAAGATGGTTAAAGGAATCTGGTGTGTTTAGCACAGAGAAGAAAGGCTTGAGGGCAGAAAAGAGGGGCAGATTGTTGGGAGGAAGAGCATAGTAACCTTCAAATATTTTAAGGATTATTAAATGAAAGAACTATTCTGTTTGGCTTTAGAGAAAATAAGGGGAAAGGGCAGTGATAATTAAATGAAAGTAGAATTTGGTTTGATAGATGGAAAAAGTTTCTACCAATTGGAGGTTTCTAAACATTCATTGATCACTGACTATGTGCAAGGCTCTATGCTAAGCTGTGTATGTATCTATGTTCATCCTTCATTTTCAAAGAAGATCATGACATCAACGAAATGATGATATGACTTCCACTTGATTTTGTTTTGAGTAAGGGAGGGCTGTGCAGTCACCAACCTCACTTTCTCCTCCTGAGCCATCTGGGTCCAGTGACCAGATATTCATCAGGATGACTGGAGACAGACCAGGATGCAATGGGAAACCTTAGCCATTTTAGGCAGGCCTTTTCAGGTACTCAGAGGGAGGCAACAACAATTGAGTAAATAGGCCTCTTTAAGAAGTAGTCAAGGAATGGCTCTTTTAATGAACCAAAGAAAAAATAACTCAAACATAAGACACTGTTGCTACTGATAATTACTCTAAGCTAGCCATTAAGTGGAGTCTGGGCAGGGACCTATTGTTGTCCGGAAGGAAGGAAGGAAGGAAGGGACATCTAATCAGTAAACCCCAAAGCCTCAAAGGAAGGGGAGAGGGAAACAAAAAGGAGAGGATGAGCTGAGTCACCCAGCTGACTGGGTACCCACTCAGGCAGCTCAGTCTACTCATAGTCTGTGTTTGTCCTTCATTTTCAAAGAAGACCATGACATCCAAGAAATCATAACATGACTTTCACTTGACTTTGTCTTGAGTGAGGGAGGACTGTGCAAGATCAGCAACTTCACTTTCTCCTCCTGAGCCATCTGGGTCCAGTGATCATATATTCATCAGGATGACTCTGTGCTAAACACTGGAGATAAAACGTCACTGCCTCCAAGAAACTCATAATCCAATGGGGAAGATAACCCAAAAAAAGAGACTGAAAGAGACAGGAGAAGAACCCAATGTGGTAGGGCATGCTGAAGCCCTGAAGTCAGTCTGGGAAATGGTCTAAGGAGGTATGAGTTACAGAGCTGATTTTATCTTTTAGAATGATGAGTATCTGAGATCATGAAATACAGGAGGTCAGTGGTATGAGAAATGATGATCTGAATGCCCTGAGTGCCTTCCTTAAATGGCGGAGGATCAGAGAGGTCTCTCCTGTGTCCAATGTCTACACTCTCCAATCAGAGGGAGACTGTAATCAAGGTTGATTTGAGCATTGTTTCTGTGTTTCTCCTGAGGTTTTCACAACACTTCTCGACTTAGCATCAGGTGAAAACTTAATGAGGACTGAAGATTATAATATAGTAATTCTGAACTCATCATCAACAGATTAAATTGCCCAAGAGGCTCTATTCATGACACCAGGCTAGATGTTATCTGGACTCAGTTAAGCTGATGAATTTTGTGTGCATTTCCTCAGGAACTGCAAAAAAAAACCCCAGACTATAATGACATTGATTTCAACATCCAATATAGTGAAACACCAAAAGAATAGATAAGATGCATAAAGAAGACTACTTAAACTGTAGTCATTCATAGAATCACTGAAGTGTAGAAACAGAAAGATTCTCACATCTTCTCTGGTCTAACACCTCTTCAAAACTCAAAATCTCTGAAGTCAGTACAATGTGGTATACTGAGGTATACAGTACCCTGGCATTAGAAAGGAGTCTAGGATCCTAAGTTTAGAGCTAGAAGTGAAGTCAGCAATATCATCATTTTATAGATGAAAAAGGAGAAGACAAGGGAAGTGAAGTACTAGCCTCCATCTGTACTGTCCATGTGTTTTTGTCCCTACACTAGGCTATAAGCTCTCTGGAGGGCAGGAAGGAAACAAGACTCTCCTAAGGGCTTATTATGTACCAGGCACTGAGTATGAAAATAAATGCAAAAATTAAGCTTCTGGCCTCATGGAGCTTATATTCTAATGGAAGGAAACAATGAAACCAAATGAACTCAGAAGAGAGCTGGGGAAAGATTTCAGTTTTGTATTTGTGTCCTCTGCATCCAGCCCAGTGCCCTGAGCATTGCAGTCACTTACTAAATGCTTGTTAATCGATTACTCAAAGTCACAAACAGTAAGCTTCAGAAATGGCATTTGACCCCAAGTCTGATAGGGAAAGATAAGTGAGGTTAAATACAGAATAAAAAGATCTGAGCATCACTAATAAATGAAACCACAGAAAACAGCAAACACATAACCTTAGGACACATAAACACGAACATGACAGATAATAACAAATAATCTCTCTCACACTAACTCCTTTAGGTTTCTGCATTGTTTAACATCATCGAGGAGAAGAGAGCATCCAAAAAAATGCAATTAAACATGCTGCATTTTGTAAGTAAATGCAATATGTGAAAATCCAGATTTATAAATAATAGAGGGTGATAACTTCCTTTGCATTAGAATTTATAAATAGATTCTCATATAGTAAGTTCCTCTGGAATATCAGAAATATTATTTTGACACAAATTTTGTTTACATTAAACTTTCTAAGGAGCTACAAAAGGTAAATGTAGGGCATAAAATCTCCATTCCTTCAAAGGAATAAAAATTCAACCTTTCAAAGACAAGTAAAATGAAATAGAACTATTTATCGTGTAAGAGAGAATGCAATAAATTGACTTAATAACCAGTTAACTTAATAACTATTTTTTTGATATTGGGAATTATTTAGGTAAATGATGATCCATTTTTTTCTCTATCATGACAGTGTTTTAAATCAGAAAGCTTCATTAAAATTAAGGACAAATTTGTTGTGTTTAAAAGCTGAAGGGACCCTGGAGCAGACACAAGGAAAGGTGATAGAATGAATCACCATACTAGGAGATTTGAACAATAACTACATAAAAATAATAAGCAATGGGCTAGGCGTCAAGAGACCTAGGATGCAGTCCTCATTCTGTCACGAGCTATGTGAGATGTGTCAAGTATTCTCTCTGAGCCTTACACTTCTGATTGGTAAATTAGGAATAACATTAACTTCCAAAGTTACTTGCCAGTGTTGTGAGGGTAAAATATGACATGGCGAGTCATTATAAAGCAAAGCAAAATGCACTAGTGATGCATATCATAGAATTCCATATTTGAGTTGGAAGGAAAGATGTAATTGCAGTCCCTTACTCTTCAGATGAGGACACTGGTTTCTCAGAGAGGCATGAAGTAGCGTTTACTAGGGAACACAACTAATGAGTGGGAGAGGCAGCATCCAATATACTGGGACTCCTAATGCTCAATATAATTCTCTTTCCATAATTCATTGCCTCTCCAGTCTAATTGTTCCGAAAACTGTTAGAATTCATGAAATCACCAAATCTTAAGAGTCTATTGGAATTTTGGAGGTCATCCATTCAAAACACTAACTTAAATAGGAATCACTTCTATAGCATCTCTAACAAGCAGCTAAAAGATGTTAACAAATGAGCAAACAAGGAGATGAACATTTTTTCTTCTGGATTAAATACACATCACATAAAAGTGGTATATTTATGGAGTCACAGGACCACTAAAATTAATTCTTAACTTAGAATAACTTCAAGGAACAAAATAGGTTGCAACAATCTATAAACCAATAAGCCAACAAAATGTTCTGGTCCAAGACAATACAGCAAAGTGGGGGCAGAGTCAAAAACCACGATTCCCCTGACCCTGCTCTAACCTCTGATCTGTCATCCAAATCCCTGCAGCTGACGTAAATCCCAGTATCCAAATGTTCTCCTTCTGTTTGCTGGGATTATGTCAACTTACTACGGTCAGAGGTGGAAACAGCGGGTGCAAAGTGTTAGTGGTAGCCCTACTCTATTTCTGTGTAAAACAAAAGTTAGTAGATTTGGGCATCTGAAAGCAAAATCTTTCTGTATCAATCCAAATCTCCCAGCATGTCTCAATGTTGTTGTTTTTAGAGGAGTCAGCAGTTCAGTGGCCTGAGTAGGCAATCTTTTGGTTCTGATGCCAAAGGTTATGATTCCAAAGATTCACAGTGGTCTCTCTCAATTGCTTCATCTGGAAAAATTGCTGGGATCGGCAGAGAGAACACAGGCCTTAGAGTCAGAGGACAGTGGTGTGGGAGAAACAGCAGAAGACTCAGAGGGAGAGAACCTTCAATAAGACCCTAGGTCTGATATATCCTGGGAGTCCCCTGGATAAGTACCTTTACCCTCTCCAAGCTGTGATATTAAGGGAATTTAAAAGATTTTCCCTGTCCTTTAATAGGCCCAAAGCTTTGAGCTTTGACCCAGTCCACAGCTTGAGTCAGGTGAAGCCCACAGTGGGAAGAGTTTCCTGAATGGTGGAGCAGGAAGGGCAAAGCTGAGGCAGAGGTGGGGCTGAGGGAGAAAGCAGACAGAGTAGAGCAGAGTAGCTAGTATGAGTGAGAGAGGGAGCGATTTTGCCTAAGGGGGCTTGTTAGTGGGGAGGTATTGATAATGCATATAGATTTCTTTGTTATTATGTTGGATCTGGCTTTCCAGTGTCTGAATAAACGTCTTGGTTTCATCTTTGAGGAAGAAAATTTATATTTTGCAAATTTACCCTGGAAATATGCAAGCATATCCATAGTGGGCTGCTGTAGGTAACACACTAGCGCTACACTATCCTCCGGAGGGTATAATAATATGTGTACTATCAACCTCACAGGGTGTCTGAAAAGGGAGGATGGGTTACTTTACTCTTTGTGAATATAGGCTAGCTGTTAGGGATGACTGATTTGGGATGCTGTAGGCTCTGAGAACGAGCACCAAGCTCTTCTCTTCTAAATATTACTTAGAACTTGTTGGACACTGAACATTCACTTACTCTCACTGGGCCTCAGTCTCCTGTAAGGGGTTGTGTTGGAAAGTCTCAATGATTCTAGCCAACCCTACAACTTAGAATGCTAAAGCACTTTGTAAACTATTAGTGCTCCATAAATGTTAGCCATAGTTATTACTATTAAAATGAGGAGCTTGGATATTTTCCAGATCTAAGTTTCTATCATTCTGGTGTCTCTCAGTTTATGATGATGAAAATTTAAAAGTGACACTTTGAGTCTGCATCACATTTACAACTTCTACACATGCTTTCATATCATATTCTCATATTTATTCTCGTAAGATTGACATTGTAGAGGTAGGTATGCTAGCTATTTTCACCCTATCTTACAATCATTCTACAGATATGACAATTTTTCTTCAAGATAAATTAGTTTTGAGTTTCCAAAATGGAACTGCTAAATAACCAAATTAAGTATTCACTAGTCCTTTTAAGACTGGACTAACAGCATGCTTAGAATACCTTTATATTTTAATTCAGAGCCACTCAAGTCAAGGAACCAGGAATGAGATAAGAAGAAAAAAAGGGAGGGGATAATTGGGAAAATAATTCTTGAAAAGAGGAGAATCTAAAAGCTTCTGTGGAGTGGGGGAAGGGTCAGTGTTCAGGAAAATTGATAGAAATGTGTCAATTACATAATGCATGGATTCTAAATAACAGTCAGGTACAAATTGGAAACCAATAGGTACAGAAACCAACAAAGAAACTAGTGGGGGAAAGAAGACACACATAGAGATGCAGAGATTAAAATAATTTTTGAAAATACCATATATAATTAAGTAACTTAGGTTACTTTCTCTAACTGAAATATTCTGTAGTTTATGAATAGAATTTAAATGAGACAGCACATTATATAGCAGATAAGAGAAACTCCAATTGAATCCAGGTTTGCAGTTTTACAGACTGACTCCTCTCAGCACAGCTATTCAATTAACCCTGATTCCTTCCTTGATTTGCTTTTCTGTCTCTAACTCAGCTATGCCATTTGCTTCCTGTGTGACCATATACAAATCCCTTAACTTCTCTGAGCCTGATTTTCTTATGTTGAAAATCAGGGGTGAACTAGGTGATGTCTAAGATTGCTTCAAGTTCGAAGTGTTGTGATGTAATGCTCCCTAAACAAGTATTTTAAAGTACCATTTGATTTAATCCAATTCATCCGACATTTAAGTTCTAATAAGTGCTAGACACTAGATAGGTGATAGGGACACAAGAACAGAAACTGAATAGTCAATTTCCTGTCCTTAAGAACATTATATTTTAAAGAAAACGATAAAACCAACTAGGATACATATATATATATATATATGTCTATATGTATGTATGTATAGCAAGTACTGTGCTCAACAACAGACAAAAAGAGTCAAAACATAGCCCCTGTCCTCAAGAAACTCACAGTCTAATGGGAAGATAGCATGAAAACAACTATGTGCAAACATAGGACACATTGGGAGCAATCAACAAAGGGAAGGTGCTGACATTATAGGAGATCAGGACATGCTTCCTGAAGAAGCTGGGACTTTAGTTGAAACTTGGAAGAAGCAAGGGAAGGTAGGAGATAGAGATTAAGAGAGAGTGTTTCAGACATGAAGAATAGTCAGGAAAAATGCCTGGAGTCAGGAGATGGAGTGTCATGGGTCAGTAACATCGGAAAGACTAGTGGTACTATATGGACACACTCTCAACAAGAGCACTAGCAATTTCTCTCTCTCTCTCTCTCTCTCTCTCTCTCTCTCTCTCTCTCTCCACTTGTAGGAAGTAAGAATTAGGGAAAACTTCATAAATGGAGCCCCAAGGAAAGATAAGAATTCTTAGATACGGAGTAAAAAAAATGCATTCAAAGCTTCTGGTAGAGTGCCTGAATAACTACGGACAGAGAGGTTCACAATGTTCAACGTAGAGGTGGCTGCAAAAGAAAAAAAATCCTCCAAGAGAAAGAAGAGCAAGGAAGCAAAATGGCTGTCTTATGAGACTTTACAAATAACTAAAGAAAGAAAGAAAGCAAAAGCAAAAGGACGAAGAGAAAGATACCCAACTCAATGCAAAATCCAGAGAACAGCAAGGAGAGACAAGGTTTTCTTAAATGAGCAATGTGAAGAAGCAGAAGAAAATAATAGATGGGAAAGACAGAATTCTTCAAGAAAATTTGAGGTATCAAGGGAAATTTGATTGCAAAAATAGTCTTGATAAAAGATACAAATGGTAGGGGTTTAACAGAAGTAGAAGAGAGTGAGAAAAGGTGGGAACAACATATAGGAACTATACAAAAAATATCTTAACATTGCCGATAACCACAACAGTGTGGTTACTGATCTAGAGCCAGACATCCTGCAGAATAGTCATTAGGAAACATTACCAACAATAAGATTAGTGAAAGAGATGGAATTCCAGCTGAGTTACTTAAAATCCTAAAGGTGATGCTGCGTAAGTGCTATACTCAATATGCCAGCAAATTTGGAAAACTCAACAGTGGCCACTGGACTGGAAAAAATCAGTTTATATCTCAATCTTAATGAAAGGCAACGTCAAAGAATATTCAAATCATGAAACAATTGCACTCGCTTCACACACCAGCAAGGTTATGTTAAAGATGCTGCAAGTTAGACTTCAGATATATGGAAATCAAGAATTAACAGAAGAGCAGGCTGGTTTTCAAAGAGGCAGAAGAACTAGAGACCAAATTGCCAATATTCACTGGATTATGGGGAAAGCAAGGGAATTCCAGGAAAAAAAAAACAATCTTCTTCTGCTTCATTGACCACACTGAAGCCTTTGACTAGGTAGTAAGTATTTAAAAAGATGAGAGTACCAGATCATCTTACTTGACCTGTATGCAGATCAAGAAACCACAGTTAGAACTGAACAGGGCACAATTGAATGGTTTAAGATCAGAAAAGGAGCACAATAAAGGTGTATATTAACACCTTATTTGTTTAATTTATATGCAGAGTACAAAATGTGAAATACCAGTCTGGATGAATCAAAAGCTGGAATTAAGGTCGCTGAGAGAAATATCAACAATCTCAGATATGCAGAGGAGACCATTCTGATACAGAAAGTGAAGAAGAATTAAGGAGCCTTTCCATGAGGGTGAGTAATAAAGCTGCCTTGAAGCTCAACATTAACAAAACTGGTATCACAATATCTGATCCTCTTGCTAGCACATAGAGGGAGAAAAGAATGGAAGCAGAACCAGACTGTATAGTCTTAGGCTCAAAAATCACTGGATATGGTGACTGCAGACATTAAATTAAAACACAATTGCTGCTCGGAAATAAATGCTATCTAGACAGCATACTAAAAAGTAGAGACATCGTTTTACCAACAAAAGTCTGTCTAGTCAAAGCTATGGTTTTTCTAGTAGCAATATATGGCTATGATAGTTGGGCTGTAAGGAAAGCTGAGCACCATATAATCAATGCTTTTGAATTGTGGTACTGGAGAAGATTTTTGAGAATTCCTTAAATAGCAAGGAGACCAAATCAGTCAATGCTTAAAGAAACTGACTCATACTATTCACTGGAAGGCCAAATACTGAACTAAAACTTAAATGCTTTGATGACATAACGAGAATATGGGACTCATTGAAAAAGACACCAATGCTAGGAAAAATTGGAGACAAAAGGAAAATTGGATGGCAGAAAATGAGATGGAGAAATAACATCATGGAAGCAATCAATATACTGAACAACTGAACAGCAAAGTGACATTGCTGGAACTCTGGTTTAGGAAGATTCTTTTGTTAGCATTCATGAGACAGGTGACTAGAAGGGAGACTTGTGAGTAGGATATTGTTAAGACTAGGCCAAAGATGAGAGCTTGAAAGAAGATAGAATGTGAGTAGAAAAAAATGGGATGAATACGCTACATCATAGACGTAAAATGAAAAGATCTGGTAACTGACTGAATATGGAAAGTGACGGGAAGGAGAGAATCAAAGATGATTCTGATGTTCCAGTCTGGATGTAGGGAAGATGTAAACAGAATAAAGTACATGTGGAAGATGTTCGTTGTTTGGAGACATGTTGAGTTTGAGATGTCAATGGGATTTCTCGGTAGCCATGACCAGAAGTTAACTGACAATGTGGAAGCCAGATTTTTGCAGTCATAAAAATCTGGGAGTCATCTACTTGATGATGGTAAGTAGACCCCTGGGAAATATAACTGCAAAAAAAGAGAGTTCAAAGGATAAAGAACCAATGGGATGCCCAGGCTTGGAAGCAGGATATAATAATAGCTAGCCAGCATTTATACAGCTCTTTGAGGCTTGCCAAGTACTTTACAAATATCACCTCATTTTATCACATTTCACAACAACCCCAAGAGGTGGTGCTATTATTTTCTCCATTTTACAGATAAAGAAACTGAGACATACAGAGGCCAAATGACTCATCCAGGATTACACAGATAGCAAGTGTCTGAGAGTAGATTGGAACTCCCTTTCTAACACCAAGTTCAGAACTCTACTCATTGTGCCACTTAACTACTTATAAGAAGCAGGAGATCTACGAAGAAACAATTGAGCAGACTGAAGAGACAGTCAAATGGAAGAACCAGGAGAAAATAATGCTACTGGATCCAACAAGAGTTAGGAAGAGGAGGGGGAAACAAAATTTAAAAAATGAAAGGTCTAAAAGGACTGAGGTCTGAGAAAAGACCATGAGACTCCTCAATTGTAGTCTCTGACCAGAGTAGTGATGGGATCAGAAACTAAATTAGAAGGGGATGAAAGGTGAGTTAGTGGGGAGAAAAGGGAGATAGTGAGCAAACCCTTTCCAGGAGTTTAGCAGTTAAAGAAATTCATTAGATGATAGCCTAAGAGTATAGCAAGTACAAGTAAAAAAAAAAACAAAGAATGGGGAATACAAGAGAATATTTGGTGGCAGTAAAGAAGGAGACAATATAAAGGGAGAAATTAAAGATTAGAACAAAAGGGAATGATTGATGAAGCAAGCTCCTAGGTGAGATAGGGAAGGCTGGGCTCAAGGCTACTGGTAGAAAGAATAGTTTTGGTGAGGAGAAAGGTCACCTCTTCCTGAAAGAGTAGATCGAAGAAGGAGAGAATGGGTGAGAATAGAGAAAAGTTCTCTGGATTGGAGAAGACAGAGGAAGGATTTCATAAAGGAGAGATAAGAGGTAACTTCTGGGCAGGGAAAGGCTAGGGATTGCTTAAGATTTGAATAGTAGATGCCTATTGTTTTCACTTATCTAAACCTACAGTAAGTTTAACCAATGTGGAAACTTGGCCCCAATCAAACATTACCACTCCCTATCAGCAGATATATGAAGAAAATGTTTAGTGCAAAGAGCTAATACATCTCAGTCAGGACCTACATATTTCAAACCCATTGTTAAAGATTCAAATATAACAGTATTTGTGCATAAGTTTAGGCAAACTATTCCTCCTATTAAATCACTTTAAGAATCTATAAACTGATTGAGATCAGAACTCTCTCCACTGATACAACCCATGTAACTCTTATATGTCTTAGAAGAGTCTTGATGAATTTCTCTTTGAGATTTAGTTTATCATATTTAAAATAAGAAAGTTGGGTGAGATAACCTCATCCTTTCTGGTTCTAAATCTATGCCCCTATGATACAACTTAGTATCACAGATTCTTGACACCAGGCCTATATTCTAAGCTTTTCCAGCTTGGTAGGGTCTTATCAAAGTTTGTCCTTTCTGTTTTGAGAAGGCACAGTCACTTCCTTTCAAAGAAAAAGCATTTCAAAGAAGGTTAATTGAAGTAGCTGAATGTAAACATGAATTGGCAGTCAAAGAAAATAGTTACCTTATTGACTAATGTTTAACATTTCTGGATCTTTAGGAATAAAAAATAATAGTTATTAGTCCCATTTTACAGTTGTATACACTGAGGCTCTACAGTTTGGTGATTTTCGCATGCTCACACAGCTAGTAATTGTCTTAGGCAGGATTAAAACTGGGAATTACAGACTCTAGCACTTGACTGTAATCTGCCTTAAGGCAAAAATTCTGTCTTATTCAACTCTGCACCCTTCTAAGTGTCCAGCACATTAGATCTTCAATAAATGATTGGTGAATTTAATTAAATTGAATTGGAATGCAGAAACACTTCACTCAATACTTTACCTACTTTAATGGCATTGAAATACTGGAAAAGGACTGTATCACCATAGCTCCTGGGTAAATGTTACCTGAAATAAATTATGATTCCCCCTAGCAATATGCAATTTTTATAAACTCCTTTTGATACAAACTGCTTGATGAGTAAGCCTGCATCCTTCATCACAGAAGTTTACATGGTGTTGTTATCTAAAGATGGAAGGAACTACAGAGACCAATTCAGTCTAGTCCTTCCTTTTACAGAGGACAAAGCTTGGCAAAAATGACTTACCTAGGGTCATCTGGGCAGAAACAATCAAAGATGAGATGTTACACAATATTTTAAGACAAAATAAATTTTAAATGCACATATTTTAATAATTTCTTCATCAGCTGACCCCTAGTCTTGAGGTCATAATTTAGAAAGCTATCGTGAGTCCCATGATGACCTCTAAACCCATCCCTCACAGATAAATGAGCTTATAAATGCTCCTCTCATCTTGGAAACCAAGAGGATAGGTTTAAAAGAAAGCTAGACTTTGTGTTTTAGAGACCAGGGGCTGAATGCTACACAAGATACTTCCTACTGGTATGATCAAGGACAAGTAATACCATCTAGGAATGTCATCTTCACGTGAAAAATGAGAAGATTTGTACTCCCCACCTCAAAGAGTTGATTGGAAGATGGTGCTTTGAAAACCTAAACTGCTATAGAAATATGAGTCATAATGTTTTTATCATGTCATTAAGGCTTTAATATTTCTATGACAAAACAAGATCACCAAGATTATGTGATTTAACATACTAAGTTTTAATAAAAAGTAATATTTGTGTAGAATGTAAAAAAACAAAAGAGCATGCTTGGTCTAGCTTATAGTAGGAATTTTCTAGCCAGGAGCCTATATTGTTTCTATCTCCTACTTCTTTCCACTCCTGTCATAAAATAATAGATAATTTAAGTTAGAAAGACTACAGAAATCATCAGGAATCATGAATAAATTAATTTACACAGCACTTGAAAAGTACTTTCTCACAATAACCCTGTAAGGTAGGCAGGAAAAAATATTATTATACTTATTTTCTAATAAAAAATAACTGAATCTCAAAGCAGTTAATTGATTTGAACATTACCACACCACTGGCATACAAACTACCTCTCCAGACTCCATGTCCAGTAATTTTTCTGTCACACAATCTTGCTGCCTCCCATCACTTACTGGATAATTAGGAATCCTGTCTACAATAGTCTTAATAAGAAGTCACCTAATTTCTCTTTCCCCTCCCCCTGCCTACATCGTGACTGGAAAATCATTGCCATCATTTGAAACTTATTCCATTCTTGGACAGATCTAATTATTAGGACATTTCCCCCTAATATGAAGCCCAAATCTACATGTCTATCATTGGTCCTAATTCTATACCTCTGGGGTCAGGCAGAACAGGCCTAATTCTCTTTCCATGTAGCAATTCTTCAATTACATGAAAGTTATTTTAATGACTTCTCAAAAGTTCTCTATTTTAGCCTTAGAATGTCCTGGTCTTTCAACTGTTTTACTCGGTGGTTTCTGGGAGAATCGTGTAGTGGAGATTGTCATTTAGAGTCAACCTAATTTCAAATATCTACTCTGGTGTGACCTGGGGCACATTATTTAACCTATCTAGATTAGGTGAGTTTCTTTATGTGGGAAATTAGGGAGTTGGACTAGACTCCTTTTTTTTAATAAAGGGAATAAGCATTTAGATAGTGTCTACTATGTGCCATGAGTTGTACTAATTACTTATAATCATATGATCCTCATAGCTATTCTGAGAGGTAGGTGATTATTCTCATTTTAGAGCTGAGGAAGTCAAGGCACAGAGCTGCCTTGTAGTCCTAAATCTCTGATATTATAATATTTATCCACAACCCTGTTTATCAATATTACTCCTAAAATGTGGCATCCAGAATTTAACATAAAACTCTAGATAGGGATAGGAGAGGGCAGAGTATACTTCATGATTCTGTATTTTTACACACCCTTTTTTTTTTTCCAGAAAGTAAGATCAGTCACACAAATTAAGTGATTTTCCCAGGGTCACAAAGTTAATGCCTGATAACACATTTGAACTCAGATCTTCTTGACTCTATGTCTGGCATTCTATCCAATATCACCATCTGTGCTATATAAATACTTACTATCCTTTCATTGACAAATGTGATAACAACCAAATCTCACATTTATTTGATGTCTTAAGTTTTAGGGCTAGAGAGAGGGGGCTACTTGAGGCAAGGAAAGGAGAGAACATCATAGTTCCCCTATCCTGTAAGATAAGGTTGTTCTATAATATGGTAAGGAAGGAGGTTTCTTTCCCCACCTAAACTGATGTAGCCACAGAAGACCTGGAAGAGCCGTAAGGCATTAAAGTAACTGTAGAGACATATCCTGATCCCTTTATCCGCAGCTGTCACACAGTCATCCTACACATGTGCCTCACAACCACTGCATTCTAAGCCCTATCTTGCCAAGGATTCTGTTTGTATTTGTAGGAAAATGCTCACCAGATTTATGAAAAAATTTGTTGAGCTGTTGCTCTTGTGACATCATTTAAGTAAATTGTCTTTGCTAAGAGTTAATTGTTTCTCCTGGCTGGGACACAAGTGAGAGTGCCAGTTAGGATAGAAACAGAAAGAAAACATTATACAAAGATTTTGCTCCCATTTCACAGATAAGGAAATTGATCACGAAAGGTTACATGACTTGTTTGCCAATGTCAATCCTTCAAATTAAATTTCAGAGTTGGGCTTTGGGTTAAGTACCATTTATACTTTATTCATTACAGATTTTTTTTTTTAAGTTAAACCAAGTAGGATGGAAAAGAGAGTTTTGGCGGACAACACAGATTTTCCAGATTGACACCAGACATATTAAGCAACACTTGTTGAATTAAACATTGCCTAATTCAGACCTGAATATAACTCAGTTCACATCTCTCCATCTTGTACAGAAGGTTTTAATGAAATAGTTTGTCAAATGCTTCCAGGAAAACAGGTTTATGAATATTGAAATGAAAAGGATCTCAAAGGACTCTGTGAACCAGTTCCTTCCTTTTTCAGATGAGGGAAATTACAGCCCTGGGAAACACATGCCAAAGAAATCTATATTTGAACCCAGGACCTCTGACTCAATACCTTTCTCTTTCTACTGAAAATTTATACTGATGGTAAGACCCAACAACGATATTTTCTACATTAGAAGTATACCCACATTCTCCAGAAATATTATTCTCAATGAAGTATCATTATCAAAGAATCACCAAATTAACAATGATATTTTCAAAATGGATTGTCTAATGATGATTCCATTGCATGTTCTCTGGTTACAGCTGAATTGAAAGTAAAAGGGAAACACTTGCCACATGTATTTGACTTATAAAGTGGAGTTGAGTGCACAGTGCTGATTTCTAAATAGTAATACAGGATTTTCTAGCAGCCCCAAGAATATTAAAATCCTTACAAGGACCTCTTCAAATTGTCACAACTTAGATTAGAAATGGAGAAAAATTTTTTTTACTGTCAAAGACTGCTGATTCAGAGAAAAAAAATGGAGTAAATGGGTCCCACACAATTAAAAAGAAACCAAATCATTAGTGTAGGAAAAAAAGTTTAGTTTTTAAAGAGAGAGGGAACATGTTGAAAGTACCTGGTTTTATAATTTCAAAACCAAAACATAATTTTTCCAATAAATATTTAAAATAATTTAAAATTTATTCTGCCATTTTAAGGGATGGTAACAATGAAATGAAAAAGAGAATATGGAAAGGAAAAGACAACTAAAAAGAAAATGGTGATGCAGGTTCTTAGATAAATTAGAGGTAAACTATTTTTGTTAAACTTTGTTTTTCATTTGATGGTTTTTATGGTATGTTACTTGTCCTTGAAAATCTGATTAATTCTTCCAACTGTTCTTTTTCTTCAAACCTTCAGAGGCTCTGAGATTAGCTCCTTTGAAGGCAGGGAGGATTTTTTATTTTGTGTTTATATCTAAAGCTCCTGCTACACGGTGCTTGCACATAGTAGCGGTAATTAAGGACTTGTTCGTTTGTATTTACTTGAAGAATCTAAATTGTGAACTTCACAATAATGAACAGACTAATATTTACCTAAACCACCAACTAAGTTAGTCTAAGTGTCAAAGCTAGCAACCAAGAAAGAGCTGAAGTCAAGGCTGGATTCATAGAAACATACTAGCTGTGTGACCCTGGTCAAGTCACTTAACACTGTCTCAGTTTTCTCATCCGTAAAATAAGCTGGAGAAGGAAATGGCCAACTAAACCAATATCTTTGCCAAGAAAACCCCAAAAGGGGTCGCAAAGAGTTAGATATGATTGAATCATAAATAGTAATATCTTCTATTGACCACATATACTGACAGAGTGTTTAAACTTGGAGATTCATCACACAGAAACCAAACTTACAGTAAAAGAAAGGAATAAAAATAACTTGGTAATGAAACTTTATCAAGGTGGCTTTTTTATTCACTGACATTTTTTAAAGCCTTGATTTACCTAAAAGTTAAAAAAAGGTCAAACTTTTTTTGGAGAGGACAGGGGAGATAGGAGGAAGACCTTAAAAAGAGAGAGATCACTGAATATTCTTTTAGAAAAAAAATGTCACATGTTTCATTGCTTCTAATGAGTTGTTGCAGTTCAGGAGTTTCCATTACATTCTGACAATTAAGTTGCTAATAAACTGAGGAACTACTAATTGACTTATCCATCTCATGAACTCCAGATCCTGCTAGTAACCTAGAAAACATTTCACATCATTTGACCAAAAATCATTCACATTTTGCAAGCCACTTAATGATTAGATTTAATTTGTGTAAATTGCAAATCTTTCCTGTCCTTGACAGAAAGCTTTGATTCAGAGAATGCACACACACACACACACACACACACACACACACACACACACACACACCCCCCCTCAGATCTCAAACAAGCTTTCACGCCTCTGACTATGTTAACAGGACCAATGATAAGATATCGTGAAGCTAGAGCCAGTATAGTGCCTGTGGACCCAATATCAAAAATTTATGGTAATTGAAACTGCTGAATCTTTGGAAATGCAGTCAATTTGATTCAGCATCAAAAGGTCACTCCATTCAATTTATACTTGATGCTCTGCCCGATATTGAGAAAATACCTGAAAGTAAATGATCTTATCAGTAATATTTACTGACTACATAAGGTAATTTGCTGATTACTAAATAAATGAATTACATGGGTTTTGCATTGGACCAGGCCCAACAAAGATATACTAAAACTTGTAAAAATTTTGACACTGCAAAAGCAATACCAAACATTTTGACATTTATATAGTAATGGCATTCTTATAACACTAGGAACTTAAGAAGTGAATGACTTGTGAATGACTTCTGATGCATGGCCTGCTATCCCAGCACTATCAAAGGTACTCTTACCAATGAATAGTTTTATTATTTGTTTACATCTTTGCTTTAAAAGGTGTCCCAGAGAAGTGATACTGAAGTTTCAGAAGGAATATAATGTCACTCTACATTATCTCAGATATCCCACTTATCCCCTAACATTGCCTATATGTCAATACAGGGAAGTACATTGGTATTGTTATGGCATACCCTTCTCAATGAGAGCTCTGAAATATATTTACATACTTTCAACAAATTCTATGTTGGCATATTATATTTCTAGTATTCATTTTACTTCAACTCATCATGATTCCCTAGACATAATTTGCATTGCACCCTTTTTACCCATTGCCTTACTAATCTTCCCTGACCCAAAATACCTGCCCCAACCATTCAACCAGTTAAATCCTAGACATCCTTTATGGTCTAGTTCACATGATACTTAAGGTTTCTGCCTCAAGAGATCTCTTCCCTGGAATTTGTCAAGTATTTGAGATATCTTTTTTACTATTAATTTCTCACTTACTACTTTACTCTGTGTTTTAGCCACATACATGCAAATACAAAAACTAAGATAATATCTCTCCATATAGTATGTAAGCTTCTTGAGAGCAGAGCACATTTCTCATACACTTTGTGTTCCTTCCTTGCCCAGCACTTGGTCAGAACTTTGTACATACTATGTCCTCAAAAAATGTTTGCTAATTTAACTTTTATTTATACTAGATTTTTCCTCAAAAGCCACTATTTCCCTAGTTATTTATAAATATGGTTTTACACAACAACAACAAAATCTCTCAGCCAGATTAGATCTAGGATAAAGATTCCATACACAGGAAAACATATTGGGTATTCAATAACTCATAAAAATTAAAGTGCTCCTAATTAAATGAAAAGCAAGTTTTAAAAAGCAAGTTTTAAAAAATCAAGTACAGGTTTTATTTTAGTCAATTTTAATATTTTTTCTTATGGTGATGATAAGGTACAGAAATAAATGTAAAACAAACATAAGCCTTAAAATATTGTTCACATAACTCTGGGTTTCTTTCCCTGCTTAAAAAGATTATAAATAAGCTAAGAAATTAACATTCATTTTGTTGAATTGATCGATGAATTTCATGATTTGAAGAACAATTTCATGAGAAAAGTAGATGATGTTGAATGCAGTTCAGGCATGTATTTTAAAAAGCAGATACTGAAAAATTTCAAGAGTTACAAATATTGTCTTTCCATATAGGATTGTAAACAGTTCAACTTTGGTAAGTCCCTTGTGACTTCTCCTTGCTGTTTACTTTTTCATGCTTCTTCTCATTCTTGTGTTTGAAAGTCAAATTTT
>CM053772.1:207012712-207068578 GCA_028658325.1 Potorous gilbertii | reverse complement strand
AAAAAAAAAAAGCAGATGCTGGTTATACTTAGTGGGTATTCAATCACTAAGCAGTCATGATGCTAACGATGAATATAAAACAAATATTTCAATACAAACCCTTTTTTTGCTATAACTAAAGATTGATGAGAGTCGGTCATCCTAAAAAAAATACATTTTCAAAGGCTATTTAGGACAAAATTAATTCCTTTGCATTTATTGCATTCAAAAACATGACCTAAGTAAAATTTAATTTTATAAACATTTGCTAAAATGAATCAATGATCCTCAATGGATAAGTGAGAATAAATCATACTAAAAAGAATTTTAAACTATTAACAACCTATGAAAGATTGTCCCAATTCGGTAATAATTAGAGAAATATAAGATAACTCTAATTTGTCACCTCATGTCCAACAAATTGGCAAAACTGATGAAATATAGGAATAATTAATAACAGAGGGATTATGGAAAGGTAGGTATAATCATGCAGTGTTAGTGAAGCTATGGATCTAGTCGCAAAGATAGATGCAATTGTGTTGATCCAAAAATCCCACTTGTGGACATTTTTCCCAAGTCAAACATACAAAGAAATGTCTAATATATACCAAAATATCTATAGCAGCATTATAGAAAAGCACTGGAAATGCTCATCAACTGGAGAAAGATTTATCAAATCATGGTACATGCATATGATGGAACAGTATTGTACTGTCAGAAATGATGAAAATGAAGATTATCAGAAGCATGGAAAGATTTATATAAATTAATTCAAAGTGAAATAAGCAGAACCAGGTAAACAATGTACACAATGACTACAACAATGTAAATGAAAAGAACAGTAAACTAGGCAAGAACAGTCAAAACTGGATGTTAATTATAATGACCAAGAATGGCAGCCAAGAAGAGAATGTATCCCCTCTGTCTCCTTTGTAGAGGTGGGAAACTCTGGAGATGAAACAGAATATAATGTAAGACTTAACTGATTACTTGATCAGTTGCATTTAATGTCTATTTTCCCTTGCATTTTTATTCTTTATTATTGAAGCATGACTCTCTAAATGGGGGAATGAAGAAAACTTATTGGAAAATGGAGCTGATATAAAACCACAAGATATGAATGCAACTTTAATGAATGAGCACTGCCTAGCAAAGATACTCTTCTCTAGGTGCAATACATATACAAGACATAATTCCTGACCCCAGAGAGTTTGTAATCTAATTAATGAAGACACACTCACATATTTGAAAATGATCATATTATTAACTAGTACAGAATGTGATATGTAGCAAATCAGTGGTGCAGATAACAAATGTTATGAGTTCAGAGGAACAACAGATCATTTGAGTTATAAACAATGTTCTTAACAACACTAGCACAGATCAGGATGTTGTTTTATTTTTACTGTTTTGTTTTTAAACAAAGCAGCATCTTCATGGTCAAGGCAATGTTTCAGAATAGACTGTACTCTCCCAGGCATTTGCTAAGAGAGTCAAGGTTTCCCTCAGATCTGGAGTATTACAACATCAACTCTTGTAATCATATTTGAACTTCTCATAAACTTTCATTATAGATCTCTCCAATGACTATAATTGCATTCAGGTTCCCCAAACACTTCCACTGTGACTGGGATGGCTTAAAATGAGCTGTGTGACAAGGCTTAATACTTCCATGAGAATAGTGAACATAACTCCAAAGAGGAGTGACGTTTGCTTTATAGCTGCATATATCCCTTCTTTAGCTTCACCAAATGGTATATAGCTTGTTGAGCCTGCTGAAATTAACATCTGCATCAAGACACTCCAATGAGGTTAAATCAGAACTCTAGTCTATATTTAAAACTCAAAGGCACAAATAGGTTGAGGATATCTGAACAGTAAATGTTCCAATTAATTTTCATGATTTTGGATCTGTGTGCACAATGCACAGAATAAATTGAAAACATTCATTGGTGAAACATTTTCTAATCCCCCAAATCTCTTAATGATGTGTGGGCTTTCCACTGAAGTTGCTAGCTCTTATTTGTCTGTGTTACTCATTAGGTATTAAATACATGGCACTTAATATACAAAACGTTAAGTCTCTTCATAAACATTGTGTCATAGACTGTGATATGGTGGGATAAGCAGGCCATGAAGTACAGGAATTTGAGTCACATCTGAAGTAAATGGCTTCATTCACATTACAATTTGTGCCACAAGGTATTACAAATGGTGTGATTAATTTCAGTTGTGTGTAGATGTCTCCCCATTTAAATTATAAGCACCTTAAGAATGGCAAGTGTGTTTTATAGTTCCATTTTTATCCCCCAAGCCCTCTGTATACCCCTTGGCAAGATCTTAGCAAAGTGTTTAACATAGGGGTACAGGGTTTAATAAACACTGGCTGATACAATAAAGTACTCAGATGGGACATATAATAGGCATTACCAAAAAGCCTGCACAACAGATGTGTGTCAAAGTCCCTGGCAAAAACAATCTGACTCCTTGCTACCATTCATTCCTACTATGTCCAACCAATAAAAATTAAAATATAGGGAACACTACATGGTGATATGAACCAAGTCAGTTACTTGGAAGATAATCTCTAGAAGCCCATGTACTATATATAAATAAGATATAAAGAGGATAAATGAGAGATAATCAAGACAAAGAAAGTAGTAAGCATAAAGGGGAATTTCTCTGCAGAGAAGTGTAACTGAATCCATGGAAGCTGATGAATTCACCTAGTAAAATAGTATAAAGGAAGAAGAGAAGAGAAGGGACCCAGGACAGAGACTTAGAGGATATCCACAGATAATGAATGTGACCTGGTTGAAGATCCCTCAAAGGAGACTGAGAAGAAATGATAAGACAGGTAGCAGAACCAAAAGAGAACAGTACCCACAAAAACCTAGAAAGAAGAGAGTACCAAGGACAAGGTGATTACCAGTGTCAAAGGCTGCAGAGAGGTCAAGAAGGATGAGGATTGAGAAAAGTCCATTAAATTTGGCAATTTAGATATCTGTGTAACTTTAGAGAAAAGTTTGAGGAGCAATTTTAGTCTACAAAGGTAAAACAATAAAAAGAAAGGAAATAGAAACAGCTTCCTCAAGGAAGTTAAGTATGAAAGGAAAGAGAGATATAAGATGATACTAGTGGAGTAGATGGATGAAGAGATGGGGGATACATGGGCAAATTTCTAGTCAGTGGGACAGCAACCAGTAGATAGGAAAAGACTGGTGATTACTGAAAGACTAAAGATGATGGAGGCAGAAAGTTTGTTGGAGAAGACAGGATGGAATGGCATCATCTGCATATGTAGAGGCGGTTTGCCTTGGCAAGGAGAGGGATCAACTCTTCAAGTAAGACAAGGTGAAGGCTAAGATAGTGATAAAAGATATCTGAGTGATGGGAGCTGAAAGAAGAGCAGAAAGAGCAGGATATTTAAATGGCAGTCATGTTACAGAGGACCATGCGTCTTAGAACTCAGATCAGTTGAAGAAATTTATAATGAAGCAGGTTTAAATACAAAAGAACTTAATGACTAAAGCTTAACAAAAATGGAATGGGTTGCCTTGTAAGGGTGCAGAGCTCCCCATCATTGGAGGTGCTGAAGCAAAGGCTGGATAATTGGTTTTTTAGATGTCATAGAAGGAATTCCATGTTAAATATAAGGATCTGAAGAAGTTGATTTTGAAACCCTTACAACTGAAATTTTATGATTCAACTGTCTCTATGAATTGGAAAATGATTATTTTAGCCAGGTATTTTCAAATTTTTCTGAGTTTGTCACAGTTTAAAGTGACTACTGCAAAGTTATTTACCAAATGGACAGTTTTGTGATTCATAGACAAGCATGGACATGCTCAGTGGCAGAACCATTATTGAACAATTCCAACTGGAACTTCCAGTTAAAATCATCAGCTTTAGTGTAAATGGTGCATGTTTAGAGCAACTCATATTCCTGACTCTCTGCTGATTGTGTTATGCACATGGAATGAATGACTGGATATGTGTGTGTGTGTGTGTGTGTGTGTGTGTGTGTGTGTGTGTGTGTGTGTGTGTGTGTGTGTGTGTGTGTGTGTGTGTTTCAAAGGGGGTGGACTAGACTTAAGCAGATTAACCAAAGATCTCAAAATTTCACCACCAAAGGAGTAGACAACCTGTACAATAAAGTTTTCTTACTCCTTCTGATCTCTTCATTGTGGTAATTGCTTTACATTAGCTAAATTTCAATAAGAGAATGCTGATGTTAATGGCAAATATGTTGTAGTATTTTTTTAATCCATTGCCCATTTTTTGAGCTTCAAAGGTTTAGCTAACTAGATCAAGTTGGAGCTTTTATAACTGCTTATATTTTAAAATTTTTCTTCTCATTATTACGAATGTGACAAAAATCAGACTATACCATATACCAGTCTGTTGAGTTGCTGTGAACCAGGTAATGCCTGAGACTCCAGCTTGGCATTTACCCTGCAGGAGCTATTGGACTCTTCCTTTGGATCCTCCCCTTTTTTCTATTCTTTTCAAAGGCCAATATTCTTTTCATCAGCACCTATTATAAACTCTGCTACAGTGCCAGTTTTTATCAAGTGACTCACATTCATTCAAGAAGTACTTACTGAGACCTAATGTATACAAAGCATTGTGTTAATAGCCTTATGGGATATAAACATTTATGTAACCCTTGATTTCTGGTAACTGATCATCTGCTAGGGGTGATGACCTAAACACAAATAACTATTTTAAAAAGCAAGTATATGATGAATACCACCTGCCACTAAGTATGTTGACATAGTCTATGAATTGGGAAATTTGTCTGGCCTGATTTTGATCATGTCTCTAGTTTAGCAATTTCCATCTTTGAGCATCTCAGAAACAAATTTCCATAAATAGCTATAGGCAAAAAAATAACTGGGAGTGGGGTACAGAAGGGCAAATTCTTCCAGCTGGGTTCTAGGCATCATAAATGAGATATTCCTCTTCCCATCCCCATAAAATTCGAGCATGATTACAATGTGCTGGATGACATAAGAAAGTTTGAAATAAGGCTCTATACAAGCTCAGAGGAGAGAGATATCACTCAAGTGATCTAGAAGATTTCATGAAGGAGGTAGCCATTGAATGAAGACTTAAAGGGTGGGTAGTTTCAACAAAAGGTACCTGATATAGAGAGGCATTTTGGGAGAGAGAAGAATATGAGTTAGGGTACACAGATGGCAAAAGGAAAGATATTTTTGGGGAAACAATGAATAGTGGAAGGAAAGGTTTGAAGAGTACTTGGGGAATTGATGACATTCTAAGCTAAGGAGTTTTTAAACCTATCCTATGGTCAATAGAGAGCCAAACTGTGTTTCTATGTAAAGAAAAACTGTACTCTAAGAAGAGCAGTAGACACAAGGAGATAGAGAAGACAGAGACTTAAGGCAGAGTAAGCATGGAGGAGTCACTGCACTTTGCATGACTTGGTTTAACTGGGTCACATTTTAAGCTCTCCATAGAAAATTTACCATATTATGAGGCAATACTGGTCATCATCCTGTACTATCCTTCATAATGAGTTTCTATTCTAAAACCAGTGGTTTTTTTGGATGCTACTTCTCTCCATTTGGCAATAAGATAATATGTTGGCTGGCTCAGGTAGTTTCTAGGCTCTTTTGGTTTCTTCATTGTGGTTACTGCTTTATATTAGCTAAACTTCCATAAGGCAATGCTGATGGTGATAGCAAAGATATGGTGAATTTTTGTTTATCCATGTCCCATTTTTCAGCTTCAATAATTTATCTTAATAGACAGTGGGGCTTTTATAACTTCCTGTGTTTTTAAAGATGCTCTTTTTATTATTATGAATGTGCCAAAATCAATAATCATTAATATTTCCACATGAAAAATCTGAAAACAAGATTATTTATTAAACTATAAATCTCTATTATATACAGCATATTTTTTAAGACATAACAAATTCAACATGGCAATTCCAGAACTGTCCTGATAGTCTGTGTCTCCTTCTTAATATTCCTCTGCACATCTTAAAAATACTTTGTTTCTTCTGCACATCTTAAAAATGCTTTGTTGACACTTTGGCAACTTTGCCTCCTAACTCCCATTCTCTCCCCCCAAAAAAGATCTCCCTTTTAACAAATAAACACATTGGCTATGTCTGAAAATGCATGCTCTATTCTACACTCCTAATCCATCACCTTTGTGTCAAGAACTAGGAAACATAATTCCTTTTGAAGTTAAAGTTGGAAACTTCATTGATCATTCTATTTGCATTCCCAGAGTTTAGCATCATGTTTTGTATACATATAGTACTTAATAAATTCTTTTCATTAATTTATTAATTCATTCAATTCATCAGCATTCATCAGTCTTTCCAGAGGTTTTCCTTTATAAGATTACTTTCCTGGATCTGCTCATCACTTCATGTTGTACTCATTCATTGAAGTGTTCCCATGCCTTTCATCATTCCTTACAGTGCAACGTCATTCCATTATATCCATGCATTTCATTTATTCAGCCATTCTCCAGTTGATGGAGATCTTAGTTTTCAGTTCTTCGCTACAACAAAAAGTGCTACTATAATTATTTTTCTAACATATGAATCTACAGTTCCTCTTTCTTTTCTCTCTTTGGGGTATATGCCTATTTATGTAAAATTTCATCTTTATTCTTGTAGTTTAGTGTTAATGGTTTGACTCCTCACAGTTGATAGAGGAATGAATGACTCTTACGTCAAGAGCCAGTCAGTAATTGTTTGCTAAGATATAATCGATATTATTTTTTGTAGTGTTGTCTAGTGCTCAGCAAATCTAACATCTTTTAACTCTCTTGAAGAAAACATCTAAGTGTGAAGAGTTTGAGTAGGTTAGAAATTTTTCTCTTTTGTTTCTTAATCCTAAGCCATTTTCCCACAATTTTTTTGGAGAGTACATTACCCAGTTTTGCTTGCAATGAAGTCACTAAGTATTAAGATATAATGACATAATTTGGAGATTCATATCAAGTATTTCATAGAATTTCCCTAACTCTTTATGCCCAGTAACAGACTTTACAGCATAAGTTTCAATTATCTTCATGAGGTCTATTTTAATCACAAGCACTTCTGAGTGAGATATCCATGAAATGATTTCTTATTACTTTCACACAATGAAGTCAACTCATCAATTCTTTCTTTTGCCTCTAAAATAGAACTTATGAACCAACTTTTTTATTTATTCCCTTAAATCTTCTGGTTTCACCTGTAACTAGATTGTTAATAGTTATAAGGTTCAGTTCCTCCAACAGAATGTTGACTTACTGATCATTGGACGTTTAGCATGCCAACAGCTAAATTAACATTTATAGATGATTTAAAAGCTGATTTTTAGCACTCTCCACCATTTTTTCTATCATTTTACCACTTTCACTGAAAGAAGGGCTATTTTGTTATTGTCAAGTTTTCACTGTCTGCCATGACCAGAGAAATTATTAGCTAATGGTCAAATGAGAGAAGACATAGAGTCATGGGGTAGAATGGAAAAAGTGGATAAAGATTGACTGTGTGACTATAGGCAAGTGTTCTACCCTCTCAGTATTCTATGTAAGATTATGAATTACATAGAAAAGTAACCACAGGCATTGGTAGTGGGAATGTCCTCATCAGGGAGTTCCTTAAACCAACGTGGAAGTACAATCCTTATCATACCCAATTGTCAGTTTACTGGTGATATGTTTCTCTATATTTAGCAAGGCTGGCCCTTGAAAAACAGATCCAATCTGTACCCAGGACTGCAACTGAAGTCTATTTAACTTGTCAAGAACTGCCAGAGCAACCTTCCAATTACATATCAGAAGAAAACTTTTGTGAAGGTTGATCTTGATTTTGCGATGTTCACAAAATACAAAGAGACTCAGAGGAAAGCCTTCAGCATATTGGGTGTATATTCTATGCAAAGATTTATGGCAAGATGGAAGGAAACTGCATAGGCAAGAAAAATGTGAATGGCTTGTAATATGCACCAATGATGAAAGAACCTCAAAACCAAGGAGCTCACAAAGTCACTGAAGTATGGAAAAGGAAAACAGATATAAAAGAGAAATGATGTGGTCAAAGTGACACAGCTAGGTAGTGGCACAAACAGAAACCAGTCTCTGCCTCCCAGTTCAGGAGTTTCTCATTACTCTCTTCAAGAAGAATGAGACAGAATGTGACAAAATTAAGGGGGAAGAAGAGATTGAAGACTATTGGGTCTGGAAGGAGTAAAGAAATAAAAATTAGGAAGAGCTGACAGCAGGTATCCAGGTAATGAAATGAGAAAAGGCTGGATAATGAGCTAAGCAAGTTTGTGTAAGTTGTATATACATTGGCACCAATCTCGCAACGTTTAATGTTATACAACATGGAGATCCACAAGGAAGGAAACAACAGCAGCTGAATTCTTGGACATTCATTCTAATCTAAGAGATGAGTGACCATGGTTGGCCCAGCAATGCCTCAATTATATACAGGTCAGACCTATATGAATTCACCTTAGATTTGCAAAGAAAAACAGAGATCATCCAGTTCAACTCCCTTGTTCTACCCATAAAGAATCTGGGATGGGGCCGGTGCAGAGAGGTAGTATGATTTGCTCTACATAGATTATTGAGAGGCAGAACAAGGACAAGAACTGGGGCCTCCTCACTCCTGTCCTGGGAAGATGACCTCTAATGCTAAATATTTCTAATTAAGGGTGAGGAATGTCTAACAACACATTCTCAGTCTGTTATACAGGGAGTGGTTGCTGTAGAGTCTTATTTAGACAGCAATAAAGTAGTGTTTTGTAAACATAACAAGAAATGCAAAATGGGCACCAGTTTATCTTAAACATCAATGCACAAAACATGTATTATTTGAATGAAAGAATGAACTACTTGAAATAGAATAACTGACCTATCCAAAGCTCTTGTTACAGTCACCAGACTAAGACTTGGCAGCCATACAATACTTTGAGTTTCTTCAGTGATTCCAGAGATCTGTCCTTTCATTAGTATGGGCTACAGTCACCCAAAACATTTTCTCCAAATGATAAAAAGAATTTCTGAGACAGGTACATTAATGTTGCTTCCATTCACTGAATAGTTAAAAATCTACCTAGCAAATGCAAGGTATACAATCTAAGTCAGGAGGGCAGGTTGAGGGTGAAATGAATAAAAGGAAATACTAACATAATTCTTGCCCTTTGGTAACTTATAATTAGTCTTGGGGGACAGCATATGAAAATGAAATGTAATAGGAAAAACACAGAAACAGCAATGCAAAACAACATATCCGCAAGAATACTGCAATCACAGGACATGAGAAGGCTCTATCTAGTCCACCTGCCTCGTTGCACAAATGAGGAAACAGAGACCCAGAAAGGTGAAGTAAATTGTATGTGGGAACCCAGCTGGTGCAACCAGAGTTAGAACCAAGGTCTTCTAACATTGAATTCTTCTAACAAAGAATTTCCTCCTCTATAAAAGTGAGTTCATGACTTTTTTGGGGGGAAGGGGCAGCGGGCAATTGAGATTATGTGACTTGCCCTCACCCAGCTAGCTAGTAAGTGTCTGGGTCCTGATTTGAACTCAGGTCCTCCTGACTCCAAGACTGATGCTCTACCCATTGCACCACCTCATTGCCCCATGAATGTTAAGTGGGGGAATGAAAGAGAATAGAATGATCAGATTGGAATAGACTATTCATAAAAGAATAAAATGTAAAATAAAACTTAGAATGGAAGTTTTCAGTCTGGTAAGGATGTACTATTACTACTAGTAATAAAAAGCAAGATATTACATGAATCAATGATTTGAATAATAAAGCACCTGTCAAACAAAAATTTACTATGTTCCAAGCACTATGTTAAGTGCTAGAGATGATGAATACAGAAGCAAGACAGCCCCTGGCCTCAAGTAACTTCCATTCTAGCAGGGAGAAACAAAGTCATTCAAGGGCCTGAAAGCCAGGAAAATATATTTTAGTTCCAGAAGTCACACAGAAAGTCAGTGAAGCTATAGGGAAATAATGCAAGGGCAAGGGCGATAGCCAAGAGGTGGCTGAAGTGGCTTCTCAAATGCAATGTGAAAGTATAGTTGAACATCTTAGGCTGGCTAGATTGTAACGGGTCATTTACATGTGTTCTAGGACTAGCAGGCTCAGTTAAAATAGCAAGAACCCATAGTTCCAGAGCACAGTGGATAAAGTCCCCCAGGGCATGGTCTTAGAGGAGGTTCACTGGTACAGAAAGAAGAAAGGAAAGCTGTAGTTAGTAGAGACACGGGTTTGAATTTTACCTTCTGTATGTATTAATTACCTCTACATTTACTATGTGACAAATGGTAAGTTAGGTTAATGTCTCTAGGTCTGTTTCCTTATTTGCAAAATGCAGATAGTAATATTACTGGCCAGGACTGCTTCAAGGATGAAAGGAAATGTTTGTAGCAAACTTGAGAATATTCTATAAATGTCAGTTACTACTATAAACTTCAGGATAGAGCTCGCTCAAACCAGTTAAGATGAACGACTTATTTTTCAAACCACGAAACGTTAAGATTGCTTTGGTACACACTGAACATTCAGCTAGGATTCTTATGACTTCCAATGCCATTGCTGTGGTTATCTGTGAGAATTATGTATAATTTATAGTCAATTTGAAATGAAAATCTATCTCACAATGATTTTTGGCTTTGTTGAAAATTATATAAAGACTATAACTTATCATAATCACATGATTATATCACAATATAACAATCACAAATTATATAAAGATTGGAAATTATATGAAGTCCTTGTGTGACTTATCATAATCACAGAGTCTCGAAGGCAGAAAGGACTTCAGGGGTTCCTAACGTATCAGACAAAGAATCTATTCTCGAACATTACTGACAAATGGTTGCCCAATGGTCATCCAGCATGCATTTTAAATCCTCCAATGAGAGAGAACCCACTACATTTAATTTAGATATTTTATGTTTAGTTTTGTAGATTCAAACTTAATATTGCTTACCATGTATATTTATTTTTGAACCTACCCTTTCAGACTGTAAGTAGACGGAGGAAAGAGTACTCCTCTTAGAATATTCTTATACATATTCACAGAAACTAATACAACATTGTACAAAGGAGGAAGTTAATAAACATTTTAAAGTTTGAGAAAGTTAGAACAAATGTTAGTGCCAATATTCTCATTTTACAGATGGGATACCACATGACTTTCAACTAGACAGAGGCAAATGTGCCCAGAATGCAGAGTTTCTGGTTCCTTGTCTGATGCTCTTCCACAAGTCTTCATCAGGCAAAAGTATTTTCATAGTGTGAACAGAACTGTACATTCATTGTACACAAAATCTGTCCTCACAATTTGGATATGTAATTTCAAAGGTGATACTATTGACTCAAGGTCAGTGGGAAATGAACTTTGATTTGTTTTTCCTGTAGTGGGAATGAGTTCACAATAGTCAATATACACTTTCATCTGGGAGGAAAAAAGGCTAGCTAACATACAACCAACATTGATATGTTCACATAAATAAGGACTGAATGGGAATAAATGTGTTAGTGGCTATAATGGAATACTGTAATGCTCTGGAGTAGGCTACTGGTCAGTACCTTACTGTTCTAGTGATCAGCCTGGAGCACATAGAGGTTAAATAAGGTTCTCAGTCATCACACCGTCAGAATGTTAAAGAAAAGATTTACACCCAGGTCTTCTTGACTCTAATGTCCATGCTCTTTCTGATCACTACATTATGCTAACACTCATGCTGGAGATTAATCAAAGCTTCCTGGATTTAAAATTTCCTATGATTTCACAGATCTAGAAATTGAGGAAATCTTATCAATTATCTCATCCACCCTCTTCATTTTACAAACGTGGCCCCAAAGATAGGTGTTTACCTAAGGTCACCCAAAGAGTAGAAAACAGAGATTTGACCTCAAGTTCAGGTCCTCTGATCCCATACTTCCTCTCTTATAAAGTGTCTTTACATCTTTGAGGCCAGAGACTGCCATGTAATGGTGTCTTTCTTATTTTCCATATTGTCTAGCACAGAATTGGGTACATACAGTAGTCATTGTTGACCTAACAATGAAATAGAATAAGGTAGAGATATTTTGGCAGCAGTCTGCAAAATGGTTTGGGGTAATCAGAGCCTGAAAGGGCAGTAAAGAGAAGGCCATAAGATTCAAGTTCAGGAGATTTAGTAGAAAAGCCTTAGAAGAATGAATGAATGAGTCAATGAATGAATGGATCAGTGTTCACTATACAACAAAGAAGGAAGTAGCTAGATTTAGCAATTGACTCCACAAGGGGATTAAACAACAAAGAGGTGTGGAAAACTGTGCCAAGGCTTGGTGTTTAGGGAAATTGCTTTATACTTACGCTTAATCCCAGGAAGCACACAAATCAGACAATCAACTGTGAACAGCTTTGCCTGGTCAGCCTTATGCTACAATTAAGAGTTACTCCGAAAAGGACTGATGATCAGGAACTATCCTACTACACCAAATTCTTCTTTGGTAATATCTCAAGAACAATGAATATTTACCTTTTAATAGTACTTTTCTAAATAGCTACCACTATTTGATAAGCATTTTATGAAAGTCCTATTAAGAAAATGAGTGTTTTTTTTCTAACTCCAGCACAAACAATTCCCAAGAATTTCTAGGCCATAGAGTATAGAGAAGATTCTGCCCAGAGTGTTCTTCTCCTATAAGACCAGAACCTGTTATGGAGGTCACATGAACTTGGAGATGTTTCATTAAACTGCACAATACACTCCATATCAAAGATGGTGGCCTCTGAGAATACTGTAATAGCAACAATAACAAAAACAATAGTATTTCCCCCCTGGCCTTGTGATTTCATCAGTATAGACAATGCCAAATGTGTGATCTCTCTCCATCCTCGTACATCAGCAAGATAGCAACTCTTCAATAAAGTCTTAGGTGCTGAGAGGTGATAACTTTTACATGGTTATGCCACTGATTGATCTGTGTCAGAGGCAGGTTGAAACCCAGGTCTTCCTGATTCCAAGGTCACTGAGAGGTGATAGCTTTTACATGGTTATGCCACTGATTGATCTGTGTCAGAGGCAGGTTGAAACCCAGGTCTTCCTGATTCCAAGGTCACTTCTCTATCATTCTGATTATTTAGAACCATTGCCAGTCTTCCATTACTACCCAAAAGTGATTTACAGGAGGGACAAGCAGGGGTATACTGGGAAGAACTTTGCTCGACTTTGTAACTAATGAGCTGTGGGACCAGTAGGCTTCAGCTTCCTCATCTGTAACATGAGTCTGTTGAACTATAAACTAAATCCCTCCCAAAGTTCTAAGTCTATAATATAATAGAAATCAGAAGGGAAGGAGGAGGAGGAGGACAGGGTCTACCCCAGGTAAAATTGTTAAGCAAAGTAGATATAGGCCATATAGTAAAACAAATATAGCATAGTAAAGTAGCTATGGTCTTTCATCTTAGTATTTGTTCACTAACCTTCTCTCTATACCTTTCCTCCTAATGCATGCTATTTTTCCCTCAAAGGTTAGATACTCACTAGTACTCTCATCCTTTCAAATGTATAACACAGTAATAAATGAGAAGTTAGACTTCTTAGGGCTACTTTTATCTTTGTTGGGAACTCTATGTGGTAAAAGCACTTAAGTTCCAAATGAATAAATCTCTTGATGTTTTGGAGAAGTCAGATGTTGAACCAACAAAGGATAACTGAAGAGTTATAGACAGACTAAGACTAAGAGAAAGTCAAGTCATAAAAGTCAAGGGAGGAAAGAGTATGCAGAAAGATATCTTGATCACTAATATCAAAGGATGTTGAGAAGTCAGCGTGGATGAGGGTTGTGAAAATCCATTTAAAGGAATATTTAATTGATCACTGATAATTTTGGGAAGAGAAATTTGAGCAAGGTGGTTAGAATGGAAATTTGATTGTAAGGGGAAATAAGTGAATGGATCAAAGAGAAGCAGACTCCTCTTTCTAGAAGTTAAAGTGAAATGGAAACTGGATACTAGTTATCAGATAACAGCTTGAAGTTAACAGCCAGATCAAGAGAAACTGTTTTTAAAGGATGCTGTAGGGGCAGAGTCAAGATGGCAGAGTAGAAAGATGCATATACTGTAAGCGCTTTCCCCATAGGCCATAAAATACCTATAAAAAATGACTCTCAACAAATTCTACAGCAGCAGAAACCATAGAACAGAGTGAATGAGATTTCCAGCCAAAGGTAACCTGGAAGGCCAACAGGAAAGGATGCTGAGCAGAGCAGAGCCATGTGGAATGGGGAGGAACAGGACCAGAACAGGATTCTGGGGCAGAATCGCCAGCAGGCAGGGTCCCAGATCCCTAAACCCACAAGTACCAAAGAAAGCTTCCAAGGTCAGTGTGGGAGGGCTTTCCCAATTGGGTAAAAGGAGAGCAGGGTCCCCCCAGCACTGGCCCCAGCCAGAGGCAGAGGTGGTGGTGGCGGCAGCAGCACGTGGTGGGCAGCTTCGGAGGCCATGGAAGCAGCCTGGGTCCACAGTCCCTTCAGCTCAGTTTAAAAATACTGAGGGAATTGAGCAGCTGATCTGAATCTCAGCCCTGAACACAGTTCTGGGGGGAAGAGGAGCACCAGGACCCTGCTCTTGACAAAGGATTTAGAAGTCAAGTAACTAGTGGAGAAAATGTCCAAAAAAGGGAAAAAAATAAGACTACAGAAGGTTACTTTCTTGCTGAACAGGTATCTCCTTCCATCCTTTCAGCTGAAGAAGAACAAGGCACACTGTCAGAGGAAGTCAAGGTTTCTGCATCCAGTACCTCCAAAAGGAATATGAAATAGGCTCAGGACATAAAAGAATTTGAAAAGTGAATCAACAGCTTGCTAAAGGAGAACCAAAAAAATGCTGAGGAAAATAATACCTTTAAAAATAGGCTAACTTAATTGGAAAAGAGATCCAAAAAACCAACGAGGAGAAGAAAGTTTTAAAAAGTATAACTAGCCTAATGGAAAAAGAGGTTAAAAAGCTCACTGAACAAAATAGCTCTTTAAAAATGAGAGTGTAGTTCAAGGAAGCTAATGACTATACAATGAACCAAGATGTTACAAAACAAAACCAAAAGATTGGAAAAAATAGATGATAATGTGAAACATCTCATGGGAAAAACAACTGACCTGGAAAATAGATCCAGGAAAGACAATTTAAAAATTATGGGATGACCTGAAAACCACAATCAAAAAAAAGAGCCTAGACATTATCTTTCATGAAATTATCAAAGAAAAGTGCCCTGATATTCTAGAACCAAAAGGCAAAATAAATATTGAAAGAATCCACCAATCACCTCCTGAAAGAGACCCAAAAAATAAACTCCTAGGAATATTGTGGCCAAATTTGAGATTTCCCAGGTCAAGGAGAAAATATAGCAAGCATCTACAAAGAAACAATTCGAGTATTATGGAAATCCAATCAGGATAACACAGGAGGATTCAAGAATGCAAAGGAACTGGGATTAAAACCAAGAATCACCTACCCAGCAAAACTGAATATAATACTTCAAGGGAATAAATGGTCATCCAATAATATAGAGAACTTTCAACCATTCATGATGAAAAGACCAGAAGTGCATTGAATATTTGACTTTCAAAAACAAGAATCAAGAGAAGCACGGAAAGGTAAATAGGAAAGAGAAATCATAACAGACTTTCTAAAGCTGAACTCTTTACATTCCTATATGGAAAGATAATATTTGTAACTCTTGAGACTTTTCTCAGTATTTGGATAGGTGGAGGGATTTTATACACACACATACACACACACATATGCAACACATAGACAGACAATACAGGTTGAGTTGAATCAAGGGAGATGATATCCATTAAAAAATAAAATGAAATTAAGAGGTGAGAGAGGAAAATACTGGAATTAAAAAGGGAGACATGGAATGGGGCAGACTATCACTCATAAAAGAGATAAGAAAAATCTTTATCAATGGAGGAGAAAAGGGAGGAGGTGAGAGGGAAAAAGTTAAACTTACACTTTTCACATATTGTTTAAGGAGGGAATAACATGCTCACTAAATTTGGTATGAAAATCTATCTTACACTACAGGAAAGTAGGGGAGAAGGGGACAAGTGAGGTGAGAGGGATGATAGAAGGGAAGGCAAATGGGAGAAGGGAATAACTAGAAGTAAACACTTTTGGAAAGGGATAAAGTCAAATGAAAATAGAAAAAAGGGGGGGCAGGGTAAGATGGAGGGAAATATAGTTAGTCTTACACAACTTGACTATTATAGAAGTCTTTTGCAAAATGATACATATATAGCCTGTATTGAATTGCTTGTCTTCTCAGTGGGAATGAGTGGGGAGAGAGTAAAGGAGAGAAGATGGAACTCAAAGTATTAGAAATGAATGTTGAGAATTGTTATTGCATATGACTGGGAAATAAGAAATACATGTAATGGAGTATAGAAATTTATCTTGCCCTGTAAGAAAAGAAAGAAGATGAGGATAAGGGAAGGGTGGGGTGTGAGAGAAGGGAGGGCACACTGAGGGAAGGGGTAATCAGAATGCAAGGTGTTATGGGGTGGGGGAAGGGGAGAGACGGGGAGAAAAACTGGAACCCAAAATTTTGTGGAAATTAATATCAAAATCTAAAAGTAAATAAATAAAACTATATTTAAAAAGGGATGCTGTGACCTGGGCATTTTTGTAGGCAACAAGAAGATAGGGAGAAAATGAAGATAAACAGGAAGGTGGGGCTAATTTATGAAATAAGCTTTCAGAATACAGGAGACTAGATGAGAGAGGATACAATAAGGTATAGAAGTAGGAGTTATTCTTTAAAAGGAAATAAAGCACTTTTCCTTTGGAGACCATAAAGGAAGAAAAGATGGGAAAAGATCTAATAGAGTTTTGAGATATGGAGTGGAGGTGATAAGGACTTATGAGATGAGAGCATTAATTTTTTCAGTGAAGTAGGAGGTGAGATCATTTGCTGAGAGAGGATAGAGTGAAGAAAATATTAAGAGGTTTGAGAAGAGTGAAACTTTAGGAGTTGTTAAAAAAGATATGAGAGAAAGTCCATAAAGGAAGAAAAACTCTGCCAAAGCACTAAGGGAAAATCTGAAATCACTCAAATTGAGCTGGTGTTGGGCTTACTAAGTATGAATAAATGGATTCCTCTAATGGCATTTGGAAGCAGTTTGAGAGTAGATGTGGAGAAGGCAGATGATGAGGGTGAGCCAGTACTGAGGACTGTAGGAGTAAAGAAAGAGTGGCATGGTACGTATACAAGAACTTCTAAGAAAAGCAACAGTATCCAGTTGCACTTGCCAATTACAGAACCAAGACTGTGAAAAGAAAACAGTGAGACATAAACAAGAAAAATGGACTGGAAGGAAACGGAGGGGCTAGAGATCACGGAAAAGACTAATATTCGATTGAGGAAAAATAAGAAATAGCTGGAAAAATAGGACTTTCTGCCTAGAAATAATTTCAGCATTCAGGGTCATGGATTTGGCACCCATAAGGTTGATAGTGAGATGACCATACCTGTGAGTGGCTGAAGTGGAATAAAAACGTTAAGTCATGGGAATTTTAAAGATTAATGAACTGGAATGTCAGTGTGTAGAGAAGATCGTTATGATAGCCTTTTAAACCTTCTTGCTTCCATTCTAAGGGTCAGGATAGCGGCAAGGTAAAAATAACAATGTGAGATAGCACTAAATTCTTTGAGAAAGAAAGGTGAGTGATCTCTAGTCTAGCAACCAAGATTATTTAATCACCAACCTCTTTCTTGACGTTCTCTTTTCCCCTGGCTACCCCTTTCTACTCTGGCTTGATTCTCCTTCATGTCTGATTATTCTGTCTCAGTCATATTTGTTGAATCATCTTACTGCTAACTATGTTTAGCTATCTTCCCTAAGGCTCTGTCCTGATCTACCTGCTCTCTTCTCTCTTCATCCTTTCTCACTGGTGATTTCATCAGCACTCATGGGTTTAAATAATTATTATGTTGATGGAGGTGACTCCCAAATCTAAATGCAGAGTACTTCAAAAGTTTTAGCACAATTTAAGCTATTAAAACTTGAGGTATCCTATTTATCTATAAGTGTTCTTTTATACTCCTATCACACATCAGAAACTGCCTGCTGGATACCTGTACCAGGGTGTCGCATGTCCAAACACTGCTCATATTTTTCTCCACACCAATCTGTTCTTCAACTTTCCCAATTTCTGTTGAGGGTACCATTGTTTTCCCAATCACCAAGGTTCACAGACTTGGAGGTATCTTCAATTTTTGCTGCTTCCTTAAACCTCATAACTCAATTAGCTTCTGGATCTTATCAATCATATCTCCACGCCTCTTCTGGACATACGCATCTAGATCAGCACCTTGCACCTATTAGGGACTTATAAATATCTGTCAAATATCTGTCTGACTTACAAACAAATATCTGTCAAATTTAATTTAAAGGAGTTGTGTAGTAAAGGGATAGCAACACACATGTGACAGTGGGAAATAAGGACCTGGTTGATACTTTCTCCTAGCCCATTGAATTGCAGGATAAAGCAATGAACAATCTACAATGGAGAAGATAGCAAGGGATT
Organism: Potorous gilbertii; assembly: GCA_028658325.1. NCBI lineage: Eukaryota > Metazoa > Chordata > Mammalia > Diprotodontia > Potoroidae > Potorous > Potorous gilbertii. The sequence continues at coordinate 207,050,012 of CM053772.1, read as the reverse complement.
CACTGTAATCTGGAGGGAGTCAGGTTTCTGTAAGTATCACAAAATGAAGATAACTAGAGGGCTGGGGAACCTACAGCCCCAAGACTGTCCTCAAGTATGGCCCTCTTACTGAATCCAATTTGGATTCAATCCAAAATTGAAAATAAAGGGCTTTATGCAACCTCAAGAGCAGAGGTTCCCTACCCCAGGAGTAGAGGAATGGCTTGGCAAGGCAGCAGGGAATCTGAACTGGAGGGACAGGGTTTTGATGCACTGGGATTAGAGCTCAGGACAAGATAGAAGCAGAAAAAGAACTGTATCTTCGAATATAAGAATAGGAGGAAGAGCAAGAAATGGCCAATAGGAGGACCAAGAGTATCACCCTCTAGGTAGTACCTGAGTACTCTATGTTTCTGCTGACTTCTAGCTCTACAATGAACTGATGATTTGGGGACCTTCTGAAGCAGGAAATATTCAGCCAGTATCTTTCCAGTTTCTGTGACCCCAGGAAGACTTAAACCCCACCTATGGAGACTTTCAAACCTAGCCCACAGCAAACTCTGCCCTCATATCCACTCAGAGACAAAGTTGAGAAGAACAGTATAGGCATGGGTATGAAATGTATTGTGGAATAGAAGAAACACATCATAACAGCTATAAGGTGGTAAGGTATCAATTTGTTGGCAGGTTTTTATTAGGTTCCCACAATAAGTCTGGTGTTAGGTGCTAGTCATGCATTGTTGTGTTATCCTTCATTGCCAAAGAAGACTATGCCATCAGAGAAATGATGACATGACTTGCACTTGACTTTATTTTGAGTGAGGGAGGATGTGCAGGTCACCAGCCTCAGTTCTTCTGTAGAGTCATCTGAATCCAGTGACCTGATATTCCTCAGGATGACTGGAGATGACCCAGTTTGCATTGGGAGACCTTGGGCCCTTTAGGCCAAGGTCTTACTAGTAATACAGAGACAAAAATGAAATTGTATCCGTCCACAAGGAGCTTCTATCATGTAAGGGGAGATAATGTGCACACACATATGCCCACACAAAAAAGCATAAATAAATGAAAAATAAGGATGCAAGATAATCTGGGGGGGAGGGCTAAGAGAGCAAAAGGAGTTGAGGGAGAGGGGAGATCAAGAAATGTTCCATTGTAGTAAATGGTTGAACAGAGAATTAAGGGAAACCAGGGATTTCAAAGAGGCACAAGTGAGAAGGGAATGTATCCACAGGCATAAGGGTAAGCCGAGAGCCAAGACATAGCACCAAGAGACAGAATGCCATTTGTGAGAAATGGTAAGAGCACTTTGGACTCATAACTCAAGTAGGCAAGGGGAAAAGTAGAAGTCAAAAAGACTCAGAGGGCATTGAGGCTAGAAAACTGAAAATGGTGACCTGAGGAAAATAGGATGAGAAAGAGGATTTGACACAAAGATGCTGTTTAACTTTGGACAGGTTCACATGAAAATATCCAAAAGTTACTTGGAAATACAGAGTAAAAAATAAGAAGAGTGGCTAAGAGAATGGAGATGTAGAAATGAACTCAATTACGTAGGAATGATAGATAGTCCAGTCATGGGAGTGATTAGTCACCAAATAAAAAGAGAAAGAAAAGTAAGGAGGTGAACTCAAGAGCTTTGGCCACAAACATTTAGAAGGTAGGAAAAGGGATAGCAACTGAGTAAATATGCAAAACAGGAGCAATTATAAAGATAGGAAAAGAGCCAGAAGAGACCAATATTAAAAAATCCAAGTAAGGAGAAAATATCCAGAACAAAAGATTGAGTCAAGGGCGTCAAATGTAGAAGAAAGTCAACTATAATGAGGAATTTTGAAATGTGGTGAGGAATGAAAGAATGAAGACGAGGAGGAAGGAAGGAAGGAGGGAGGGAAGGAGGGAGAGAAGGAAGGAGGGAGAGAAGGAAGGAGGGAAGGAGGAAGGAAGGAGGAAGGGAGGGAGGAAGGGAGGATTTATTAAGTGCCTACTATGTTCTAGGCAATGGGCTAAGTGCTTTACAAATAACTCAAATATCTTATTTTATCCTCAGGACAACTTGAGAGACAGGTATTATGATGAATGTCACCATACAGATAAGGTTACAGAGGCAGGCAGTGTCTGGAATCACACACTAAGTGTCTGAAGTCAAATTTGAACTCGGGTCTTCCTAACTCCATGTTCTATCCACTGTATCATATAGGTCAGTGGTATCAAATTCACATAGAAACATCTCTGCATGCTATATATTGACTTAGAAAATCACAAATGAACATTAGCTATGATATAATACATTTTTATTTATTTTGTTACACACTTCCCAGTTACATTTTGAACTGCTTTAGACACACCTCTGATCAAAGTGACCTAGGGCAAATTGTAAACATCTGTAGAGCAAGGAGCAGGAGAGGAAGTAGAACTACTCCATGGATTATTTTATATTGTCAGTTTTCCTTTCTTGCAAATTTACTAGAGTCATCAACAGGTGTTCCTAGAGGACAAGGAAAGTGTTTCATGCTTTCTTCTTATTGCCCATAGTGCCTTGCACAGAGTAGGTCCTCAATACAGGTGGTTTCCTTGCCTGAAAGAAGAGGGTTACTTTACACTGGTCACATCTATTCTTGAACCAAGTGTTTTCTTAAATAAAAATTGGGAAATATAAGTATTTTATCTAATAAACTAAGTGAAAGGCCAAATTATGCTAACCATGGCTTTCAATAATTTCATTAAGTTTTAAACAGGCATTCTTTCCCCCAAAAACCAAAAATTTCTTTTCTGTCTCTTTCTCTTCACAGTAAACAAAACAAATTAAATAAAAAACATCCCTGGAGTGGCAACAGTTTTTGCTTTTCATGTTAGTAAAACTGAATGATAAAGTTGTCTTTGTGCATTGAATGGAACACAGACAGGTTTTAGCATGACCGCAACACCGTGTAGAATTAATTTTTAATACCTAAAACACAAAACCACCAAATGGAGTAACCAGTTTTATGTTTTAAGACATCCTGACTTTCTGCCTTGAAATTACAGGGTACAATTTTACTGAGGAGAATGTCTTAAGAACTATTCCAGGGCTCTTTAAAGTCTTTCCATTCCCAAAACCAACCAAACAAATAAATGCTAGTCTTTGGGAATGTTTCTTCTCACTGACATTAATAATGGCAGTTTCAACTGCAAAGATTTCACATCATTGACAGTAATGGAGTAATGTTTATTTCCATTAGTCTAGTCCTATAAAATCCTCTTTTTATATCCGTGCTCCTACAGTTTCAAAACAGCAAAGATTGACATTTTGCTCCCTGACAAGGCAACACTTAATATCGGGATGTTTCAAAAATCTATATGAAGAAAGCTACTTAATACAAGATAGGCTGAACATTTTCCCCACAAATGGTTTGTTTTAGCTATCTCTCTTCCTCATGTACAAGGAAAATCAGACAGCTTATTGGCTTAGCTTGTTAGGCCAGGTTAAAGAGAAGCAATGCTGAAAGACTCTTACAGACGCTTACCCTTAGACTAAAAATAGCAGGCACTAGAGAATTATCTTAAATACGACCAAACTTGTTCTGCATTGTGAATTCAGATAACTGTAATATGTTTCCATTTTTGGCTATTTCGGGCTTTTAAAAAATTTGGCTGGCTTTAGCTGTGTACTTAATTGGTTTCTGATTCTATTTTGTCACATTTGCTCTTAGAGTTGTAGCCTCGGGGGTGTTTCACCCAGGAATTCTTTTTATTTAGTGGCGGAGCTTCAGCTTAAGTCTTAGCTGTTCTACTATCAAACAGTTGGAAAAGACAAACATACCTTGCAAGTTATCAACTCAATTCACCAAACATCTATTGAATAATACAGGCATGGAGCAAACACATCCATTTCCCATGTGTCTTCCTCCTCTTTTCTAACTCTTCCTGCTAAAGAAGGGGTGAGGCTGAAAGGAGGAATCTGGCTTACTGCCTTTTATTAATGAATTAGAGACCAGCTACAGCTTTCTATTTTTTACATCACAGAAAAGAGCCTCACCAATAAATGCATTCCTTCAAAGAGTAAATGGAAAAAAAAATCTCCTTAAAACCCCTCTAATGGGCTAACTCATCTTCACTGTTCATTTACTTGGAAAGAAAGAAAAAAAAACATGCATACCAACCAACAACCTAGCAAAATACTGAAAATGACCACCAAATGCAATTTTGTAATGTAATTATCAAGATGTTGAGAAACTCAGGTCAAGCAAAACTTTCTCCCTATTATTTTTGTGTTTCAAGGCTTAACTCCTGACATTCACAGTCAATCAATAAACATTTAAGTGCCTACTATGTGCCACACAGTGAATGAGAAAAGAGTGAGAAACTATTCTGTGAAAAGTTCCAAATGTCTTGGTGTAATATCTCTTCCCTCCTCCTGTGATTCTTTGTACCTCCATATTCCTTGTTTCATAATCTCCTATTTGAAATTTTCAAGAAATGATATGGCAAGTTAACTACCAAAACCACAGTACCATATTAAACTTCATTCAAACACAATTTTTAGGAGTTCCCCTTAAAAACTAGAAACAAAAAAGATGTTCATTAACTGGAAAAAGGTTCAAGAAACTAGAGTGTATGAATATTATTGTACCAAAAGAAAAATAAAATATTAAGAATTAGGAAAAAATGGGAGATTTGTAGGAACTGATACAGAGAAAAAAGTAAAACCAAGAGAACAATATGTACATTGACTACAATAAAGCATGAAAAGATATTAATAAAATAAATCAAAACAAAAAAAACAAAAAACAAAAAAAAAAACAAAACAAAACTATTGCTCCTTGCACTTTTACATAATTCAAAAACCTACAACTGAGGACCAGGTCAGCCTGGGCAAGATCAACACAGGACCATGTTTTAGAAGTCCATGGAATGTGTTTTCAGTAGTTGCACATGACTCAGAAGCATCAGTTATTTCCAGGGGAAAGCAGAGAGTCTTGCTACCAGGGAGTCCTGTTTAAAGGTGCCTCCCTCCTCTTTAGCACTTTCTTAAGGGTGAGAAATAGCTGCTCTTAGGTAGAGGAGAAGAAAGAATTCTTAATATCCCCAGAAGACATATAGCCAGTGTCTTTATATGCCAAAGTACAGTGGCTTAACATAGCCACATATCTTCTAACTGCCATTAAAATCATCCATATATCTTCATCTTAGAAGCAAGTTTTCTCAGTGAGTTAGGAGATAAGTTCACAGGCGTTTCTGGCAAATACACAGCACTGGTTATCACTACTGGGTGTGTTAACAAGCCATCTCTTGGAGAACATGTACTCAGTTATTTGATTCATTTTATTTTTAGCATTCTCAGGCAGGGAGATCAACTCTGTTCCCTTGTTTTCAGTCAGGAATACACTGAGACAATTAACCAAAAGGCATACCTTGGACACTTACTATACATTTACTATATGGCATTGCAGTGAATGCTGGCAGTAGAAGACCTGAGCTAATGACCTAATTGGGGAGGGGAGTAAGGGAAGGGGACACAGTCTAAAAGGAATTCTCTAAAGATAGCTCTTATTGGCTTAGTTCAATACAAAGTTCCCTTTTATACACTCAATAATGAACTCTCATTTTGCCTATGTCCAGAGACCTATACACCATTCTAAATAAGTTCTTTATCTAATATGAATACAGATGAGAAGATTTTTAGTCTTTTCATCATTTAGACAAAAACAATTAGGGAGGAACCATATAGCAGTAAAATGAGTATTGGGGGAAAAAGCATTCATGGATATGTTTTTTTTTCCCCTCTGAACTTTATTTTATAAGAACATCAATTTCCATGAAATTCTGCCACTGGATTTAATTCCTGAGATTGAAACTGTGTGCCTTGCTTCATCTTTGTTCATTTATTTCATTTGTATTTCCTCTATTGCCTGTTTGGGACTTCAGAGGGCATGCCAGAGGCAGTGCAGCCAACCTTGTCCACAAGTTGGAATCAGCTTTTATGCCATCAGGCATAAGGTCAGGTAGAGGGGTCTAGTATTTGCACAATTAATCTGGCCAATTCAAGACAATCCAATGGCTAAAGAATACCCTGTGAGTGGAATGAAGGACAGGGTCATTGCCAAACAACTGTAGCAGAGGCCATTATGACAGGTAGACAGAACAAAGGAAAAATGAACAAAGGGAAAAGTCACTCCTGATGGGGATATGGAGAGACTCACAAACATCTTCTAACCAGGCAAAAAATATGAAGTTATGCCAAGGAAACCACATTGCTAGCCATGGCTGAGATGGTTGGCATTTGCTGAGCCTATCCGTGTATGAATGCTAATCAGAGGGTACAGTTTCACCAAAGCTGACAATCCATCTCCAAAAGAAATGAGAAATTGTCCATTTGGGCTCCTTGGTTAAGGTAGACAAAGCCATGGTGCTCCTTCACAAGACTCCCAGAAAAAAATGGAAGTATGGAGGCTTATACTTACAGATTTTGTAATCATATATATATATATGTATATATATATACATATATATACACATACATATAATAGATATATATACATATATATGTATATATGTATATGTATACACACACACACACACACACACACACACACACATATATGCAAAGAATTTGAGTCAAATGGTTGCTCTGAGTGGTACAAGTGCTTAGAAGGGACCAACGAGACAGGCTACCAAGCAAGAAACCTTGGTCCATATTACCTTTGACCCCTAATGACCTATGAATCCTTGACCCTGGGTAGCCTTCTCATCTAATTTCTCCAGGATCAGAAGATCATGGACTACTGAGCATCACTGAAAAAAACTGAATCATCAAGTTGATTTTACTGATTATAAATTATATAGTCCTTGATGCTGTCAAATAACCCTTGCCACTTACCCATATTGATTCTGTACTTTCCCCCCAACAATGGCTGTTTCAAAGATTTTTCTTCTACCCTTATGCCCTAATTTCCTTCTCCTTCTCTCTTCACTTAACATTCATATATAACCACTTTCTCACACTGGAAAGGGGACTTGACCTCATGTTTCCATGGTTATGCTGGATTAATACAAGTACAAACTTCTTTGCACTCACAAGGTAACACCAAACTACTGGCTGGCCTCATCTCATACTATTCTAATCTATTCTTTCTATGCTTCCGTGAACTGGATAGTGGTCTATCTGATCATATGTTACATTCTTCTTGCCTCTATTTTGTTGCTCCCTATGTCTGGCATCCCTTTTTCTTTGCTTGTTGAATTCCTAGTCATTCTTTAAAGCCAATTCAAGTGCCCCTCTATGAAGCTTTCCTGATGTCTTGGTGCTGGTAGAGAATATTCTCTCAGACCATATATCACTTCATTGTGTAATTTTGTAATATATATATATATATATATATATATATGTAATATTTTAGCATATTTGTCTTATCTTCATACTAGGCTGTATACTACAGATGACAAAAATGATTGATCAGTTTTTGAGGGATCTCTTCTAGACCAGTACTGGCCACATAGGTGCTAACCACATGCTTGAAGAATCAACTACCCGCTTGAGGAAAGGATTTTAAGAAAAGAGGATTTGGGGGTGGAGCCAAGATGGTGGAGTACAAGGATGACCTATAAGAGCTCTCCCATGAAAGCCTATCAAATACCCATAAAAATGACTCTAAATAAATTCTAGACCAGCAGAAGCCACAAAACAACAGAGTGAGACAGATTTCCAGCCCAAGGTAGCCTGGAAGGCCGACAGGAAAGATCAATCACACTGGGCTCAGAGTGGAGCTCAGAACAGCCTTGGCCACATGGCGTGGCAGGGACAGGACTGGAGCAGACCAGGGTGCCACCAGCAGCAGCTGCGGTTCTTAGATCCCACAAACACCACAGACAGCTTCATAGGTCAATGAGGAAGCTCTTTGACCTGGCTGAGAAGTGAGCAGGGTCCTCCTGCCCTAGCCCTGGCTGCAGGTGGCCCCAGGCAGCAGCAGCCTCCATTTTTGGAGTCCTTAGCCTAAAGACCCTGGGGGAATGGAACTGCAGATCTGGGTCTCAGCCCTGAGTGGTAGCCTTGGGGTGAGGAGGAGCACTGGCCTGGTGGAACTGGTGGAGGTTCTGGAGAGGAAATTCTTCTCGCAGACCCTGGACAGAAAAACTTGCAGTAGCTCCCAGATCAGAGCACAAGCTCAGAGAAGGGTAAACTCCTGTCACTTGATTGTACCACCTTGGAGGAACTGAGAACTTACAGGTTCCCAGAGTATACCTTCTTCTTGACAAAGGACTTAGAAGTCAAGTAACTGTCTAGGAAAATGCCCCAAAAAGGGAAAAAAAATAAGACTATAGAAGGTTACTTTCTTGGTGAATAGGTTTCTTCCATCCTTTCAGATGAGGAAGAAGGATGCAGACCTGTCAGAGGAAGTCAAGGTTTCTGCATCCAAAACCTCCAAAAAAATATGCAATGATCTCAGGACATGGAAGAGCACAAAAAGGATTTTGAAAATCAAGTAAAATAGGTGGAGGAAAAACTGGAAAGAGAAATGAGAGTGATGAAAGAAAATCATAAAAAGCGAGTCAACAGCTTGCTAAAGAAGACCACCCCCCCAAAAAATGCTGAAGCAAACAATACCTTTAAAAATAGACTAACGCAAATGGCAAAAGAGGCCCAAAAAGCCAATGAGGAGAATAATACTTTAAAAAGCAGAATTAGTCAAATAGAAAAGGTAGTTCAAAAGCTCACTGAAGAAAACAGTGCTTTAAAAATTAGAATGGAACAGATGGAGGCTAATGACTTCAAGAGAAAGCAAAAAATTACAAAACAAAACCACAAGAATGAAAAAATTGAAGACAATGTGAAATAACTCATTGGAAAAACAACTGACCTGGAAAACTGATCCACAAGAGATAATTTAAAAATTAGGGGAGCACCTGAAAGCCGTGATCAAAAAAAGAGCCTAGAAATCATCTTTTATGAAATTATCAAGGAAAACTGTCCTGATATTCTAGAATCAGAGGGTAAAATAAATATTGAAAGAATCCATCAATTGCCTCCTGAAAGAGATCTTAAAATAACAACTCCTAGGAATACTGCAGTCAAATTCCAGAGTTCCAAGGTCAAGGAGAAAATATTGCAAGCAGTCAGAAAGAAACAATTCAAGTGTTGTGGAAATACAATCAGGATAATATAAGATCTAGCAATTTCTACATTAAGGGATTTCAGGGCATGGAATATAATATTCCAGAAGTCAAAAGAACTGGGATTAAAACCAAGAATCACCTACTCAGCAGAACTGAGTATGATACTTTAGGGAAAAAAAAATGGTAATTCAATGAAATAGAGAATTTTCAAGCATTCTTGATGAAAAGACCAGAGCTGAAAAGAAAATTTGATTTTCAATCACAAGAATCAAGAGAAGCATGAAAAGGAAAATGGGAAAGAGAAATCATAAGGGACTTACTAAAGTCCCTTTACTATTTGAACTATTATTAAGATAATATTTGTAACTCTTGAAACTTTTCTCAGTATTTGGGTATTTGGAGGGATTATACACACATATGCATATATATATATGTATATGCAAGTGTGTGTGTGTGTACAGCAAGGGCACAGGTCAGGTTGAACAGGAAGGGATGATATCTAAAAACATAAAATTAAGGGGTGAGAGAGGAATGTATTGGGAGGAGAAAGGAAAAAATAGAATGCAGCCAATTATCTCTCATAAAAGAGGCAAGAAAAAGGTTTTTCAATGGAGGGGAAAAGGGGGGAGATGAGAGGGAAAAAGTGAAGCTTGTTATCATCACATTTGGCTTAAGGAGAGAATAACATGCACACTCAATTTGGTATGAAAATCTATCTTACACTACAGAAAAATAGGGGAGAAGGAGATAAGCGAGGTGGGGGGATGATAGAAGGGAAGGCAAATGGGAGGGGGGAGTAATTAAAAGTAAACACTTTAGGGGAGGGACAACATCTAAAGAGAGAACAGAATAAATAGGGGCAGGATAGGATGGAGGGAAATATAGTCTTTCACAACATGACTATTATGGAAGTCTTTAGCAAAACTACACACACATACACACACACACACACACACACACACACATATACACTATATTGAATTGCTTGCCTTCTCAGTGGGGATGGGTGGGGAGGGAGAAAGGGAAAGAAGTTGGAACTCAAAGTTAAAGGAATGACTGTTGAGAGTTGTTTTCCATGCAACTGGGAAATAAGATATACAGTTAATGGAGTATAGAAATCTGTCTTGCCTTACAAGAAAAGAGAGAAGATGGGGATAGGAGAATGGAGGGGTATGATAGAAGGGAGTGCAGATTGGGGAAGGGGTAATCAGAATGCATGGTGTTTTGTGGTGGGGGAAGGGAGAGATGGGGAGAAAATGTGGAAAATCTTCTGGAAATAAATGTTGAAAACTTAAAAATAAATAATTATATTTTTTTTAAAAAAGAGGATCAGATTTGGTTTAACTGAACTGGGTTTTAATCTACAGCTCTAGTCCCAAGGATATCAAGGCACCTAATATCCCTTAGCTTCAGTATCCTCATCTATAAAACAAGAAGTCTGTACCAGATGATCTCTAAAAACTCTAAATTCCATGAAACATGTTAGATGTGATTATGCATGCAAGATAGGATGGAGGGGATTGTACCTGAAAAAAATTGTTTAGTACAATCCAAGTGAACTGCTACACAAATATGTCATAGAATAGATGATCTGACTAAGTTCTGATATCAAATAAGAAGTCAGCTATGTTTTTACTGTCTTAATTATTGTTACCCAATTTTTTTAAGGAAGTGGGCTACTTAGTAAAAGAGATTCATCATCACCAAAATCATGTTCCTTTGTCATGAGAGGGCATTTTGCCAGACGTATTTCCTAATAAAGAAAGTCTATACTGCATAGGTTTATCATGGCATTTCTTTTTATTAATACTTTCGTGATATAGTCTTTTTTTAAGGTTTGAATTTCTCTTTTTTTATTATTGAATTACTTTATTTCTTTTCAGTGTTCTACAATCACTTCCATATATCTCAGATTTTTTCTGCTACCTCCTCCTCCTTCCCCCCTTCCTCCTCACTCCCTCCCTGAGACAGCATACAATTTTATGTCGTTTCTACACATATATTCCTGTTAAATACATTTTCACCTTAGTCATGTTTCATAGAAAAATTAAAATGAATGGGAGAAATCATCAAAACAAAACAAAACATAATACAAAAGAAAATGGTCTACTTCATTTTGTGATCAAATTCCATAGTTCTTTCTCTGGATGTGGAAGGCATTTTGCCTCAAGATTCCGTTGGGGATTTTTAAGTCCTTGCATTGCAATGAAGCACTAAGTCTACCAGAAAAATCCAGCTGTGGTTGTTTCTGTCTACAAAGTTCTCCTGTTGTGCTCCTTTCTCTCAGCATCAGTTCATATAGATCTTTCCAGTCCTCTCTGAAGACTTCCTCTTCATCATTTATTACAGCACAATAGTATTCCATTACATTCATACACTATAATTTATTCAGCCATTCCTCAATTGATGGGAATTCCCTTGATTTTCAATTTTTGACCACCACAAAGAGAGCAGGTATAAATATTTTTGGACATGTGGGGCCCTTTCCCATTTTTATGATCTCTTTGGGATACAGTCCTAGAAACAGTATTGCTGGGTCAAAGGGTATGCACATTTTTGTAGCCCATTGGGCATAGTTTCAAATTGCTCTCCAGAATGGTTGGATGAGCTCACAGATCGACCAACAATGAATTAGTGTTTCAAATTCTCCCACATCTTTTCTAACATTATCATCTTCCTGTTTTGTCATTTTAGCCAATCTGATAGGTGTGATGTGGCATCTCAGAGATGTTTTGATTTGCATCTCTCTAATCAATATTGATTTAGAGTATTTTTCATATGACTATAGATAGCTTTATTTCCTTCCTCTGAAAACTGCTTATTCATATCTTTTGACCATTTATCAATTGAGGAATGACTTGTATTCTTCTACATTTGACTCAGTTCTCTATATATTTTAGAAATGAGGTCTTTATCACAGACACTATTTGCAAAAATTCTTTCCCACTTTTCTGCTTCCCTCCTAATCTTGGTTGTATTGGGTTTGTTTGTGCAAAACTTTTCAATTTAATGTAATCAAAATTATCCATTTTGCACTTCATAATGTTTTCTATCTCTTGTTTAGTCAAAATTTCTCCATAAATCTGATAAATATACTATTTCTTGCTCCACTAATTTGTTTATAGTATCAATCTTTATACCTAGATCATGTACCCATTTGGACTTTATTATTGTGGATGGTGTCAGGTAGTAGTCTATGCCCAGTTTCCACCACACTATTATCCCATTTTCCTAGCAATTTTTGTCAAACAGTGAGTTCTTATCCAAGAAATTGGGATCGTTGGGTTTATCTAGTGAAGTAGCTGTTGGAGAGCATATCAAGACTACTTGAGGCTGTCTTCTGAATTTACCTAAATACAATGATTCTCCATGAATTGGCAACATTGAGTTGTCATTAAGAAAGTGGTAGAGGGGAATTATAGGAAGATGGTGATGCGTTAAGACTTAGAGAAACCGTTTCCCCAACAAGTCCCACAACAAAGCTCTAAAAATGCATCAGAAGAAACACTGATAAAAAGAAGAAAAGAAAATATGTCTATAGCCTCCTCTATTTAGTTCAGGGCTGTACAAAGGGACAACCACCAGAATACTATAGAGGCTTTCAGTGAAGACAATCCAGAGTAGGTAGAAGGCAAAACTCTCACATTCATCCCAGATTCACAAGAAGAATATAGCATCAGACTGATTTCTAGCAGAGGACCCAAGCAGTTTATGCCCAAGCCACAATGGAAAAGGCCATATCAATACCTGGGAAGCAAAGCACATGGGATCTCACAAAAGGCATGTTATCAATGTAATCAGCAATATCTGGTTGTTACCTAAAAAGGACAGAATCATTTCCAAGTTGCAACGTGCAAAGAGAAGGAGAGAACAAAACAGGAGTCTGAGTCAAAACCCAGGAATTTCTGCAGAAAGCTGAGAGTACCATATGCATATGCTACCATATGCAAGACAAAGCAGAAACTTCTCACAACATCCTAGAATACTAGAAGGGAAAAAAAAGCAAGATTCAAACACAAAATCTCAAAACAGAAACTGAGATTGGATATCAGTAAAAAGAAGAAAATACCAAACAGAATGAAATACTCTGGACTGGGAGAAGACCAACAGAAGAGAGTCATTCCATAGAAAATTCAAGTGAGTCTCAGAGAAGAGAATGTTCTGGCCACAAGCACTATAAGAGTATCAGAAAGAAAGGAATAGTATATAAAATGTAAAGTTGAAGGAAATGATAGGGAGAAAAAAATTGCAAGGGGAATTCATAGCTAAGAACAGAGAAGGGAGTAAATCTGCTGGAGAAGCAGATATTTTGAAAACTAGAATGGAACAAATAGAAAGTAAGGATTCCATGAGACAAGAAGACATATTAAAAGAAATTCAAAACACTGAAAAAACTTCCAGAAAATTAAAAGTCATATGCTATCAAAAATAACTGACATGGAAAAGTAGTCAAGGAGAAAGAATCTAAGAATCATTAAATTACCTGAAAATCATCACCAAAAATAAGCTGATACCATATTTTTAAAAAATCATAAATGAAAACTTCACAAATACTTAATATCAGAGAGTAAAATGAAAAAAAAGCTCCTGAAAGAAAACCAAAATGAAAACTCCTAAGGACATCATAGTCAAAATCCAGAACTTACAAGTCAGTAAAAAGATAAATACTGCTAATAGTCAAAAAGATAAAGCTCAATTAGCAGGAAGTAACAGTGAGGATCACACAAAACCTGGCAGTTTCAGTTATGAAGAACAGGGATAGATTGGACTATGGTATTCCAACAGTCAGAAGAAGAAGGCTCACAACCAGTAAACATCTTCCAAACTTTGCAAGAAATGTGATAAACCCATGCACAAAACAAAAGAAGATAGAATAATGGATTAAAAAGCACCATCTAAAAATACACTCTTTACAAGAAACATAGAAGATTCACAAGTGTAATCCTCTAGTTAATCTGGCTAGAACAACATCTTTTATTCTTCAGGAAAATTTTAAAAAGCAGGTGCTACAGTAGAAAATAGATATGAACTTAGAGGCCATGACTTTGAATGTTGACTCTGCTTTTTTGTTCATCCATGTAGCCCTGGGCAAGTTACTCCCCTTACATGGGAAAGCAGTTTCCTTATCTATAAAATGAAAGCATTGAAGTAGATGATCTCTAAGATTCTTTTCCATCTCTAAATCTGATGACCTCTAGAATAAGGTCAGGGTCAAATACCAAAGGATCTTCAAATTTCAGCACTTGAAAATTTCAGCCTTAGAAGGTAACTCTGAGATCATCTTTTCCATCCTGAATAACTAAATTTTCCAGACATATGAAACCAACTCTTTAAATTATATAATTTCACAATATTAGAGCTAGACAAGGCCTCTAATCTCACCCTCTCATTTTACAGATGAGAAAACTGAAGCCCAAGTGGAAGAAATGATTTGGCAGAAGTCATAGAACTAGTAAATAGTAGAACTGGGAACTGATTTTTTTTTACTAGTTTGACTTCAAAGTTTGGGTATTAGAATAATGATAATGGTGATTTTTATCAGAGGATCTGTAAAATGATTTTTTTATTTTAAACATTATGAACCTTAATTTTATATTGTCCTTTAACACAGCAAGATACTCGTTGGAGTTGTTGGGCTATGCAGAAATATTTTCCTTTCCAATAATCCTATATGACTCTTTTCTTCAATTCCTTTCGCTACTTTTTAGTTTCTTTGTTGTCGTTTTTCCCTTAGCAGTTAGTTGTACTTATAGCTAATAAAACTGTGTTCCTTCTAGTAGCCCTTCTCTTCTTTCCAAATTCTTCTAAGCTAAGAAAACTTGTCAGAATAATCTGCAAAGGGAGAGAATAAAGATTCTAAGTGAAACTTCAGGGACTCTAATCTGAGTAAAATTCATGTGGTTTATTAGAAACTATTTGAGCTGCTCAGGGACTTCTCTGGCTTACTAACTAAAAAGTGGCCACAAAAGTGACCTCTGGCTAAATGAGTTGTTACTCTAATAGAATGGATTTGGCAAACATCTTTAAATAAAATACATGAATAGGGAACTTCGGGAGGCTTTTGGCAGCACTGAAAAGGGTGTAGCTATGATTGATGATCAACTAGTCTCTGCCTAACGTTTGATAAGCATTGGGATCGTTGTTTTGGTGGCTTTCACCACAAGAGAAGACTAAAAATTGCTGGTGGAGGTTATAATCTCTTACTGACTCAGAGAGGGAAAACATTTGCCATTTAAAACCAAGTGGAAAGAGGCATGTATCACACTATCTAGATCCTAGGACTTACTTATCTGTCAGGTTCAGGCAGCATCCAGTTACCTCCCAAATGCATCTAAAAAGAGAAATCTCTTCAGCTGTATGTGGACAGAATTTCTTTGTCAAAATTTTGGTTTGAACAAATATCACAGAGTAGTTTAGCACAGATAGGATTTGTCCCAAGAGAAATTGACACAAATTCCTTTCAGACAGGAACTGCCACCTCAGCTATAGAGCTAGCATGGCCAGGTGATGGGATTATAAATACTGGAAAGTAGCATTACGACCCAAGGTAGCTCTTAAATAGGTTGAAAGCAGAATGCTAAAATTTGTGACTATTAGCAAAAGTCTCTAATACAGTACAGTATCCTCATACGCAGAAAGGCAGATGCTCCTATAGACTCAGTCCAAGTTGTGGGCGTGTGGCTTGGGTGTGAGAGCACCCAGCTAAATTTGTGAAGCTAACCTTGCCAGCAGGGCTCACAATGATTTATGGAATAAGAAAGAGTCACTGCAAAGCACCCTGGAGTGTAGCACATAGCAAGGCAGGGTGTCCCTGCCTAACTATGCGCTGGCAATACACAAGAGGATCCTGACATGAAAATATTTTTGGAGAGAATTTGAATTGGCTAGGATCCCTTGACACTGGGAAAACTATGTCTGGAATACGTATGTTTCAATATCACATTTCAATATCATATCGCAAATGAAGTGGCCCACAGGGTAGAGAGCATCCTTAGGAAAGAAATCCATCTAAAACTAAAACCATTAGAAAGGAGATTGCTGCAACAGAGAGAACATATTCGCTACCTTGGAATCGTGTGGAAATCACTGATAACCTTACTTATATTTCTTGTCATATGCTTGCTTAACACTATACAGTTTACAAAATGCTAGCATATAAATTATATCCACCCAAATTTACTAAGCACCTATGATATGAAAAGCAAGGTGCTACATAAGGAAAAGAGAGGGAAAGCTAGACATGGTACATACCATGCACCACAGGACCTTATGTAATCGAATAGTGGGGATCACTAATGGTCAATACACGTAAGTGTGATGAGTCAAAGGAGAGAGATGTATATACAAAGTGCATCTGGAAAATATGAAGAGGGAAGGGAGGGGCTACCTTCTGCAGGGAGGTATAACAGTTTCATGGTAGAGGTGACATCTAAGTCAAGCCATAAAGAAACTCTCCAAAGTGGAATGAAGAAGAAGCACATTCCAAACACACTGTATGGTTTATTCCAATACATGGAAGCTTAGGTCAGAGTGTGTAGTCCAGTTTGATTAGAACACTGAGTACATGGAAGTTGGGATCACAGGCTCAGGTCCAACTCTGAGAGGTCTTTAAATGTTTGGTGGAGTTTTGTTTTTTAGCCTAGAGTGGGGTTTCTTAACCTGGGGTCTACAAACTTGTTTTTATTAATATTTTGATAATTGTATTTCAAGACAATTTGTTTCCTTTTGTAATCCTATGTACTGTTTTACTCCTGTCAAAATTCTCTGTTCTGGCTTCAACAGATTACTGAAGGGGTTTATGATACAAGATTCCAGTGAGACATTTAAATTTTATTTCAAAGAAAAGGAACCTATGAGATAAAATATCCAGTGTGCACAGTAGCCAAAAGCTTTTCATTCCTTCCAGCTGGACTGGAATATTATTCCCAGAGCAAAATGTCAGTAGGGCTAAACCTGTACAAGACTCTTCACATCGAAATGAACCTAGTACCCTGAGCCAGCATTACAGAATTCCAAGCATCCAAAGCTCACATAATGAATGGTCATCCTGTGCACTGTCCACTGTCTTCCTTTCTGAACTTATTCCTTGCCTCCCCTCTTCACCTGGCAAGATCAATGCATGAAATTATTGATTACTTCTGTATACTGTGTGGACTACCCATAGCAAACCCATTCTAGAAGGAAGGTGCTTCCAGGAGCTCATGATGGAAGTATATGTTTGATTTTTTCTTATCAATACTATATAATTAGTAGTTATCAGAAGTGGAAAGAATTCTCTCTCACTGATAAGTCAGGGCATGCCACAGGCTTGTCAATGCTCTCTGTCATACTTCATTAGGGAGACTCAAAGAATTATACAAATATCATTACAAAATTAGAAAACAGAATCTAAGGTACGTTTCCTTTTGGACCCTTTACTACGAAGCAACTAGTTATTTCTCTAATAGAAAATTATGATTGCACATTTGAGGTATGAAATGAAAAGAATTTCAGTCACTGTTCTTCCAGAGTTTAAAAGTAATAAACTTAAGAGGAAGAGGAGGAAAAGGTAAAATTGTAAATATAATAACGATGATGAAGATAAACTAGTTTCTATGTAGATTTAAAGCATGTAAAGTCTCTACATGTTACTTATCTGACCCTCAGAAGAACCTTGAGATATACAACATTATCATCTCCATTTTATAAGTAAAGTAACTGAAACTGATGAAAGTTAAATGACTGGTTCAGAGTCACATGACCAGTAAGTGTCAGAGGCAGGACTGGAACCCAGGTCTTCCTTACTAGGTGGTAGAATACTCAGAGCACTGAAGAGTCAGGAAGAGCCAAGTTAGAATCCTGCTTCAGCCACTTACTTCCTTCAGCATGACCTCCCTCAGTTTCACTTTCCCCATCTGTAAAATGGAGATAAAAGGAGTACTTACAAATCATAAAATTATAAATGTTATTGATTATTATTAGAATATACCATAAGATATGTGACTTCCGTTATCAGACAATTTGGGGGAAAATATATTTTAAAAGTTCCAAAAACCAGAACAATGTTTACTATTTCCTTCCTATGTTTTGTTAGATGTTTGGCAGTAATATCAATGCCTACAAACCTAGTAACAACAGGACCCAGCAGTTGATCCATAGTCTTCTTTCAGGGCTCAATTAGCTAGCTAAGGACCTTTCCTTCTTCTCTCCCTCTCCCTTTCTCCCTTCCCTGCTTACCTCTCTCCATCTCAAGACACAAATCTTCCTTATTTCCTTTGTTCTTCCCTTCCTTCCTTCCTTCCTTTCTCTGTTCCTTCCTTTCTTTCTTCCTTCCTCCCTTTTCTTTTTTCCTTTTCTTCCTTCCTCCCTTCTTTTCTTTTTCCTCCTTTTTTCTTCCTCCCTTCCTTCTTTCCTTCCTTCTTTTCTTCCAAGATGTTAATTTGGATCAACACTTCTCCTTAACATGGCTTACTGTTATGAAAGGGCAGCAAGAACAAAGCAACTGATTGTTGACTAGTCTATAACAGTGTGGTACTGAATGCATGTTAAGTGGGATGTGAAAGTGATAAGAAAATCAGCCGGAGTTACATTAGAGAATTCAATAGTGGTTGCTACTGCACTAATGTGCATCATAAGAATAGTGAAATTCACATTGAAAAATGCCATACATGCCCCCACCCGCAAAGTCATCAAGCATAGCTTGAAAATTCCATTGGGCAAGAGAAAAACATACCAGAGAAGTCAATTAGCTTTCACTCTGGGAAGGAAGGCATTCCAAATGGGGGTGGGGTAGAGAGGTATGGAAATCCTGCCAGAAACGCCACCTTCACAAAAAGACTCACTATCCACCAAAAGGAAGTACCACTTCCCCATTTGGGGGTACCTTCTCGACAATTCCTGGGGGGAAATGTTTGATTCAACATTATCGTAAGCAAGAGTACGACTCTATTTATGTGACAAGTTGACAACATACAATTTCATGCTTGTTGAACTGATCGGTGTTATATATTCACTGTGAATATTACGAAGGTTCACCATTATAAATATGAAACAGTATACACTTATTCAAAATAACTCCACCAGTAGCAATTTATAGCCTGCTTGTTTGTGTACTTATGAAGTCCAAATGCCACCTTAAGAAGCTGCAGCTCACAAAAACAGATGTGCAGTGTGACTGTGACCAAAATGGATTTACGATGACCTATGTGAAAGGAGGCTATTACATTTTGGTCTGCATGGCAGCTGACACTAGTTTGTATTTAGATATGTGACTGGTGGGAACATTGTGTCCTTAAAGGCCTGTTTAAACACAGGCCAAGACATTTGTCTAGTGCACTAATTATTTTACCACTGTTCCAAGCAAGTATTATTTTTCTCTTTCTCTCAAAAAAAAAAAAGGCACAAACATTTTCATGACTTTGAGTAAAGATACAGTAAGTAATTTTAAAACCTGGCCCTTCCAGGTGAAATGCTGTCATGCCTTCTGGAATGCCTGCATAACAGGACTGTGCAGAGATCGTTTGGACTTTCCTGATCAGGCGCCTAGGAATGGTGCAAGGCCACCAGAGTCATCAAACAATAAGCTGTCCTTTAGAGGTGGCATTTTCCCCTCTTCTTTCCTGCTTTTGAAAGCAAATTTCAACCAGTGATAGAAAAGGACACTTCAACAGGACACATAGAAACTTATCAGGAAGAGCACAAGGAAAAACCAGACATAATGCTGAAACTTGATTTTAAGAAAATAGCAAAAGTATTTCCCCTAAACAATTGAGGAGGATATCTGAAACTGCAAAAACTGTCTATATTGTTTGAGAGTTTATAAATCAGGAGCAGCTACTTTATGGTAGTTTCTATATGACTTTGTAAAAACTCTTGGTTCTCATTATGGCAATATTATTTGGTAGCCTTCAGAGCTCTAGCAACACTTGCTTGTAAAGTCTGCAAAACTTAAATTTCTCATTTGTACATGGCAAAATTCAACCCAAAGACATTTAAAAGCAAAACAGAGATTGAAGTTTCTTTAGATGATTCTTTATTCACTTTAATAAGCCTTCCTCCTCTTGT
This sequence comes from Potorous gilbertii, assembly GCA_028658325.1. Taxonomy (NCBI): domain Eukaryota; kingdom Metazoa; phylum Chordata; class Mammalia; order Diprotodontia; family Potoroidae; genus Potorous; species Potorous gilbertii. Next base: position 207,029,897 of record CM053772.1, on the reverse strand, counting down.
TTTATGACTTACACATTCTTTTGAGCCTTTGAAATGAGGAGTCTCATTTAATTTTTCAGTCTCCTTGGGCTTTATTCTTTTTAGAAAGTTTGCTATCCAAAATCTGCATCAGTTTCTTTTCATATTTGCTGTTCAGTTAAAGAGAAAATGTTGTGTCCATGTACTACGCCCATCCCATGAGATACAGTCACATATGATCATTTATCAGGGACTTGGAGCTCTTTTTTACTTCTTTTTTTTTCCTATGATCTCTTATGTATGAACTGCTAGGACTAGCAATCTGCAGCCTTGTTTATAAGGCTATCTTAATCTGAGCCTAACCATCTCCTCTTTCGTCACAGAGCCATATTTTGCAGTGAAATCCCATTTGCCACAATACAACTTGCTCTGAGTCACATTTTAGAATAATGTAAGTATTCTTGGTGCATCTAGAACACATCAAACATCTAATGTGGTGCAATTACCATTCCAATAATTTACTTATTAGTCTCCGATGATTTCCGTGCCTTCCTTAGATCCTTGCTGATAAAGCTGTCCACTGTACATTTTTGCCTGAAGCAATTTAGTTTATGTTTCAGACAGGCTGCTATCCTGTTCACGCCATCCTACTCCTCCTAGGTGCTTTCCTCAGTCTTGTTTTCACCATTATACTAACTAGAACATTAAACACAATGTTTAAGTTCTATGTTAAATCCCAATCACTTCCTATTAGCTGTTCCAAGCTACCCATTTTTATCAACAGTTACTTTATTAAGTCCTTAATAATATAGATGGAATAGTTAGTTAATTTGTGTGTTGAGCCATGGATGTTCATTTGTAAACATAATAACATACTGCAATCATTTGCATAATAGCATTTTAATCTTTTTAGCAAAAGCTGTAATTCCCTACAAAGTACACTGCAGTAGAAACTAAGTGACTATTGGTACTAATAAAAAAAGCCTTAAAATTCTGATCCTATTATGGGGCTGGAACATACCCAAACTGCTTCCATAATCTCTGAAATGTTACTGTTCTCTGATTTAGGTGTCTGTGTCAAGAATAAAAATGAAGTATAACTGGTAGCAGTAGACTATTTCCTAAATGTAATTTAGTATTCACTAAGCACCAGCACTTTGCAAATAGCTTGGAGGCTTTCCTTCAAAGTTCAGAGCTCTAGTTATGCATATTGTGGGAAGTACACCATGCAGCTCACCTCTAAACTCTGTTGTGCTGAATAGATGGCTATGATAAATCATGCTGATTTAGCACAGAAGGGTATCAAACATCAAGGATTTGACTCCACTGTTGGTGCCCTCTTCCAAACATATTCCCCTACTTCATTGCCCTCTATTTGTTTCCCCACCTCCAAAACTGTACACATTCTTAGAATGCCTGCCTCTGGCTACTAATCTGGGAGGGAAACAAAATTTAAAGTTGGAGGGAGAGAGATGCTAAAAGAAGCCAGTTGAGGAAAAAAAAAATCTCCATAGGAGGTTCAGTCCTCTAGAAACCCATTAACACCAGTCACAAGACTGGCAGAGAAAACATTGCTAGTTGTTTAAAAGTCAGGCCAAGTCATTTTACGCAAGATCTGGTAATTCATTAATCAATCTGGCTGCAAACTTTGAATGAATAACCTGCAGTTGTAATGGAGAGGACTAAACCCACAAAATATTGGCATTTATAATGTGAAGCTATGCAAATTAGCTAATGATTTTTACAAAAAAAAATATCCTACCACCATACTGGAACAAACTACTTCAAATGGATAAGAAGTCATTTATCTATATAAAAAAATATTCCTTTGCCAAGAAGAAAGTGTTCGTTTTGTTGTGGATCTCTCCTTTTTCTCTCTGTTCTCATTCTTGCTTTTTGTAATTCAGCATCTTTGGCAGCCTACGGTAAAACACAGCAGCCTACTTCACTTTCAAAATATACTTCATAGAGTACTGCTGTACGAGTAATCTAACACTTTAAAAAAGTAGCAGTAATCTTCTTCATCATCTTTATATTAAAAATCAATTCATTTTATAGAAACAGCAACAAAATCTGGCAGATTCAGTCATTTTTACTTAATTTTGTTGTATTTAATGTTCCAATCTTGTACAGAGTACACTTTATGGTTCATCATTTTTATTAATTTTTGTCTTCTGTTCCTATCCAAGACAGAATCTGTTCATTTGAACTTATGGGACACTATTTAGATTCTGTGCATATATACACATATACATACATATATAATGTCTATAGAGTAACAAAAATGCTTGTGATGCTATTGTATAAATAAGTAGTGTGTCCTGAATCCTAGCACTAAAAACATGAATAACTTTAAAACAGGTTATAATATTCTTTAAGAAACAATGGACATCATACCAGTTCCTTCAAATTCCTGCTGAAAATATTCCTGTGTCACAACTTCAGCACTTACAGAATCTGCACTTAATTAACTCTTTCTGGCTAAAAGGGAGTAATTGCCTCACTAGAATCCAGGGCCTGAACTAAGGCACTAACACAGTTTCTAAGTTATTATTTAACAAAGAGAAAGAGAAGCAGGCAAATAATCTAAGTTGAGATTTTTTTACCTCTCTGGAAACAAAAGAAAGCATACTTTTCAAATCATGAAGCCTAATACTAGAGATCTTTATATCACGTACTGTCCTGCCTAGATGATGCCGCTTTTGTGACCAAGATTTCTGAAGTTCTCTTCTGTTTACAAAAGCCACTACTAAGAAGTTAGTGATGGAGAAAGTTGACTATGCAATTAGCTTCCTGTGACTTACTATTTGCAGGAGCTTATGCCAACAGGCACAGCCCTGTGGGGAAGGACTCCTAAATCATATATTTCCAATGGTCAGCATAGTGGAAGAGGGAAAAAGGGTGATAAACCAGATGTCCCCAAGATAAGCCAGATGTTATCAAGTCAAGAAGTATAAAACAATGTTTAACTGCTCTTTGCAGATGACTACACACACACACACACACACACACACACACACACACACTCTCTCTCTCTCTCTCTCTCTCTCTCTCACATTTCATGCTTAGGCAACAGAGCTAGAAAGGAAGGTGACATACAAGTTGAGTCAGATTGTGGCTCTCTCACTAGTGACTGTCAAAGACTTCCAGGCAAGACTTTGAAAAGGTCTACAACTGGATGATAAGGGCACCATAATAAGCAGAAAAGGTTCCACAAATCTCCAGGACTTTCAACATTCGGTAATTTACCTAGTCAGAATAGTTATATTCTTGCTCAATTGATTATTATTTCATAATTTATAAAATATGCTTCATATAAATATCATTACTGAATATACAAAAATGACACACTTAATTAAACCAATGAACAAGTATTTATCAGTGCCAACTGGAAAATAAGTCAGAGATACGTACATGAATTCTTTACAAAAATGTTTAAGTTGAATTGAGTTGGGAAGTCTTAATTCCACATTGGATTTATCTTTTTAACATTTTTAAACTTAATTAACTAAAACACTTCATTAACTCATATATTTGGAGTGGGAAGGATCATCGGACATTATCGTCCAACCCCTGACCTTCATTATATTCTTCCTTGGATTTAAATTTATAGCTGTGGAAGTTGTGTTGTCCCAGCAGAATGTAAGCTCCTTGAAGGGCCGAAGTCATTTTTTGTCAAGTAGCAGTGCCTGGCACAGAGTAGCTGTTTAATAAAGTCTATTAAACATTTGTCAGAAGCTGGAAATCAAAGAATTTTCTTCCATAGAGATTTTCAACGAACCAGCAGACAACTATGCACCTATCTTAGTTTAAATGGAATTTTGATGAGATGAACTTTCGGGATCAGTGTTAACCCCACCAAGGTAACTTCATCATCTAATGTTGTTGCTTTGAAACTAGTGATACTTTTCTAGGGCTAAGACATATTTAATTTCAATGAAATTCAATTTAAATGACTTAGAAGTCAAACCTCTTCTTCAGTACCTTAGTCTGGAATTTCTTTGATGTGTCTCTTCTTCACTATTCCCCCATTTATACCATGGTCTGTGCCTCCATTAGCTAAAAGGGCTTGACAGTTACAGTGACTTGCTGAGCAGGACCCTTCTACGTACTACTAGTTGTCCTTTCTTAAACAATGATTCTCCTTCTCATAACTGATCCTTGATAGAACCCCGTTTTCCTAGATCTTCATGTCCCAACCACTTTGCCTAGGGTTTGATGACCCTTCGTTCAGCTTGATCATTTCATTCTAGTTATTCAGGGTAGAACAGAATGACATAGAAAGGGCACTAAACTTGGAAGATCTGAGACCCAACTCTTCTTGTGCTTAGCTATATGATTACTGCCAAATCCCTTGGACTTCTAGCTCATTTTCTTCATCTATAAAATATGGGTAATGATACTTACACTAAATAGCGATTGTCATGATAACTGGCACTTATATAGTACTTTAAGGTTTACAAATAATATAATTATCTATCTTGATTCTCAATAATCCTATAAATTATTTTTTAATGAGTATGGACTCATGATTTCATTGATGTGGGAAATTCCTAGTGCAGAAATTCCCTCCATTTATATAGCCTGGCAACTTGTCTATAATTTATATAACTGCATGGAATTTTGGGAGGTTAAGGGACTTAACCAGTGTCATACAATTTGAATGAGAGGGAGCTTGATTACAAAGCCAGCCCTTTCTTTGCTATGTCATGTTACCTCTTACAAAGGGGTACTCTTCAGGTGCCATTTTACTAACAAATAAACTGAGACCCAGAGAGGTGACTAACTTAGCCAGCCAGCATCGGGGCAAGATTCAAAACTGTTTTTGCTCATTACTAAGACCAATGCTCTTTTTGCTATAGTTGTTCATGTTCAGCCTCCTATCTACCACATAAGTTTATAAAGGACTTATAAACTAAGTTTATAAAAGAGCTATCTCAGCAAATGAATACATTTGTTCATTCTTTCAGTCTTACCCTCTACCTATTCAAATTTCATCCATTCTTCAAGGCTTAGCTCATGTTCAATATCCTTTATGAAGGTCATCCATTTCTGTTTCCTTAACTCCTATGGCATGCAGTCTGCATCATATAATTTGACCTTAATTAGTACTGAGCATATGATAATTATTTCATGAAAGTTTATATTGGGTCTCTCCCCCATTAGATTTTAAACGCTTTGAAGACAGATAATTGTCTTAAACTTCGAAGTAGATATTCAGCAAATACTCCTTGGACAGTTGAATGGTCCAGAATTTTTAATGTATTCCACTAATCATTTGATCTCAAAAGAAAGATGAGATGTGCAAATTTAGAGACATTTCCACTCCAAATGTTCGTGTGGACTCTCTATGCCTGATGTATGGCTTATACTGGCCTGATCAGCCACAGTAGGTCACACTGTACCTTGACTCCAACAGAGTGATGTCATTCTGGTCCTCTTCAAGAACAAAGAATAACAACCAATCATGTTTCAGCTGATGTGGGAATTAGAGTGGTACAGAACCTTCACAATAATATGGTCTAGTGGCCCTTTCATTTTTCAGCTGATAATAACAGTTATTCTAAAGTACTTTAAATGTTGCAAAGACTTTTACACCTGATCACCACAACAACTCTATGATGAAGATGTTATGTTTATCCCAATTTGACAGATAAGGGGAAAACTGAGGCCCAGAAAAGTCAGGATTCAAACCCAGATCCACTGACTTTATCCTCCTTAATGATATGTATATAGGCTTTTGCTGTTCGGTCATTTGTCCAGTCATGTTTAACTCTTCATGACCCCATTTGGGGTTTTATTGGCAAAGACACTAGAGTGACTTGCCATTTCCTTTTCCAGCTCATTGTCCAGGATAGCTAGTAACTGAGATCGTCTGAGGTCAGATTTGAACTCAGGAAGATGAAGTTTTTTGAGTCCAGGCCGGTATCTCTGGCCAATGCACCACCTAGCTGTTCAAAATGTATGTAGATGTAGATAGACGTAGATGCAGACAGAGACGCAGAAGATTTCTGTGTTGTAAGCCTCTTCTCTATACCCTACCATCATCCTCTATAATCTTAAACATGAAGTAGATATTCAAATACATGTATGTATATGTACATACGTATATACATACACACATACAATACATATTTAACACAATAGATACACTACATATCATATATAACTATAATATATATGCATGTATGTGTATATCAAATAATTCAAGAAAAATGGGAATAATTACTCTTTTTTACAAAGTTTATACATGAACACACAATTATAATAAAAATCTACTAGTTATCAAACAACACAACTGGTAACACTGGCAGACTTCCATTTGCCATCACTAACAACTAGCCTCAGAACACCCACCAAGTCACATTCTCACAACATCATACTCATTTCCAGTGTCCTCAAGCATCCCAAGCAGCCTCATTCAGAAATAACAGAAGCATGAATGAATGTCCCCCATTCAGTTGTACAGAGATATTAAAGCAAGTGTCAAAATAAAATAGGGCCAAGGCAGACCACATTGACCCAGAAGAAACAGTGTATTCTTAAAACTGACCCTATACTACACATATTTACACACTGCTTCCCTATTAAAAGTAGTCCTTTATTCTCTACCTTTGAACAATACACAAAGGCAAGTAAAGGAAGGAAGTTATGTTGCAATATTTTGAAACATAAATCATGTTGCCAGCTGTTCCAGAGACAGCATCCTGTTTTCCTTTTACAGGTATCCTAGGCGCTAGAGGTTCTACCTTCAGTCTTTTGCTACAACTTTCCAAAGTAGTGATGAAATTACACCTGGATACCTGCATTTACATATTCAAACAGTGGTAGTACAAGAAGGAACACTTGTTTGTGTATCTAGCTACTCTACTTCACCTGAATGTACAAATGTGCATTGAAACAGCTTTGTGTATGTCCAGGAAATCTTTTTTCTACATTTTGCCTCTTAACTGGTTTAGTTATTTCACTGCGCTTAACTGAAATTGAATGGCCACACAGGAGTTGGCAAAAGGGAACTCTTATCAGAAACTTTTAGTACAATTTTTAAATCTTGTTACTTGAATTTTTGTGATTTTTAACAGAGAAAAAGAAAAATACACACAAAAAAACAGTATCACAGCCTTTAAGGCAGGGCTTTGAAGAGGGTCCCAGAAAACTTATGTTGCATTTTCAGTGTCCTAGGACAAGGCATTTAACTTCTTGGTGCTTTATTCTTTCCAAAGCGAGACTCTTCAGACTTGCAATAGATGAACTACAAAGAAAAGTCTATTTAGCTTTGTACAATATTGTGCTTTGCACAATACCAGGTATAGGTGGTCACTGAGCACTTTTTTGGATTTGGTGACTTAAACTGAGATCCTTGGGAGAAAAGCAAACCTTCTTATAATAGAGTTAGTAGATAAGTGACATATATTCCTTGAAATAACTTGAATGCAATTCTTGCTATTTGTCAATTGCTAGAATATGATTCTCTAGGAAGACATGGAATAAAAGTATACTAACCGTATTCAAATAATTCTTTTACTAAAGTTTGCTACACCATTGCTACAAATAATCACATGAAGGAAACACTGTATATTTGTCATCTATACAATGGAAGAGACAGTGTCAGTATTTAGTAAAGTACTCAGATGTAGGCCATCAAAACTCTTGCTCTGCGAAAGTGTATATATACATACACAATATGTATGTGTATGTATGTATATGCATACACTATATATGTGTATATAAACATATGCACATGTGTATATATGTACATATACATATATAGATAAATATCTATCATATATACAATATATGTAAATATACTCTCTACATGTAAATACATATACTCACATATATACTCAATATGTATATGTGCATGTATATATATATATATATATATATATATATATATATATATTCAGTATATATATGTGTGTGTATATATGTATCTATATACACTGGGGGAGGGCGTTGCTTCTCTCTCAAGGAGAACAACTAGCTAGCAACTCAAATTTTGTTATCTAATGCTCAAGGGATCTCAGTTATATATCATCCTGGGTATCAAGACTGTTAATACTTTACTTTGTTTCTCAAAAACTTGACTTTCAGAAATCTAATTATGGTCTGATGTTACTCTGGATGACCTGGAGTTTTTATGGTTTTACAAGAAAGTACTGTGTAGTGCCTTATTTAAAAATCAATGAAATACAGAAAACTAAACTTTTCCCCCTCCCCAGCTACCTAAAAACCCAAATTCTTGACAGTTGAATCTTAAGTAGGAAGTATAGGAGCAAGAGAGTTCCCTCTGTACCAGCTAAGTATCAATCTAGAGATATTTAACCCAAGAAGCAAAGATCCCAATAGTATCAATATAAAACTTCACAAAAATAGAAGCTCTATATCCTTAGATAGCAATTTAATGAGAAAGGTTTGCCTCTTATATTGATTATTTGCCCTCTGTTTTTGTTTTTTTGATCCAAATAGGATCTAAAAATATGTTCACCCAATGCTGAAGAACTCTTTTAAATTTGAGCTTATTGAGGCCCTATGTAATCACTGAAGAATTTAAATTCAGTAGAAGTGACTATCCTTTCCTTCTTTCTTTTTTCATTTTTTATTTTTTCTGTCTCTCTGACTCTCTCTCTCTCTCTCTCTCTCTCACACACACACACACACACACACACACACACACACACACATATCTGTTTATTTAATGCAGCGTGACTTAAAATTGCCCTGTAACCTGACAAGTGTACTGAATGAAGAATGTTCAATTTACCAGTTTTAACCAGCCAAATCCTCACATGAACTTTCTAAGACCCAATTGAGAAGCCTGGGAAAGAATGACTAACCACAAATCTCCAGGGTTTCCTTCACCTTTTTTCCCTTACCCACATTTCAATAAGCATTGTGAGTTCTGACACCTCACAACATCCCCAGTCTCCCACATTTTCCCATTGTTTTTGTTCCAGTCTGACAAAAAAGTGGTCCTTCCTTCTCCTCGAGATGATCAAGCCTTCCACCTGTGTCTTTGATCACCTTTCCTTCCATCTCCTCTGGGAATGTGTCTTATTGATCGCACAATCTCTCCTGTTCAATCTTTTCTTACTCATTATCTACTTCTCTATTGCCTACCAACATGCCTAAGGCTTATCCTTAAAAATCCTTCACTTGACTTTGCCATAGCCCCATTCATACTCCTTTTCCTCTGTCTCCTCTCCCCCTCTCTGCCCTTTTGCAGACAAACTTCTAAAACACCAAAACTGTCCTATTTACTTATCATCTACTTAATTTGCAAGCTCTTGCAGACTAGCTCCTATACTACTTCAATGAAACTGATGCCTTAAGGATTACTGGTGAGCTCAAGTGCCAAAATCAGATTGCTTCTCAATTCTCACTTTCCTTTGACAATATTGACCATCCCCTTCATCTGGACATTCTGTCCGCTGGGTTTTGTGCTACCATCCTCTCATGGTTATCCCTCTGAGCAAAGTGATCACTCCTTAGTCTCCTTTTTAAATCATTAATCATGCCCCACCTACAAACTATGGTTGTTTTCCAAGGTCTGGGTCCTCTTCTCATTTTTCTCTATATCCTCTCTCTGCAACTTCATCACCTCCATGTATCATCTCCATGGAGGTGACTTCCAAATTTTTATATCCGTATCTATTCTCTCTCTTAAGTGAGAATGCCACCAACCACCTTTCTTAGATAGTTCCGTTTGTTTCCCGGACTCAACTTACCCAAAGCAGAATGAATTATCTTACCCTGAACATGCCCATTCCCCAAACATTTCTATTTCTGTGGAAGGTACCACATTTCTAGTTATTCAGGTTAGCAATCTAGATGTTACCCTTGACTTTTCCCTCTACCTCATCCATAATACCCAATCAAGTGCCAAATATTGCTGATTATACTTCCACAACATCTCTCCTGTCTGTCCCCTTTTCTCCCCAGAGGGCTGGGAAACCTGGTCAGGGTTTCTTCATGTTTCAACTGGAGTATTGCAATTGTCCTAATTATCTTAATTAGCCTCTGTTTTTCTGGTCACTCTTTTCTCCAAGCCATTCTCCACAAAGCTGCCCAAATCATCTTCTTAAGGCACAGATCTGACAATGTCACTATTCAAATATATTTAGTCTCTCCCTATTGTCCTTAGGATAAAATGTAAACTCCACAGCTTGGCATTTAAAGGCCTCAACAAACTGACTCCCACCTATCTTTCTAGATTTATTGAATAGACTCTATATTCAATTCACTTCACATCTCTACTAAGCACACATTATGTTAATGGCACTGTGCTAAGGTACTAGAGATATTAGGAAAAACATGACCTCAAAAAACTTACCTTTTACTGGGGATGGGGAGGGGATATAGTATATACCCAGGTGACTGATCACTAACTATATTCAGAATAATGCAACGTAGTTCAAGAATGAAAGGTCAATAACAATGAGGGGAGGGGGCCATCAGGAAAGGTCTCATCAAAGAAAGTAAGGATTCTCAGGGACAGAGATGAGGGAAGCGGGTGATACATAAGGGAATATGACATGTTACTGTCAGACCAATCTGCTAGATGTTCTCCTTCCACGTTTTATTCACTCCCCCTCAGTAGTCACTGTACAAGGTGTTTCTGTTGCCTGCCTCCTCACTTCCACATAGTAGAATGCCTAGCTTTTTTATTATTCAATTTGAAGAGCTATTTCTGATTGAAACCTCAGTTGCTAGCATTCTTTCCCATCTCCCATTATCTTATATTCATTTACATGCTGTATTTGCTAGTAGGGTGTATACTTCCTAGAGATTGGAAGCATCTTCCATTTTTGTGTTTGTATACCCATCTAATATAGTGCCTTGCATGTGATATACACTTAACATTTGTTGAACTGAATACTTCTCTTGCCTTTTAAAATAAAAAGAAATTGTCACAGAATAAAAACATCTTTAGAACAAATGTTCATAGCTGGTTTTGTGTCTTTGACCCCTCTGGTAGTGTGGCCAAATCTATGGACTCCTTTCTCAGAATTTTATTTATAAATGCATAGTATAAAATAAAGATTTTTAAGTTGAAAGGCACTCAGAAATATGGAAATAATGGTTTTTTTTTTTCACATCCAAATTCAAGGACCTCCTGAAATCTATTCACAGAGCCTTTGGAGGTTTGTGAACCCTATGCTAAGAAATGCTGCTTTAAAAGCAAGGCATGTAGTCCAATCTTTTACATTTAGTCACAACCACAAGTTAATCAATTTGGAGAAAGAAGATTCAATCCTATTTTTAATATTTAGAAGATGCCTCATATAGCTTTGTAAATGATGGTTGTCTTCCAGAAGCACTCTCCCATATCTTAATCAACAAATAGTTATTCACTTGAAGTCATTTGTATTTCTTATTGGTCAATTTATTAGTCCTTATTGAAGGCACTCCCTAGATTACTAACATTTGGGACCAGTGAATGAGACTATCCCAAATAAATGAAGAGTACTCCAAGGAAAGAGTATATTTTGTACAATTCGAAGGTTAATAAGTTGGCAGTTAGATGAGACCGTAGAATTTATCCAGTCTCAATTCCCTCATTTTATTGAAAAGGAAAATGAGGACCATGAGGGTTAAGTGACTTGCCCATGGTTACATAGGCAATAAGTAGTAAAGTCAGGGTTTGAACTCAGTTATTAAATGTCTAATATATTTGAAGTAAAATAAATCTCAGAACCATCTATTCTAACCTCTCACTTTATAGAGAAAGGCACTTCAGCCCCAGAAGATCTTACACTTACAGTTACCTAACTAGCCCATGACAGAGCCTGGACAAACACCTGCCTCTCCTAATGCCTAGCTCAAAGCTTTTCTTTTGCTGTACATGCCTGTTTCTGGAATAAAGAAACTGCTAAAACTTCTTACCAGCAAATCATAGCCCATATCTAATCATTTGCTCCGGACAAATAATTCTCACAATAAAATGAGCTATGAAAAGAGATATAGAAAGTAATAACTGTTCATGAATTTAGAACACAGGGACGGTTGATTTATAAATTAGTAGTGGGGTACTGTACCTTAGAAGGAAATGAGGCGATCTGTTTTTGAGGTATTTCCAAAATTAAGAAACAGGGAACCCTTTTTATCAAGTACAATATGAATGTGGCAATCTAGGAGAGCCAGGGATGTGAACAATAAAATAATAAAAACAGCTCACCTACTTTATAAAGTTGGCATTTAAGGCCCTAGGTATAAAAGAGTGCATTATTCCATATTAATTTATATTGGGCATCAGTTAATGTCATGCTCAACTTTGTCTCTTTCTGTGTGATGAAGAAGACAAACAGGTTTAGATTTCTCCTTTGTCACTAATTCTCTGTCCCCAATTATTTCATAATACCATAGCATTTCTTCACATGATCTCTGTAGCCTCAAAAACTAAAAATTAAAAAAAATACATATACACACACATTCATTTGCTTCCAAGTGTTGGGTTTTTTGTGCTTTTTTTAACCACAAAATGTAAATTGTCTTATGTTGATGAAAAGTCTTTTAAAGATATCCGTGTAAGAAACACTCATGCTTTAGTAATTAATAACATTTTTTGAAAGGCTGATTAGGAGAAGAACAATTAAGTGTGGAATTCCCAAGAGGGACTTCTTTACCTCAAATATATTTGAAGATTCATTGCTGTACTGATTGGAAATGATTTCTGATTGGTCACTACACCATTTGAGTCCACCTAGGAAGCCGTCTGCATCCAAGTCATTCACGTCTAGTTCAGAGAGGTCAAGTTCTGGGAGATCTGGGCAAAGAGGCTGGTCTTCACCTACAAGAGCAGCACACTGTAGGGGTGGGAGAGAAAAAAAAGCTTTCATTAACTAGAGGAATTTATTAAACTGCAGAAGCATGTGATAGGAATTAAGCTTGGGTTATTTCAAATGACTCCACAGAAGTTGGTTACCTTAGTGTTTAATGATGAGAAAAATATTCTATAATTTTCACTTTATTGTCTAAGGGCATTCTTTATAACCCAAGAGTTGCATTGCCAAAGCAAAGGAGAGACCTGGTTTAAGATCCAGAAAACATCTTTTCTACTAATATCTTTCACTATTATTTTCCATGGAATCTCTTTGGTTATTCATATATAGTATCATAAAAGTTCTTCTATTGTTGCTTCAAACAAGTGGTTCCCAAAGGGTGATCTGGGAACCACGAAAGTCCCAAAGATACTTTTAAGGGGATCTATTTTCATAACAGAACTAAGGCATTTTGATTTCAAATATAGTAAATAGCAATAGATATACCGTTCATAAGCAAAGCTCTCTTTTTGGGGGGGAAGAGGGGTCTTTAATAATTTTTAAGCATGTAAAATGGCCCTAAGACCAAAATGTTTCTCATTAATATTTGTCATTTTTCTCTAACTTATCATGCTTTGATTTTTTTTCTTCTCAACTGAACTGAGACTTTTCAGGGGTGACTTATGCTTAGACAGTTGCCCGGGGCTACTGAAAAGTTCAGTGGCTTGCCATCGGGGGTCTTGAAGCCAGTATGTGTCAGAGGCAGGATTTGAACCCTGAACTCACTCCATACTATGCCATGCTCCCTTTAAAGAGAGAACTGCTCCTTCCCTAAAGTGCAAACCTAAATTGGACCTAAATCATTCCAAAACCAAAAAGAACTAAAAAAAGCTAAAAGGAATTAAAAATGTAATATCCTCATCTGTGCTGTTTAAAATAATGGCTATCATGTATTGTCATCCCTGTATGTCTTTTCCTGGTAACTAAGCACTTTCTCAACTATATCGCAGAAATTCTGTCACTAATCCAGGAATAATGGTGGTAGCATAGTGGATAGAGTCAGGCCCAGACTTAGGAAGACTGGAGTTCAGATCTGACCTCAGACACTTAGACTAGTTGTGTGGTCCAGAGCAATTCATTTAACCTTTTTTGCCTCAGTTTCCTCATCTGTAAAATGAGCCAGAGAAGGAAATGACAAACCACTCCAGTATTTTTGCCAAGAAAATCCTAAGTGGGGTCAGAAAGAGTCAGATACAGCTGAAATGACAGAAAAACAATTCCGTATAGAAAAGAGAAGTCACTGAAAAATACATCAACTGCTTTAACTCGGCATTCCTCATCTTACAACAGTTGTAGTTCATAAAAGAGAAGCTACAGAGAAGACTCAGACTTCAGGAATCCAGGGATGCTAGCATTGAACCACCTGAGTTACTAAGTCCCTTCTTCCTGGCAATGATTTCAATGTGAAAACTAATGCCATACAATCATTCATTTACCACGAAGCAAAATACCCTTCTTGATACTTAGGCTTTGAATAAAATAAATTTTGTGTACATTTTTTTCCCAGAGCACCTCTGCCATCCCTGGAAGGCTACATTACACGGGTCATATGCAGCAGTTTGATCATAAGCAACATGCTGAGAACTCGGTACTTGGTAATAGAGTCAGCAGTTGGTAAGGGGTTGGGGGTGGGCTGTAATTGACTGCCTTTCTTCCATAAGACCACCAGGCCTCTGTGACATATCCAAGCAGCAGTCTAAAGGTAGGACAAAAAAAGGAAATTCTCAGAATTTAATCAGTTCCTCTATTTTTTGGTATGCCTAAATCACTAGATTTGTATTACTGACCAAATTACTACTAAGCCAAGGCATGGTTGAAGCAAGCATTTAGTTCTAGTAAAACATTCACATTTGTTCCTGGAATTTTTATCTCCTCTGCTATATACCTCCCTGTGGGCAACTCTCTTCAATTCCTGCCTACTACTCCTCCTAACTTCCAAAAGGAAATAAAGTTAATGCAGGTAGCTCTCTAACAGTAGTGTTACAATCTAGGTGCAAGTGAACTCTGTTACCTTATTTAAGAGATATTCTGCCTACACACACACACACACACACACACACACACACACACACACACACACACACACACACACACACACACACACACACACACACACACACACAATCTCAGAATCCAGTACAAGTTTCTGTCATGAAGGTCTATAATTCAGAGACCTGGTGCCTTAAGAATCCTCAAGTGTCATTCTCATTGGTGACCAATGCAACTTAAAACCAAAACAAACCAAACTTATCTACGCTGAATATAATGACTGGTTAAAAATTCTTCTGACCCCAGGAAATATGATAGTCTAAGAAAAGACAGCTCTTTAGGGGGAAAAGAAAAGCACAGAACTATAGCAGAAACTGTAAAAAATTGGTAAAAATATGTTAGAGTTGAAGTGCAGTGCATATACTTTTGCCAGTGTTGATAAAATCAATTCTTCTGAATGTAGCGTTATACTGCTAATCTGAGACACATTAGGAGCAAGTGTTCCCATTATTAATTTATATTTGGCCTTTGAATGATACCAGATTTAACAGTCCAAATCCTGTAACTGCCCTTATTTGACATACTGATATTTACCATATCCTTATACATCTCTAACAGGTGTACTTTATTGTAATTGCAGAAATGCATTCTACTGCCTCTCTACTATTATGACACTTACTTCACAAATATAGTTAATTGAAGTGAGTGAAGAAGGAAACAAACACAAAAGGCTTTTCCCCCTTATTTAAAGAGCAGACAATAAATTACCTTAACTGTAAGGATGATAATGAATCAATATAATACAGCATAATTTTCAATTAATCTTTTGGAGGGTTTTTTGATGCCAGAGACGGTAATTCTTTTTTGAGGCATAAATACTGGACTTGTGCATTTCAATTATGGTAATGAAAAAATGATCTTATAACATTTTCAAATGGTCTAGAGGAGTGAGTCCAGGAAAGAATGGCAGCTTGGTGGAATGTGTGTCGTGTGAATTGTCTCGATCAATCTTTGTAACCTTATTGTACATCACCTTCATTAAACTGTGAAACACGGGGGACTTCAGAAGCTCCAGTGATATAGGCCTTTATTAACCAGCGCACTGTGCTGTCATTATGTGCAAAAGGGCATAATACGTTTTAAGATGACAGCAAACATTAATGATTCAAAAAATGAAAGCTGCCTACACGAGCTGCTGTTCACGATATTTCAGATTGGCATTGGTGATCCCCAGAGTTAACGCAGCTCATCCAGGACTCCTGCATATTGCCCCATGGAAAGCAACAGAAATACCAGTTGGTCAGTTTCAACCAGCGACTCATCCATTTGCGTTTACAATTAATACTGAGATCTAACCTTTTTTTATTCCTCTAAGAGAACCTACTGCTGTAAATTAATCGGTTGTGATGCTTACTTAAAATGACTGCAGGAACTCCTGTGATTAAAATAAATCTTCAATATTTCCATATAATCTGGTTCCTCAATCAGCTCCTAGCAGTATCAGGAATAATACATGATGGAAAAATGAAGCTACAGCAGCTGAGACCCACACTGTAAGCCAGACAACAGCCCACAGGATACTCCAGCTACTCAGAGACAATTAGGACTTTGGAGCCACTTACAGCCTTGACTCATAATAGCTACAGGACATATAAATTATCCATATCTATTCCCCTTTACCAAGAAAACCAAACAAGATAAGAACAATTCTGCTCTACCAACAGAATCTACCAAAGTCACTGCTAGCTCCCAGCACTGGAGAAAATGACAAAAAGAGTTAAGAAACCAGCCCATGCTCTGCTAGATAGGAAAAATTCTTTCACGGATCGTCCTGGCAAAATGATTTTCCTTCTAGATGTGTATCTCTGCACCACATGGACATCTTATTTAACTGAATCACGTGTAACATTTAATCCTCCCCTTTTTACCCCAGGTGCCCCCAGTCGCTCCTAGGAAGTACTTGGATCTCTCCTTTCTAATTCATTGTTACAGGTTTACTTCCTCCGTGTCATTAACTCCATCTGGGGTTCACCCCACCAGAAGCCACAGAAAGTTTCCCGCTTCACAAGTTGTCAAAACTTTGAGATAACATTCCATTGTACTGAATGCAGACATGAAGAAATCCGCAAATCTCAGTCCACATGCTAGTCATTCCACATTTCAGGGCATTGCTTCCTCCCCCAGCCTCCAAAACCCGGTGGGCTGCCCCTAGCCGAAGCTGTTGATTTCTAACATTATCATTTATTTTTACACAAGCAGAGGCAGCAGCAGCAGCAGAAGCGGCAGCAGCAGCAGCGGTGGCGGCAGCAGTTCCACACACAATCCCTGCATAAACTCTTTCTTCAGTCTGTTGTCTCGGTTGTACAGTAAGGTTTAACCATTTGTTGCACTACCACGATTAACTGAGAACCTTGTGT
>CM053772.1:206991934-207012212 GCA_028658325.1 Potorous gilbertii | reverse complement strand
GGGAATCCTGAACAGGGTGAAAAGAAACCTCAATTTTTTAAGTATTCATTTAAATTTTTATCTTAATCGTATTATAAATAGAAATGGCATTTTTCCAAGCAGGCCACTAAATGCCACTGGAAAGACTTCAGACTGATTCATATCAATATCTTAGAGCATAAATATTGCATATGACTGGAAAGAGAGCCAAAGGCACATGAAAATAGTTTCCAACTGCAAGAGATACTGATGACAGCAGCTAAGCTTTGATTTGCTCAAGGCATCTGAGAGTAACCTTAAAATAGCAAACTTATTGGAGTTAAGATAAGATTTAGACTTGCTTCCAAAATCTCCTGCCCGGTTTACTTTTATATTTATAATCCTCATAAAAACCTCCCCTTCTCCAGAATACTTGCGTCCAAGTTAAGGCTTTACATTGTCTGCAATGCACAGCTCGGCTCGGCTCAGCTCAGCTCAGCTCACCTCTATGTCACTCCATACAGAGTCCTGGTTGCACATGTCCCACGCCATCCAGCTTCTGAATGACGGCAGTAAAGCTTTTTAAACTACAATCCACAGAGCATACACTCATGCAGGCAACTAGCCCCTTACTGAGAGTGAACTGAAGGCACCTGTCTTACTACTGTTGCCAGTCACATGACAAAGCTATTAAAAAGTAGGCTGGGCTGTCACTCACCCAGCCTTCCTCCTCTTGTGCAGCCTGCTGCTAAAACTCGTGACGTCACTCAAAGGCAGCCCTCTGTCTCAGTGAAGTAAAGGTTTAAAAAAAAAACCATTCGGACTTTTTGAGGCTTCCTAGCACCACGCTGTGACTAAAACCAGCTTTTAATGCCACACCTCCTAAAAGGAGTCCTTGCATACAGGAATGAAAATCCCCTATAATCTTTTTAACATTCATTTTGCTTTTCCAAAGCAAGAAAGTGACAAAGCCCTGTTTTATTGCAAATTAAGAAGTAACCGATTGTAGCTGAATTGTATCCTCTCTAGACTTTTATTCTGATATTTCTAGGTGGTCTAGACACGGGGTTAAGTTCTGGCTTTTAATTTTGACTGCTGTTATATTACTGCATTAAAAAGTACGGTGATGCAATTTTATTAACTGTGTTGAACTTTCTTGTATGAATCACAGCACCGGTAATTTCTGATTTTTTAAAGTAATTAACAAGATTATATATATATATATATATATATATATATATATATATATATATATATATATATATATTAAGAAACATACAAAATCTCTAGTAAAAAAAATACTTTACTCCTGGGCACCAGTGAAATGCCAGCTTCAAAGCAGTCCTGCTGTTCAGTCTGCTCCATATAAGGAGATCAGGCACACGACCCAACACAAACCAAGAGCATCTCCCCTTTCAGGTCACTCCTAATTATTTCCACTTCTTTCCTATCTCCTTAAAAACAAGTGTTAATAAATACAACTGCTGCTGTTCTGCGCAGAATTGTTCACATTCTTTTTGTATCTTCATAATAAGTAGCTTTTTTCTCTCCAAAAACTGCCTCAGGGTGCATTTTTGAATAACACTCTATTCTACCCTACCCCCACCAGCCAACCTGGGTGGTGCCAGTTTGAATTAGAAAATGGGAAGGTCCATACTGTAAGGTGAAGGCACCAACACATTATTAACAGAAATATTTTTTTTCTTCAGCTTTCTACAGCTCCTGTCTCTGAGACAATGAGGGCTGTTGCAGGTGCACCTGTTTTCTGATGACACTACATACTGAATACATAACAAACTCAAGGTACCAAGCATCACTGAAAAATATTTCCCATAACAGAAAAATGCTCTACCTTAACCCCTTCCAACTGTTTTTCTGTGTGTATTCCAAAATATAGAAAAATTGAGAGATGGATATATAACTTTTATTAAAACACTACACTTTTGAGTTTATGCAACTACTTTATTTGACTAGGTAATTGAAAGTTTGCCAAATTTTTAAAAAATTAAAATAGTATACATTTTAAATTCTGTGTTGTAACTGTGATTGCCTTTGCTTAATTTGGTGTTGTTTCCTTTCCAAGAAACAATGATCTGTGGTGATTTACTAATATGTACTATAAACTTTAAAATTCCTAAATATAATAAGTAACACACCAAAATGGGAAAGAAAAAAATAAACAATTCTTAGAATAGTTTGTTTTCTCTACTAAATAGATTTTTTTTACTCTGATAATGTCTATAATAGGCAACAAGTAAATTCTTGGATAATACAACCATTTTAACAGCTTATCATTATTGAACTCAAAAATTACTCCGTTCTTTCAGCTACTTTAAAACAATTAACCAAGTACACTCTGTTGTTGCATGTATTTTCATGCACAGATGTAGAAATGCAATTTTATTTTTACTTTTTTAAAAAATAAAAACATGACTGAAACACTGATTTATGAAAAGCATTTCTACAAGCAATTAATGGTATCCCACTGACTTTACCCCAAAAAAGCTCTAATTTTCTTCCTAATTATATTCAGACAATGATAAAACTGCAGTAAATTATTGAGATTTGGGGCAAAGATCACTAATTCTACCTTCAACTCAGTCAGCTGTGAAATAATATTAGTCATCTGACCTATAGAAATAGTCAGTGTTTATTAATTATCATCAGTTGATCCTTGGCAGCACAGTCTCCTTCAATACTTTGTTTTGTATTTCTCGTAAGTACAGAATCTATCATACCACTTATAAAGATCCATTCACATCATTTATAGAAAGGTATTTAGTTTTGAACATTCCATATTAACGTTTCAGATACTACCATCACAATGTATAGTTTTTGTTTTGGGGTTGGAGAGGGTAAAGGTATTTGCCATCTGAATTCTAATGCTGTTTTTTCAAGTTAAGCAACTTAAAGGATATACTTAATGGTATTAACTATTACCCAAAAGTCATTTCATTGGAGTTTGGAGAGCTGGAGAAATATAGAATTCTTAAATCATACCATCATATCTTTTTCTCCTCAAAACTGTTCTATAAATAAAAATTTATTACAAGTGATTTCCTCAAGCTAATTGGATTAGCTTCTACAATTGAAAAAAAATTCTGAAAACCTACAGCTCCAGTGAAGAAGAATCACTTATTGATCTTTAGGATTTACTTAACTCTTCAGACTGATTTTTTTTCCCAATACAATCTGTTTATTATATTCTTAAGGCAATTTGTATTTGCTGCTTTTTCCTCCTTGACTTTTCCTGAATCCTATCACATTATATTTTTCCCTGTGTCTTCTGTACACTGTTAATAGTTTCATTTCCACTACCCCAGGATTCTTCTGTAGTACCTTTCCACATCTCTTCATAAATTTCTCAAGTGTTCATAATGGTATTCAATAAAGGTTTATTAAGAATCTGATTTGTGCCTAGGACTGTGCTAGGTGATAGGGAGTAGAAGAGGAGGCAGAAGAGCATGTGACAGAGTATCTGCTTTCAAGGGTGCCTTTGGTATTTGAGAAAAGACAATAAAACAATTATATATAAAATATTACTCAATATTACTCAAATCAATGTCTAATTTGCTTTGCTGTTACTTAAAACACACCCTTTTTTAAGGACAAGGTCCTTGTACTGACAACTATTCACTTCCAACTTAATCTGGCATTATCTTAATAATGAAAGTGGGTATGAATTGACATCTGATCTTAGTCGTATAGAACATGAACCGAGACATAAATCTCAATTTCATTTCCCTATCATCTAACTTCCTTCCTCATATCTACAAATGTTGTGGGACTTGGCTCATTGTTGACAAAATTCTTAACAACGAAAACAATAAAAAATAACTTTGAACTATATATACTCTATGGCACACACCGGACTTTGTTCTGAAAATAGGACTTCTGAGAAAACTGATTGTTCATGCCTGGAATTCACTTAGTATCCAAATCAATCTGTCCTTTAGAAAACCTCACCTTATTAACATTCCTAGCAAACAAGTTTGACCCAATAGAGTGATTTTTGAGATTCTACCCCCCTCCCAAATGTATATTTTCTGTGTCTTTCACATTTACAGAATCTTAAGACTAGAGATACAGGAAAACTGATGCTAAATCTTCAATATGAGCATTTACATCCCAATAATTAGCAAATGCTATGAATCGTGACTTGATTTATTATTGTGTTAATTCTATAAACTTAAGAAAGTGATGGAGAAAATGCTGACAATGAAGTTTAAATTAAAAAGTGTGTTGTACTTACAAGGGAACGGGGGTAGGGGGCAATTTTAAAGCTTTGCCACCATGCCCTTACACATGCCTGACAAGTGGTCATCTACAGCATGCATAAATATCTCCAGAAAGGGAGAACCTACTTCTTCTCATAGCAATAGTTATCTGAGGAAGACCATAATAGCAGAAGATTAAATTTGGAAGGGACCTTGGAGGCCATATAATCCAACCCACTCATGTTACAGATGAGGAAACCTAGACCCAGAGTGACTTGCCAGATCAGAGTTTCTCTCATCAAAGAAGCAATGCACTTTCCATTGTGCCAGGCTATTTCTCTTTGTAATACCTCTGATGATTTGGAGATTTTTACTTACATCAAGCATCAGTTTGCCTCTGCAATTTCTGTTCATTGACTGTATTGCTTCCATCTGGAAGCAGACTATATAAGTTTATTTTCTTTTTGTCATGACCATGAACTAATTGACCCTAATCATCATGCTCTTAGCACCAGAGGTATGTCATTCTAAACAAGATTTGGAACCCAGAACTGAACTTTTCACCTGAAATGGGGTCTTAGTGGGACACATTACAGCAGTAATGTTGAACTATAAATCATTTTGGACACCAGGCCTTCCCTAATCTGCCCAAAATTTCTTTTTTTTTTTTTTGGTCCTTATATCAAATTCAGTTTTAAGTGTATTAAATTCCAAGATTTATTTTTAAAGAGGAACAACTGCCTAGCTATATGATGCTAAAAGCAAACCCATATCTAGCTGACTTGTTGAAAAAATGCAATTCATTTTTTATATCATTATTGTATGTATATGAGAAAATTCAATAGAAGTGCTTCTTAACATAGAATGCAATTTTGTATTGGCTTCTGTTGTAGTATATAAAAATGAGTAAAAGTTAATGGAGAAAAATTTTGAAGTATTCAAACAGGTTAAAAAGAATAAGTACTACCATAATTTTAAAGAATGGTGACCTTTCCAAAAAGAATTCAAGAGTCTTCCCTGTAAAAATAACAATTTTCCAGTAACCCAAGGACATCACTTCCTGCCCAATGATATCCCAACCAAATGGAATGAACTAATCTATTTTCCTGGGAATTCTAACTTTCAGGAGTTTTTCAATCAAGGAAACTGGAACTGGCAAAACAAATTATATATGTGTGTGTGTGTGTGTGTGTGTGTGTGTGTGTATACACAGATACATATATACACACATATACATATATATTTCATAATTAGTATCATACTTAATTGATGAAACTGCTGTTTCAGTACTTGAGAATACACTAGCTCTGCTCTAAAAAAATTTTTTCAAAACAGAGACAACGAGTAAACAGTGGCAGGGCACAAGGCACAAAGTCCATGAACCTTTAAATACTCTAAAATCAAACCTTGTTTTACACAAAACGGCTATGGTAAAGTCAATGTGAATGAAGCGTCTTTGAGGAATGGACAGAGGAGTCAGGGGACAGCTTTAGTACCTTCCAGCAATTTTTTTGAGAAAAAAAATAGACTAGAGATGACAGACAGCCTTACCAACACATTTCTCATCTTCAAGTAAAACCTTCCTCCAACACAGCTCTATGAAACTGAGTCAGCTTTTTTCCCCTTTTCCTTTGGAACTCAAAATCTGCACTTTCATATTAAAACAAAAAACAATACAGATATTCTTGACTTGCAGTCATTTGTTCTAATACTAACAATATAAGGCAAGTGTTGTGTTTGTCACACACAAAAATATAACATAAAAAAAGAGTTAAAAGCACAAATAATGCTTGGAGATTTATAGGAATACTTTACAGGCTAATGAGAAATATCAGATTTTTTTTTCTTAAGAGACCTCTACTAAAAGAAGAAGAGGGTTTGAAAGTATGAAGGTACTAGAAGTAGATGAGAGAAGGGAACAGTTTGGAAGAAAGGCAGTGATGGACAGGATACCACAGTGGCTGCTTAGGGCAGCATGAACATACTAATAATGGATACCAGGATGTAAGAGAAAGGGATAGATAATGGAAGTGAAAGGATGATAAGGGAAAATTGGGGTCTATTTCTATATTTTGCATGGGGACAGTTCTTTGCCCAGAGAGAAAACCCTCTTCTTCATCCTTGTACCATCCAGTCCCCTGTTTCCTGGAACAGATGACTCAAAACAGCATCCTGGAAACCTACGTACCATGTAAAACATGTGTTTTGGTATGAGGAAATGTATTTCAAGATCTAATCAATCCATTTAGAAAGCATACTTTTGGAACACACATGCCTGTATACGCTTTCACATGGTGAGACTATTCTGATACTGGTATCAAACAACCACCTGACTCCTACCCAGCCTTCCAGTGCAAGACTGTTTACTATTCTCCTTTTGAAATTTTGGTTATCTTCACAGCAATTGAGTTTCTTTGATTTGTTGTACAGATTAGGTGTTTTCAAAAATTATTGGGCAACAAGTCTATGGCTCTCAGTCCCATCCCCAATAAACTTCCCTGGATGATATAATGAAAAGAAGCAGGTAGGTGACACAGTGGATAAAATGCTGAGCATGAAATCAAGAAGACTTATCTTTCTAAGTTCAAATCTGACCTAGCTGTGAGACCCTGGGTGAGTCACTTAACTCTGCCAAAAGGAGTCACTTCCTCTTCCAAAAAAGAACTGAAGAAATGGCAAACTGCTCCACTAACTTTGCCAAAAAAAAAAAAACCCAAATGGGATCATGAAGAATCAGGCACAAGTGAACAACAATTATGAAAAGAACACTGAACAACTGAGAAACAGATTCTAGTTCTTACTCATTAGCTGTCTGACTCCTGGAAAGTGTTTCCTTGGTTAAAAAAAAAAATCTTTGAGAATAAGGACTATTTCCTGCTCATCCAGCACTCAGCTACCCTGAAATAATCATTGCACATAGGAGGTACTCGATACATACTTGTTGAATTGAAAAATAGCTCAAGTTCTCTAGATTTTGGATTCCTCATCTGTCAAATCAAAGTTAGGACTAGAAGCCCTCAATGATTCTTTCCAGCTTTAAAAGTCAATGATTCATCTGTCTCAAGTGAGGTCAATTTCTTTTCTTTAAATAAGTTTTTATTGATGTATTTTGTTTTTTCAAGCTCACCATAGTTTTCCCCTGTATCCCTATCTTGGCCTTGCAGGGAGCTCTCCTATATAACAAATAGTATTTTTAAAGACAAAAAAGAAAGAAAAAAAACACACTGCAAAACAGATCAATAAGATCTAGAAAATATGCGCAATATACAACAATTGTAGATGGGATCTATCTTTTCATATCTCTTATTCCAAGTCATGCTTGTCCTATACAATTTGTCAACATACATTTTTAATATTTTCATGATTGTTCTTTCTCTTTAAATTGTTCAAATTGTTGTATATGCTCTTTTGTCCACTCTGTTTACTTTACTCTGTATCAGTTCATGTAGATTTTTCCAAGTCATCACATTTGTCACTTCTCACAGTACAATAGTATTCCATAACACTCATGTGCCACAATTTGTTTAGTCATTCCCCAAGCAATTGGTACTAGGTTCTGAAGGTTAAATGAGATAATCTATTTAAAAGTTTGTTAATCACTATTTAAATATCAGTGATTCTTATTAAAAACAAACTATTGGATAAAAATATCTCTGACAATGTAATCTGTATTGCAAAAAAATTCTGGTCTACTTGAATGTGAGATATGATTAAAATCTGATCAACTTTACAAAACATCTATTCTCACTTAGAAAGGAGAAAAGATGAAAATAGGGAGGGCCTTGAATTCAAGTTTCTAAATAGAGGCAAGATGGAGAATTAAAATGAATGTAAACAAAATCCTGTTCAAACATTGTAGCAAGATGACTATTTTAAAATAGAAATCATAAACAATAGTCAACAAGTATCTATTAATTGCATGCTTTGTGCCAGGTACTAAAAATAACACAACAAAGGAATAATTTCTGTCAAGTTTACTTCAGAGAGATTTTAACTTCAGGGAACAATAGAAATGGGTTATCTGTATGGAAACAAAGAAATGATGGGCAGTACTTAAACCAAGACCTTTTGATTATATTATTACTAATAGTAAGTGTTTTAAGTCAAGACTGTATCCAAAGGAGATTGCTCTCAATAAGAGTTGGGGCAAGGTATTACAAGGGCCCATTTGTATCTGATTCATTTTGTTATATATTAGTTTATCAAGATATGGTCATATTATATACTATGTCAAATAGTAGGGTATTCTTTCTAGTCTTCAATGGGAAGCTGAATTAAAGCTAGCACATGCACAGTATGCCACCAAGATGAAACTTTGGAGATGAAAGCGCTAGTAGCAATATACTACATGAGCTAAGAAGGAACCTGTGCCCAACCTCAGGAGACACTACTAGGTGGTACCAAATAAAAGCTACTTTGCTAAGCATTTAGAGGTCTTTATGACTTGGCCTCTTCCTACCTTTCTGGTCTTCTTACATTCTAGGATCCCACCTTATTGGCTTACTTACACTTCCTTGAACATGACACTCCTGGCTGTCCCCCAGACCTTGTATGGTCTGCCTTGTCCCCTCTCTACACCTGTGGCTTCTTTCAAGACTCAGCTCAAGGACATATTTCTACAACAGGGCTTTCCTAGAGCCCCTAACTGTGTTAGCATCTTTCCTCTCATATTACCCATATTTGCTATGAATATATTTGTTATTACCTAATTGTTTATATGTTGCCTCTATATTTAAATGTATGTTCCTTGAAGACAGGAACTGGTTTTGCCTTTTCTTGCATTTCCAGCTCTTAGCACAGGGCCAGGCACATGGCAAGTGCTAAATGAATGTTTGTTGCTCCAAAGGACACCACACAATGAGAATAAGAAATCTGTAGCCACAGTTTTTATTTGAAATAGATGGGCAGAGGTTTTTGATCCTTTATTCATGTGAAAAAAATGAAAATGTAAGAAAAGATTTCCAAATTTTCTCAGATTTCCCAAACCTAAAATTCCCAGTAAAGGGAAGATGAAGACAACAGAGTTTGAAACAAAGGATCTATAATAAATTTGAAGTAATGAGACTTCAACTTTCCTAGACTTGTCTTATTCCAACTAGATTTTTAAAATTCCATCTTTTAAAAATGAAATCTTTGACCATTGGAGACAACTTTTTTGTAATCTGCTTTAGTAGATCCATTCCAATGAAAAAGTGCCTAAAATAGAAAGAAGCTAACCTTTTACACATTGACACAAGGCTGCATCAAGGGAGCGTAAGCTTTCAGAGCCTTCCTGTGGGTATTTTCAGCTTGTGTGCTCTTTGTCTCCTCTATTACATTAGCCAGCATTGCATACTGTGTAAAAACCCAGGACAGGAGCTGTGGATTGTGGAAGGCACGCTCAGATGATAGGAAGTACAAGCAGCTACACTCTTTAAAGCTGTATTTCCTCTTTACTCTTCTGCAAGAAATGAAGCCTAGAGAAAATGATGGCAAATGATTTCTCAAAGACTATCATTTAAATGATTAATAGACTTAATCTATTTATTCTACTTATAGTAGAAAGAGTTTTTTGTGAGTGGTGTTTTATATTTCAGAAGAATAGCAAAGGAAAAAAATAATAGAAGGGAGATAGAGGGATGTCCTAGAAGAAAGGAGAAGGAAGAAGAAGAAAGGGGGAAATTATCTCATATAAAAGAAGCTTGTAACGAAGAGCTTTTACAATAGAGGGGAAAATGGTGGAAGAGCAAGCAATGCCAGAACCTCACCTCTAAATCATTTTTAAGAAGGAATATATTCATATATATGTAAATATATACATATATACTTAATTAGAAATCGAAATCAACCTTACCCAATCAGAGGGTAGGAGGAGAAAAAGGCAAGATAAGGGGGAGTGGAGGGGAGAGTGATAAAATGGAGGGCAGATAAAAGAAGACAGGGATAAAAGCAAAGCAAAATTTAAAGGAAGGACAGGGAATAAAAGAGAGAAGGATAAACACAAGAAAATAGGATACAGGGAAAAACAAAGTTAATAATCATAAATGTAAATGTGAATGGGATGAATTCACCCATATAAAGGAAGCAGAGAGCAGAATGGATTACAAATAAGAATCTAATAATATGTTGCTTACAAGAAGCATACTTGAAAAAGAGAGACACATGTTGAGGTAAAATAAGGAGTTGGAGCATAATCAATAATGTATCAGCTGAAATAAAAAAAGGCAGGGGTAGCAATCATGATCTCAGACAAAATAAAAGCAAAAATAGATTGAATTAAAAGGGATAATCAGGGAAACTACATCTTGCTGAAAGGAACCATGAACAATGAAGTAAAACAATTCTAAACAGGTATGTACCAAATGACATCGCATCCAGAAAAGTTAAATGAATTGCAGGAAGAAATAGACTATGAAATTATACTTGTGGGGGGGACCTCAACTTTCCCCTTCCTTTAGTCATAAACTAATTATGAAAGAAGTAAAGGAGATGAATAGAATCTTAGAAAATAAGAAATTTCAGAGCTCTGGAGGAAACTGAATCAGAATAGAAAAAAAAAGTATGCCTTTTTCTCAACTGTACATGGCACCTTCACAAAAATTGACCATGAATATTGAGGCATAAAAACCACACAACCAAATGAAAAAAGAAGGAATATTAAATGAACTTTTTTTCAGACCACAATGCAATAAAAACTTCCATTTAATAAAGGACCATGAAAGTATAGATTAAAAGCTAATTGAAAACTGAACAATCTAATTCTAAAGAATGAATTGGTCAAAGAACAAATCATAGAAACAATCAATAATTTCATTAAAGAGACTGACAATGAGACAACATTCTAAAGTGTATGGGATGCAGCCAAAGCAGTACTTAGGGCAAAATTTATATCTCTGAGTACAAATATCAATAAAAGAGAGAGCAGATCAATAAATTGAGCATGCAACTAAAAAAACACTAGCAAAAGAACAAATTTAAAATCCTCAGTTAAATACTAAAATGAAAATCCTGAAAATCAAAGGAGAGAATAATAAAATTGAAGGTAAAAAGACAAAACATTGAACTAACAAAGAAAAAAGAAGATGGTTTTATGAACAAAACAATACAATGTGTAAATTATAGGTTAAATTGTTTATAAAAAGAAAGAAAACCAACTTAAAGGTACCACCAATGAATATGAAATAAAAGCAATTATTAGGAATTATTTCACCCAATTATATACTAGTAAAATGACAATTTAAGCAAAATGGATAAATATTTACAAAAATATAAACTTCCCAGATTAACTGAAGAGGAAATAACATAATTAAATTATACTATCTTTGAAAAAGAAGTTGAACAAGAGATCAATGAGCTACCTAAGAAAAAGTCCCCAGGACCAGATGGATTTTCAAGTAAATTCTACCAAACATTTAAACTACAATTAATCACAATATTATATAAATGTTATTTGGAAAAATAGGTAAAGAAAGAGTCCTACCAATTCCTTTTGTGACACAAATATGGTTTTGATATCTAAATCAGGGAGAGCAAAAGCAGACAAAGAAAACTACACTGCAATTTCCCGAGTGAATATCAACACAAAAAATGAAATAAAATATGAGCAAGGAGATTAGAGCAATATATCAGAAAAATCATACACTATGACCAAGTACAATTTATACCAGAAATGCAGGGCTGGTTCTATATTACAAAAATTATCAATATAAACTGATAATATCAATAATAGAAACAACAAAAATATTTTGATTATACAGATAGATGCGGTAAAAAAAAAAACATTTGAAACAATACAACACCCATTCCTATTAAAAACACTAGAAAGCATAGGAATCAATGAAAACTTTCTTAAAATAAGTAGTCATCTATCTAAAACCAAGAGCAAACATTATCCATGATGGGAATAAATTTGAAGCCTTTCCAACAAAATCAGGACTGAAGCAAAGCTGTAAAAGAAATGCTAGATCTAGAAATAAGACAAGAAAAAGAAATTCAAGGAATAAAAATAGGCAAAGAGGAAACAAAACCATCACTCTTGGCAAATGATATGATGCTATACTCAGAGAACCCTAGAGAATCATGCAAAAACTACTTGAAATGATCAACAACTTCAGCAAAGTTTCAGGATAGAAAATAAACCCACATAAATCATCAGCCTTTCTATATACAACCAACAAAACCCAGCAGCAAGAGATAGAAAGAGAAATTTCATTTAAAATAATGAGAGCTGATATAAAATACTTGGGAGTCTACTTGCCAACTCATGGAGTACATTATAAAACATTTTTCATGGAAATAATAAAAAATATGATCAAACAATTGGAGAAATATTAGTTGCTCATGGGTAGGCTGAGCCAATAATATAAAGAAGTCAATTCTACTTAAGTTAATTTACTTATTCAGTATCATGCCAGTCAAACTACCAAAGAATTATAGAGCTAGAAAAAATATAAACTAATTTCATCTGGAAAAACAAAAGGTTAAGAATATCAAGGGAATCAACAAAAAAAGGTTAAGGCAATCTAGAAGTTTCAGACTTTAAACCAAATTACAATCGTCAAATCTGGCTAAGAAATATAGTAGTGAATCAGTGGAGCATAATAGGTACGCAATACACAGTAGTAAATGACCAAAGTAATCTAGTGTTTGATCAACATAAATATCTAAGTTTTGGGGCTAAGAATTCAACATTTGACAAAAATTGCTGGAAAAACTGGAAAGCAATTTGGCAGAAACTAGGGAGGGACCAACATTTCACACTGAATACCAAGATGAGGTTGAAATGATGATATAAGTAAATTAGAGGAGCATGAATCTGTCAGATCTATGCATAAGGGAAGAGTTTATGACCAAATAAAAGATAGAGAGCATCACAGAAAGTAAAATGGATAATTTTGATTACATATATTTACAAGGCTTTGCACAAATAAAAACAAAATTAGAAGGAAAAACAAACTGGGAGGAGGGGAATTTCTCTGATAAAAACCAAACTTCTCAAATATATAGGGACTTGAGCCAAATTTATACAAATAAAAGTCATTCCCCAGTTGATAAATGTTCAAAGGATATGAAGAGGCAATTTTCAGAAGCCAGTTATAGTTCACATAAAAAATGCTTTGAATCACTACTGATTAGAGAAACTCAGAACTCTGAGATACCACATCATACCTATCAGATTGCCTAACATGACAGAAAAGGAAAATCATGAATGCTGGAGGGAAATGTGGAAAAATTAGGACACTAATGTACTGTTGGTAGAGTTGTGAACTGGTCCAAACATTCTGGGGAACAATTTGAACATGATGATGAAAAGTCTATAAAACTGTACACCCTTTGACCCGGCAATATCACTATTAAATCTGTATCCCAAAGAGATCAAAGAAAAGAAAAATTTGTACAAAAATATTTATATCAGTTCTCTTTGGTGTGTGTGTGTTTGTGTGTGTGTGTGTGTGTGTGTTTGTCCTTCATTGCTGAAGGAGACCATGCCATCAGAGAAACGATGACTTGACTTGCACTTGACTTTGTTTTGAGTGAGGGAGGGCTGTGCAGGTCACCAGCCTCACTTCTCCTCCAGAGCCATCTGAATCCAGTGACCAGATATTCCTCAAGATGACTGGAAATGACCTAGGATGAGGCAGTTGGGGTTAAGTGACTTGCCCAAGGTCACACAGCTAGTGAGTGTCAAGTGTCAGAGGTGAGAAGGTTCTCCTGACTCCTGCACTGGTGCTCTATCCACTGCACCACCTAACTGCCCCTCTATTTGGGGTAGCAAAGAACTGGGAATCATGGGGATGCCCATCAATTGGAGAACGGCTGAACATATTGTGAAATATGGTTGTGATGGAATACTAGCATGCCATAAGAAGTGGCAAGCAAAATGGCTTCAGAATAACCACAGGAAGACTCATATAAACTCATGCAAAATGAAGTGAGCAGAAACAAAAGAACACTGTACACAGTATCAGCAGTATCTTACAGATGAGCCACTGGGTAAGACATAGCTACTCTGATAAAGACAATCCAAGACAATTCCAAAGGACTTATGATGAAAAATGCTATCCACCTCTAGGGAAGATGATAAAGGACATAAATTCTGAATGCAGAGTGAAACATGCTTTTTTAAAACTCTATTTTGGGGGTTTATTTGTTTTTATTATTTATTATATAATTATATATTACATGTAATAGTATATTTATTATATAATATTCTTATTTACTTTACAACTCTTTTTACTGTTACATCATTTTGTTATATTTTCTTATGCAATATGACTAATATAGAAATGTCATATGCAATATGGCTAACATGGAAATATGTTTTGCATGGCTTCACATGTATAATCCATATCAAATTTGCTTGCCTTTTCAGGAAGGTAGCAGGGAAAAGGGAGAGCATTTGAAACTCAAAACCGTAAAAAAAAAAAATCAATGTTAATTTTTTTTACATGTAATTGGAAAATGTTTAATGAAACAATTTTTTTAAGTGTAGCAAGAGAATAGATTCCCCCTATTCCAAAAAATTAGTTTTTTACACATCAGGTTCTTAATGAAGAAAACCGTTTCTGAATGTTCAGTAAGATGCTTTCTAAGTATGGATTAAGTACTTTACAGATATGATCTCATGTAATCCTCACAATACCCCTGGGAACCAGGTGCTATTATTTCCCCGATATACAGTTGAGGAAACTGAGAAAGACCGAGAGGTAAGTGACTTGCCCAGGGTCATGTATGTAGGAAGTATCAAAGGCTAGATTTGAACTCACGTCTTCCTGATTCAAGGCCTAACATTCTCTCTATTATATCACCTAGTGACTCTATTTTCACATGTAGTAGAATAAGTACTGGAATCAAAAGAACTGTATTGTATTTTTAGTACTGACAATAACAAGCTGTGGGACCGGAGAAAAGCAATACTATCACATCTCCAAGCCTACAACACTAAAAGGGTAGACAGGGCATATGCATAATAAACTAAATTATCTCTAAGCGTACTTCTAGGCTCTAATAAGCTATGAATCTAAGTTTGCATCATTGGCTCAAAATCCAATATTGAAAAATTGCCTGATGGATATTTAATGTAATGGCTTTGTTTAACAACTTGGGTTCCTTTAAGTACCATTCCATATAAGTCTGCTTAACTTTTAAGTGGTATCAGAGCATATGCCCAGTTTTACTTTGTGCTTTTTTGTTTCATCAGATAAATAGAAATTCAGAGGGATACCCAATTTCTTTTTTTTCTTTTCTCTTTTATTTTAAGGTTTGACATTAAGCTGTCCATACCATTACTTTCTACAGCAATAAAGTCATATCACAGGTTTCAGGGATGCTAAGTGGTTGTTTGGCTTCTCTGTGAATTGGGTTTACTTAAAAAAGTGAAAATCAGTCTCATAGTGGTCATGACTTCACTATCACTCTAAGGGAAACAGCGTAGAAAACTAGTGCTTTATTCTATCATATATCTCCCCAAATTTACGTGAGCCAAAAATTTCCAAGGCTTACAAAAATGGTTAAGTCACTTTGAGTCAGGGAATGAAAGAGTGATTATAAAAATATCTGATGATATTTTATCTTAAGTCTTGATTGATGAAACAATGAAAAATAAAAGTAAGGTAATAAAGGCTATTAACAAAACGTTATTATCAGTCCTTAAGTCAAATTTCCTTTAAAATCCATATTCTTAATGCAACTTTTACATAGGTTTCACAACCAGCTTTTAACTAATTCTATTGTTTGGGGTATTGAAGAAAAAACTCAGTAAATATATCATAGTTTTTTAATGAAGACATTAAAACTTGATTTCTTCTAGTAGCTGTTCCTCTACCTCATTTAACTGATTTTTGACAGTGAACATATGTAAATGAGATACTTTATGTTTTAGCAAAATATAACATAACTCGAAATCTTCACAGTAATTAATTACAGAAGGGTCACTCATTTTAATGAATTATAGAATCTCAGTGCTGAAAGAGACCAAAAAGATATTCTCTAATCTTTTTTCCCCAAATAGGAATTTAACATCTGGAAGGTGGTCTTTGTGACCTACATTCACTACCCTAAGACACAAGACTGTCCATACATACTGATGAGCTATGAAAGTACAATATTAGAAAAGAATCTCAGCCAATTACATCGAAATGTCTACAAAAGAGAAGTATGTCATCATATTACAAAAAAAAAGTCCAGGAGTTTCTGATAGGGATTAAACTGTGATTATGTTTGATGAAATCCAATACATGTCATCATATGTATTATTTAAGGAGTAATTGCTTTTCTTAGAGGAAACTGGCATTTTATAGGTGGTAACCATTCAAAATGTACCCACTTCCTTTTCCAAAGGAAGAAAACCCTGTTACATTATATAACTTTAGTTTTCAGTTTTTAAGGCCAAACATTATTTGGTAAGCAGAGCTATATTGTGGAATGCTAATTCTTATTTGGTTCTCAAATTAACCTCAAGGAATAACTGGCTAAATTAATTTAATCTGTACATTTGAAAGTATTGGTGCTTTCATCTAATTCTTCTCTACTAATAAAATCTAACATGGGAATACATTTATTTCCAGTTCAGTTCATGTTGAAGAGTATACTACTTTATAGAAAACCAATTAATAGCAATCATATAGTATAACATTTTTAGTAGTTCAAAGGAAAATTCCACACTATAGGGTGATAGATTAGATAAACCAAGTAGCCCAAACCTAGCTCATTTTCTATCTTGACAGGGCATGAAAAACCTACACAGAAGCAGTCTTGAGTATTAACTAAACTCTTACTTAATTGAATGGCTGTTCTAAAGTTTAGAATGGGATTTGAGATCCTAATTTTAATCCAAAATCTAGTGTTGAGTTTCTAATACTTGAAATATGTAATCATATTTTTGGAGTCTTAATTTTCCATCCTACTTTGGATTTGAACTATACAATTTACAAAATAGCAATGATGTTCAAGATCAGATGAAGGCCTTATACTTGCACTGTCACCAATATTATCAACTCACTGTCAGTATGTACTATCGATGATTACATCAGTCCTGCTTTTTTTTAGGGCAATAACTGAATATTTTGAAAACATCAAAATTCCTAGGGTAAACTCAGCCCACTAAATGTGCACACTAATATATGAGTGTATACTTTTATATATGAATATATTCACTTATAGAAGTCTCAGGTATAAATACTACAAAAAGCAACTCAAAGAGATAGCCTTAATTCTTTCTAATCGTTGAAAAAAAGTGTATTTTGAGAAGAATCATCTTTCAAAAACAGATTATTAGTATGATATTGGTAATTTTCTAGTTGAACTTTCTATATACTTATTTTTCCCATGCACAAATTCACCTATTATCCTGGCTTAAAAAATATGTTGCTACATGCTATGAAACATAGTTTTTGTCATTTTCAAAACATCACATAAAAGGCTTAGACAAGTGATCTATATGCATAAAAAGTAGACCATTAACAAAACCCCAACCTAAGGGCTTTTATAGACATATCTCCTAATACTCATTTCAAAACTTCATCCCCAGATGACCACTGCAAGACACATACCATTCAGCCAACGTCTATACAAAAAAAAAAAAATTAGCCTAAGTTCACAGAGCTTTTCAAACTAGGGCTTAAACTTGTTACTTTTTAATTCCAAGGATGGAATGACATGGTAGGGCACTTTATAGCTATTGCTAAATGAAATCCACAGCATGGTGCAAATCTGAAATCCAATCTCAATTTGATATGGACGTAAGAGCAAATATGTACAGTATCATGTGCTTTCCAACAGCACTAGGTCTCGAGGGAACACTATGACATCAGCAGCTGAGACAGGTGGTTCCCTTTCCAACTGAGGAAGAAAAAAAAGGCAGCAGTGCTGTATAAATATAGCAGTACTGTAATTTTTCCTTGGTGATCTCCCCGTGATGCCCATCCTATGATACCTTATTGAAAGAATCATTCTTAACAATAAGTCCCTAAGCATTTATAAGCCAGGTGCATGTGCCCAGACATAGATAATGCCAATGGTCATGGGAAAGAACTGTATTTTGCTGCTCCAATTTGGAGTGCTAATCTTTGCACATAGGAGAAACAGAAGCATAAGCATTCCCTAGAATCAAGTGCTGTACTTTTGCCTTTAAAATATAATGGTGCCGTCTCCGTTCCCGATCACTAGTAATACCCTCAGGAATGCCATACAAAAACCAGGCCATCGTACAATCTTATACATACATAGCTCAGGTCACAACTAAGCAGAGCCAGTTTGATTGTAGATGCCAAAATAGTATGTGATGTGCTAAGACTTTGGTGGTCAAAGTTATTTACTTTTGAATGTAAGGGTACAAGAATGTCAGCTGTGTAACTTGGGTATAAAATTACTTAATTCAGTTCCTGTGCCTCTCTCTTCATAGATACTTTTACTCAGTGACAGCGACTGGCTCTTAAAGCATTCTCCTTTTTGTTGGATCTCCTTAGAAACACAAATCTTGTTCCCTGGCAGCGGTTGCTCTGAGTGCTGTACCACATGCCTGAACTAGTTCTCCCTCGCAGCTTTAATTCACAGTAAGTGGCATGAAAGGAGGTCAACACTTTTCAAAAACCACTCTGAGCTATTTGCTACTTCGCTATCTATTTTTGAAAGACATGTTCCCTCATAGAGGCTTACTTTATATTTTGAGTTTCTGACTATTAGCAGGGACATCCTTATGGTATAGATTACAAAATATCTAACACAGGAGAAT
The DNA here is from genome assembly GCA_028658325.1 of Potorous gilbertii. NCBI lineage: Eukaryota > Metazoa > Chordata > Mammalia > Diprotodontia > Potoroidae > Potorous > Potorous gilbertii. The sequence continues at coordinate 206,993,327 of CM053772.1, read as the reverse complement.
AATCACAGTTTTAAACCTTAACCATAATTCACCTGGAGAATTCAGGAAACTCTAGCAACCATGGAAATCAATAGTTTTTTCCCCCAAAGAAACCTGTCTCTGGAAAGCTACTCAAAGCATTCATATACTTTATAGCTTTTTTTTCCTCAGGTATACATTGAATACTTAACTTAATAATGTCTTCTTACATTTATATTGAACCTCAAATCCCAGGTTTCCTAGTGATTTCCCAGAGTAATAAACAAGTATAAAGTGTGGGGAGCAAAGTAAGGTCTGTACTAACCTTCCTGCCTTCCTCAATTTTTAAAGGAGATGAGTTTTACTACACCCCTGAAGTTCATAGCTCTTAGATAAGTTAGAAAAAAAATCTGGAGATACCACCTGGATTAGCCCCCTGCCTTCACACATATATGATATCAATATACCAAATTCATAGAGGATGTAACTAAGGCACAAAGAGAGTAACTGAGCCTTCATTTTCTGAATGGTGGCTTTAGACAGTGTAAAAGGAGGACCTAACAACACAACAACAGCAACAAAATATATTTAAAAACAAAACGTTTTGTCTGGCCGCTACTGATAGGATCTATACAGCTAAGAGATTTCTTCCAAGTCAGAAACATGGTAATTGTTTCTGTGATGAGCTAGCACTGTATATCACAGTGTATGTCTACAAGCATTGCCTGTCCGTTTAGAAGGGAAACAAATAACATTAAATCTAGCTACAAGAAGAATTAAATAAAGGTAGAATTTACATTGAAACTTACCCAGAATATATTTCTTACTGCTACCCACAATCTACCACTTCTTCCACCAACCCCACACACACACCATAGTCCTGCTACAGGAATTTTGTTTTTTAATAAACTCAAACTGGTATTGATTGCTCTCAGAGACTATGCCAAGAGAGTATAAGCTGTCAGGTTCTACCAAGCTGGAGAGGTTTTGAATAAAGTCTGGTAAAAGGATAGCTTTTTTTTTAATCACCTGAGGACTAGTCTAGATAAGTTTGAAGAGGCTGGCTTATCACCATAAAGGTGGCCACTGGGTGGTGAATTTGAGTTTTTTGTGGGTTGTTTTTTGTTTTGGCAACAGCAACTTATTAAGATTTTGTTCTAAGAAATAAAAAGGATTCTGTGGAGGTAGTAGCTATTCATAGCAGTTGTGTCCGACTCTTTGTGGCCCCATCTGGGGTTTTCTTGGCAAAGATGCTAGCTTGCCATTTCCTTCTCCAGAAACAAGGCTTAAAGGACTTGCTTAGGGTCCCACAGTGTCTGAAGATGGATTTCAACTCAGGAAGATGGGTTCTCTTGACTTTAGGCCCAGTACTCTATCCACCATGCCATCTAGCTGCCCCACTGATAGAAAATACACAAATACATTCTCAAATCCT
>CM053772.1:206906537-206981444 GCA_028658325.1 Potorous gilbertii | reverse complement strand
ACTACTGGTGGTACAAATCATCACTTAGCTCTATTAACACATCAATAGAAGTAAAAGGTTATTGCCAAGAAGTTTCAAGTGTAGTTTCTTAACAAAAATAAGTTGCAAAAAAAGGCAGCATAAATTATGTAAGCTTTCATTTACACTAGACATTCACCTACCAAAGAAACATAAAACATATTCTGAAGGACTTTCTCCGTATGTGTGTGTGTGTATATATATATATATATATATATACACACACACACACACACATAACATATATGTCTTAAAATATACTTGATTTCCATCTATTATTTCAATAAATGCAAACGATTTGAATTTTGTTTTTATTTCTTCTCTATATTATCAGGAAGCTGGAAAATGCACACCATTCTTTGAAATAAAAGTGATTTTTATCTAAATTTTGAGAAACTTTCCAGCCTCAACTGAGCCCATCATAGACATTTTACATTAAAGAACAGCCCTATCATTTGAGAATATCCATAATATTTAACATTATAGTGTAAATACAACTGAAGGAGATTAATCAGTAAATAGATACAATTTAAAATGCTTCGTGCTTCTTGGTGTTTGCTCTTCATACACTATGTGTTATATAGCAGGGCTCCTCTATTATACTAACAATTATCACATTTTTCTTTAAGAGAAGAAAGAAATGGAAGGAGGAGGAGAAAGGCAGAAAATGATCCAGTATTTTCAGGCTCTCCTGCAGCAGCGACACTATGTGGACAATTCCTGAATGGGAAAGGAAAAAACAATAGTTGAGGTCCCTAGCTGGCCGAAGGAAGCTCTACCCCCAGTCCCTGAGGAGGGAGCACCTTGAATTGCTCAGTGATGAGTAATGCCCTCCAATCATTGGCCACTGCCGAGCTTCACAATGGTAAGTCAGCCAGTGTGGAGATGTCTGCAGTTCGGGGCCTTGTGTTTAGCCTTTTGTGTTCTGCTTCAGTGTATATGCACACAGACACACGTTTACAAAACAAACACTTAAAAACATGTATTATATTTCTTTTTTCACTAACACTCTACTAGTTTGAAGAATTTTGCTTGACATTCGAAATGATTCACTTATCAAAGCATTTGAAACTAACACGATCATGTGCTTCAGTCTTTGCATTAAAGTGTCTGTTTAATTTTTAAGTCCCCATATCAGGTTTGAATTCCTCTTAAATCAAAAAGCAAAGATACCATTAAAAAAAGGTAAGAGGAAAGGAAACTTTCCTGAGCAAGCTACTCACGTCAGAACAAATCACTTGTCTCCTGAAAAAGTTGTTCTTCATTTTATTTTTGGTATTTATTATAGCTCTCATGCTGCTGTAAACTCATTGTACCATTCCGTGTATACTTACAGCAGCGTATAAATAATGAATATAGCATTACTTGTGTTTTCCTTGCCCCATTCAGTATGTCAGTCTTCAAGAGTATTGCCTTCTCACTGTTGACATTTAGGTACAACACTGAAAGTCTATTTCTCTAGCTATGCCTTCAGTGAAATTCTCTCATATCTTAAAGATCAAGCAGAACAAAAAGCTAAAAAGAAAAAATTAAAGACATCAGGAGTTTATCAGTACAAGGGTAAAGAAAAAGGGTTCTGAAATACAAACAACTATCAAAATTGATTTTATTTCTTTATATGTGGAACAACATATACTGCAAGCAAGGTTATCAAAAATAAATCATTTCTTAATGGGAAATGATAGGAGCCATAAGGATTCAATAGCCTTTCTCATTTTTTTGTCTACTTCCCTCTCAGTCCTACATCCTAGTTTCAAGCCCCCATTGGGTTAAATTATGCAGAAAGAGATCCTGGAATGAATGGGTTAATATTAGCTGCATGTTGTACTCAGTGATGCCTTAAATAATCATCACATGGCTCTTATAATCTGTTCCATGCTGTCAGCACTGGGTTAGCCATAATAATGTCAGATAAGAGCTGTTCAAAGTGACATACTAACCAACATGAGAGCCGCATGACTTTCTGGCTATACTGCTGCCCTTCAGCTGAACTCTGACTTAGATAGTGCAGAGCACTCACAGTACGGCCTAGAATGTGCTTATCCAGAGGATCCTGTGGTATTTCCGTTGCCATGGCCTCTGTTAGTTCACAGTCCAGTGAGGGGCAGATGTGGCTGGGTTACAAGGAATTTCCTACACTCCCCCCTATCCAACCCACAGACTGGTGAAAAGGAGTCTGGTGTGGCTGCTGCTGTTTCAGGAGGGGAGGCCCCTTCTGAACTGGCTCAGGTGCTAGAACTCCATGTCTCTACTACAGTTAGTTAGTTTTGAAAATATATGTGACATATATTATACAAAGTGCAATCACAGAGAACCTGGGACCCTGAGAGAAGTTAATGATAAAGTGGAGGAGAAAAAAATAGTTAGGAAGGGACATGATGATCAAGGCAAGAAAGTAAAGAACAAAAAAGAGATCAAATGATGAAAGAAAAGAAAAAAAAGGAGAGAAGAAAACAGGAGGGGGGACTCAAAACAAGAAAGAAGAAATATGGTGGACAGTAAAATGACAGAGCAGTTATTGGGAGGAGATATATATGTATACTAAGAACTTAAAATTGGGTCAATTAAATATTAAGAAATTGTTTCAGAGAAAGAAAAGCTTGAGCAGAGATAGCGTACTGTCCTACTATGATGGAAGGAATCAGAATGGATTTGGTTTAGAAAGAACTGACCTAGACGTAGTTAAGTACCAAGATGGAAGGTTTTATGAATCTAGTTTTCTGATTTGTGAACCTTACAAGCTGGAAGGAAACTTAAAATATCATCTCTTCCAGGGAAGGAAAATATTATTTATTTCTTCATTTGAGAAAAGCCCAGAAAGGTTAAGTAATTAATTACATCAAGATAATTTAACTAATTAGTGGCAGACATGCCTAGAACACAGACCTCTTTTTTCCTGCTGAAACAATTTTCCAGAAGGAAAAAAAAACCTCTATTGAGGGAAAAATTGATACTTAGTCAATTGAGAGGTGGAGTGATTTAGAGAGATAACAGCTGGACAAATGAAATAGAATGAGAGATCATGAGAAAGACATAGACAGAAAAATATATTAAATAAATCATGTTTATATAGAGGTCAACCTGTTACCCATTCTTGAGAGTCCACATCATTTTATATCTGTGCCACATATGTCAGCATTCAACTACATTCCACTTAGCAACGGATTATGTGTTACCTAGTGCGCTTCTTAAGTCGTTTTTTGTATATAAGTACTGTCTCCCCAATGAACCTACAAACTCCCGCAGGTAAAAATTGTGCCCTCCTTACATAACAAGAACTTAGTCAACTGTATATATGGTTATGCATTTTCACTGTGGCGCTGAACAATTTTGGGGAGGGGGAAAGTATATATATATATGGAATAGAAAAGAGGCTCCTTGCTGACCAGTGGAAAACAGAAAGTTCTATAGATTTTAAGCATGAAAGATGTCACTCCTCTCCCCACTCAGTCCCCAAAGCAATGGGGGGAATGATAAAGAAAAACATAAGACAGAAAGTATCTAAATTGGATAATCATGAAAATAGAAAAGAGTTGGGAAGATTAGACCTTATTGAGTCCAACCACCTATCCAAAACTGGAATAACTTCTGGATTACTCCTGACAGGTCAAAGAATCAAAATCTCAGCAATGGTAGAACTATTAGAGACCCTTTAGTCCAACCACTAGATGAGCAAGAATCTCCACTACTACTGCTGAATAAATGGTCATTCAGCCTTCCCTTGGAGACCCACACTGAGGAAGAACAAACTATCTCACACACACCCCCCCTCAGGCATTATACTTTTGCACATCTCTAATTGGTAAGAAGTTTTGTTATATTGAGTTAAAATTTGCCTTTATAAAACTTTCACTCATTGCATCTAGTTCTGTCCTCTGGGGATCAGGAGAATGAATCTAATAATTATTCCATACTGAGAGTCTTTCAAATACTTGAAGATAGCTAGCTTGTCCTCTTTAAGTAATGTTTATCTTGAGGTTAAACACCACCAGTTTCTCCAACCTCTTTACATATGTCAAGTACCATATGTGGAGAACCCTCCACTACCTTCATTCCCATAAGGTAGTCATCCAGTCTCTGCTTATACCCTCCCCCTACTAATAAGGAGCTCACTAACTGGCAAGGTAGACCAATAGATTGTTGGCCACCTCTATTTTTAAGATAATTCTTTATTATACAATCATAATCTGCTTCCCTTTAGCTCCCTTTAACTCCCACTTATCAGTTCTAGTTCTGCTCTCTTGAACTTTAAAGAATTAAGTTTTAATCCCTCTTTCATTTGGTAGTCCTTCAAATAATGGAAAAGTTATCATGCAGCAAGACTTATCCATCCAAAGTTCTGTTCACTAGTAATTATGAGGTATCATTTATAGACATTTCCCCCATTCCCTCCCCCAATCATGCTGGTAAAGAAGAGAGGTAAACAAAGAAAATTTGTGTGTTCATCCTTCATTGTCGAAGAAGACCATGCCATCAGAGAAATAATGACATGACTTGTACTTGACTTTGTTTTGAGTGAGGGAGGGCTGTGCAGATCACCAGCTTCACTTCTCCTCCAGAGCCATCTGAATCCAGTGACCAGACATTCATCAGGATGACTGGAGATGACCCATAATGAGGCAATTGGGGTTAAGTGACTTGCCCAAGGTCACACAGCTAGTGAATGACAAGTATCTGAGGTGAGATTTGAACTCAGGTCCTCCTGACTCCTGCACTGGTGCTCTATCCACTGTACCATCTACCTGCCAAACAAAGAAAATAAAATAACAGAGAAGGAAAGAGCCGGAGGTGGAAACATCAAGATGAGAAGAATTACATATAATCTTACTAATAATAAATCACAGTCTATTATGCTGATGACCCTGCATTGTCTAATGTTTCCCTGGCAGATGCTACAGCTCCTTTGCTCTGAGGGATGTTTGCAGCCAGCTGATGCTGGACAGGGAATGAAGCCTTGCTGCATTGGGGCTCTTAAGAGTTGGGCAGATATTTTCTGCCCAATACCACACGTCTCAAAAGGTGATAATGAGCATTTGCATAGCAAGTCCTGGCTTATGCCAACAGAAAAGATCTCTGACGACTTCAAAAAGAATTAACAAAGGAGTAAGAATTGTTACTATGTGTACTTAAGTCAGGAAGGAAATATCTATTATGAGAAGCCCCTCCAAGAAGGAATAACCATAGCCTGCCATTCCACAAGACAAATCTTCAAGAAAAAAGAACAATTAATAGGGCTGGTCAAATTTAAAAAGTCAGTCTCCTTTTGACCTTTTCTTTGTGTATTTTTCCCCTTGATGATATCGCCTTCTTGCTTTCTACCCTATCTCACCCCACGAAGTCTTGGTACTTTTTCCATTACCCTCTCTCACTGAAGCTTGCTCTGAAGAAAAGATGTCATAAACTCATTCACAATAAAGTATAAATGAGTGATAGACGTCACCTTTTCCAAAAGATGAATTTATTTTCATAAAGACAAAGGTTTAAAGCTGAACAATAAACTTGCAACTGCAGAATTTAAAACATCAAAACCAGGTTTCAGGAGAGGCATGATGGAGTAGGAAACAAGGATTTCCTGGCATTTTTGAAATAACAAAATGTAGGTATATATTTACTCTGTTGGCAAACAACATTGGCTTGTATAATGAACCTTCTCTGACAAAAGTTGTCATACATTATAGCGCATCTACATCGATACTAATGGAGGTAAATCAGAAAGATTAATGTCAAAGAAAATAAAGGGTCAGAATAAATGATAAAAATAAGACTGCTTAAATTAATCCATTAACAAACATTTATTAAACACCTACAAGCCTGGCACTAAGCAAGGTGATAACAATATACAGACAAAAAGAAAGAAAGAAATGTTCCCTGCCACTGAGAAATTTAAAAGGAACATAATATGACAAGATATACACAAATAAAACGACACAAAATCCAACATAGTTCAGAGAGAGGCTGTGAAATAAGAATAAGTTTCCTGTAAGAGGTAACACTTGAACTAAGCTTTGGGGGAAGTTAGGGATTCTAAGAGAAGAAAGGAGGAAGAGATTGAATTTCACAGCTTGTGCTAAGGCATATGAGTAGAAGACAAAATGTCATGTTGGAGGGACAAGAGTAGGGCTATCTGACAAGAGGTGATAAAAGGGTCACTTTGTAGTCTCCATGTTACTTCTGGTTCAGGGAGGTAAAAGTGATCAAATTATTCTTTAATGAAAAAACATTGCCAGAGTTTTCAAATCAGGAAAGGAAAAAAAGACTTAAATAATTGGGCACAGTGGGCACAGAGGTGGCAGTATCTCTAGTATAGAGATTACTTTTAGGTCAATTTGGTTGTCCAAGGTCAACTTGACTGGATAGACTGTCCTATATCTTCTTCTCCCCCTACTTACAGGAAGTACTTTACTTCCAGAGCCCTTTCTCCTTGTAGATCTTGGCTGATTTTCAGACTACTTTTGGCACCCACTGTATATCAGTCATCATCACATGCAAAAACAATGTGATAGTCACCTCAACTTCCATAAAATAATAATAATCTTTTATTTTAATCTTGAAATTGAGACAAAGACCTAAATCAGGGTGGCAGTCATGTGAATAGAGAGAAGGGGATGGATTTGAGAAATGCTGTAGAGATAGAGCTGACTAGATTTCACAACTACTTGGATACATTGGGGAGGGGGAGTAAGGGAGAGGGAAGAGTTGAGGGTGAGTCTGACTTAGGTAATTGGAAGGATGATGGGTTTTCATGAGGGAAGTTCTTTGTAAATTATTACTATGTAAATGAGTGATCGTTGTCATTACTGAAAGAATTTATGATAATTTCCTTATGCAAAAGGGGCATATTTAACCGTGATAATTTTGATATTAATTAGACAAGGTCTGAGGTCCATTCTTTCCCCTAGGAACTGCATATAAACTTGTATCTATATTTTATCAGGAGCTGCTTTATTCACTGAGTCATAGGATTATAAGTACCTAGAACAGGAAAGTAAATGTGAGATCAACCAGTATAATTCCTTCAGTGTACAGATGAGGAAATTGTTCTGAAGAGATGAAATTATTTATCCAAGATAACAGATAGTAACCAGAATTTTAACTGAGACATTGAATTCCAGCCCAGGCCACTCCCTAGACCCTCAGTTGCATTATCTACAAAATGATGGGATAAGAATAAATGATGGCTAAGATTCTTTCTAAATCTATAGAAATCAAGAGATGCAGTACCTGGAACTCTTCAATATATGAGCTACTATTTTTACCATCTGCTTTGTTTTACCTATAAAGATATGTATAAATTGTGTTGTGTACATTAAGAATGGCAGTATGACTAAACATGAGAGAAGAAAAGTCTTACCATTACACCTTTCATCAAATCTCTCCTTAATACGCTTGCCTTAGGTACAATTCTTACACAAGTACACACACACACACACACACACACACACACACACACACACATTTAGTGTGAGGCTGATTTAATTCAATAATTTATGAAATAATTATCTTATTCTTGGAAAAAAATGAAGGCTATACTGACCCTGAAGATAGTAGTACCTGAGTTCAAATCCAGTCTCAAATACTTAACTGTATGACCTTGGGCAAGTCACTTACCTCTGATTACCTCAAAAATAAATAAAGAGTAAAATGTTCAAGTCTTGTATTCTTAAGCTGTTACATGGTTTACCAAGTGCTAGATTTGGATTTTGAAGCTCTTACCTCAAGTTCTAGCTCTGCTTCTTGCTCTGAGTGCAGATGTGAGGAAGTCACTCAACCTCCCTTGACTTAGACTAATCAGCACTAGAGATAATCAACAAAGTTTCTAATATAACAAATCTACGGACATTGCTCCTGAACTGCACAAGTAGGCAAGACAAATGTAGAAGGTAGAAATGTAGAAGGTAAGTGACCCTGTAATGTTGTTGTTGCCACGTCAAAAATAAAGCAGGTTAGGAAGTGGGAGAAACTGAGGAAATAGAGGTATTTCTCAAATAAATTTAGCCACAGAACACATCTGAGCTTGAACATATTGACAGACTTCATAAATGCTGGTCCACAAAGTCTGAAGAAATAGACTGCTTCTGAGATAAAGGAAAATTGGGTAGATTTTGATAAAAATAAAAGACATTAAAGCAATTTCAACATATATAATGAGTATGTTTATAATTTTATATATGATACTTCACAGGGTAAATATTAGTAAGATTGAATGCTCTCATAGACACCCCAGTCACATTTTCTGGAACACCTGAACTTCACAAAACACAGTTTTGGAACTACTACCTGACTTAATGCAATTGCAAAGTGCAGCAATATGGCACAACTTAAAAATTGAGTATTGGGAAGCATCAGTATGCAATAGAATAGCCCACAAAGCAAAACTTGAAGATAAAAAGACTCAAAGGAAAACCATGATGCTGAGCGCCAAATCAAAAGGCAGTGGACACAAATTGCAAGACAAAGTGTCCTTTCTGGGTGCACATCCAGGGTGAAAAAGGGTTCCTAGTTCCTTCTTGTCCTCAAGAGCACAATTATAAATGGTGGCACTCTCAGCAGCAGCATCTTCAAATTGCGTAATATGCTCCTTGTTGAGAAAAAGATCCTACAGTTAAAAATAAATGCAATCAAGGTACAAAAAATATGTACTGCCTATTCCCACCATTATTGTTTTCACAGTAATGCTTTTAGAGCTTAAATTTGCTTTTCATTAATAATATCCTTACTGAACATCAAAGTATGCTGCAAATATGAATCTCATTAATTTTCACAATACACCCAAGTGAAATAGAGGTAAATGCCTCTAAACGTGCTGCTGGCCCCATTCTATGAACCAGGAAATTGGAGCAGAGAATTTCAGTGCCTCAGCCCAAGTCACACTTGGCAGCAGGTCAAAGGGAGAACAGTACAGCAAGCCCGAGAGTCCTGATTCCCATGCCTCTTTCCTTTTTATTGAAAGAAATGTTCACTTAACAGAGGGCATCAACTGTGCCGAGCACCTTCACAAAGCCTGTCTTTCTTCTCTCTCCTCAAATGCAACAGAATCAGTACTCTATGGAATCCTTACTTGGACCTGTTCCTTCCAGAGAGAAGGGAACACAGGATTTAGAGCTCGAAAGGGTTTTAGAGGACAACACTTCTCATCCCACTGATGCAACATGACTTGCCCAAGGCCACACAGGTAGTAAGCAGCAGAGCCTGGAACTGAACACAAGACCTCTGCCTCCAAATCCAGTATTCTTTCCATTACTCCACAGTGTCTTTTCAACCTGATTATTTTCAAGAAATTCAACAATGGCCCAGTATTCATTTAGAAGCTGCTGTTCTTGTTCTTATGCATTTATTTAGCTGTAATGATACCTTTTTATATCACTTATTAGACTTGCATTGCCAGAGGCTGGCCTATTCCCGGAACAGTGAAGCGTAGGGTTCCTCATTCTTCTTTGGAACATGGTTGATATTATTATCATCAATCATATCACATTATACTTTCTTCCAGGGTTCTTTTCATTTATGTTCTCATAGGCATTTTATATATACTGTTTTCTTGGTTTTGCTTACTTTACTCTGTATCAGTTCATGGAAATCTACCATTTTTCATGAATTCCTCTTCTTTATAAGTTTTAAAGGACAATATTATTATATTTCTTCATAAAGCATACTTTGTTTTGCCATTTCCTATGGGGGGGAAACAGCTTCCATTTTTTTAAATCACCACAAAAATTAATGCTATGAATATTTTGGTATATATGGAACCTGTCTCTGACCTCCTTGGTATATGAGCAGCACTATGGTCTCTAGATTAAGCGATATTAATGATTTAGTGACTTTTCTTATATAATTCCAAATTATTTTCCTGTTTAGACAAATTTAGAATTTCACCATCAGTATTTTAGAGTGCCTATCTCTCCAAAGTCAGGGCCTTTATTTTAGGTCAGGGAATGATGGGGCAGGGAGAGGGGAAGAATCGTTACTTTCCCTAAGTCTATAACAGAAAGAAAGTGTTCTCACAAGACAGAGGTTGAAGAGAAAAGAATCATCTACTCTCTATCACTGGGAAAGCACAACCATAGTGCAGTAATACTTGCTGCACCATCACACAATCCATACTATTATACAATGTTTTATTATTTAAGAACAGTCCATTTTTCATAGTGTCTCAAGGGTCCATGTTGTAACAAGTATTTCATTCATTTCAACAGAACTTTGAAAAGTCAGAATCATCCCTGGGAAGCATAACAGGCATGGGACCAGGTCCAAAAAAAACTATCTATGGCATTGTGGGTCATGAGGGACTTGGAAGGCCAAAGATCAGTGCAATGGGATGCCAAGCCAAGGCAAGAGAAAAGCCTTTAAAACGTCATACTGCATCATAATGCTGTGGTTACACAAAAACAGAAAAAAGACATTGATGATATACCCCAATTCCCAGTGCCTGTATAATTACTATTTGTTGCTTTGATTAAAGTCATCTCTTAAAATGCACAGAACTTAGCTGTGAGGTTAAATGAGCTCCCTTTCTTTGAATCTACTGAACAACACCACATACCATGCAAGACCAAGGCACCTCATGTGCTTCCTCAATCAATAAACATTGAAGGGAATGCTGTTTTATTTCACAGGAAGATGTATATCTCGACTTTCCTTAGCTCACTGATTCTCTTGGCCTACTTCAGATAGGAGCCCCTTTAAATGCCCAGATAAATCAACAGAGATAGAGAATACTAGAGAATGGGCTAAGTAACAGAGGGAGAAACAAAAAAAGCAGGGTGATAGTGAAAGGGAATGAAACTTGAAGACAAGATAAATGCCCCTGACTACCCATCTTGGACATCACTTCCTTTTATGAGAGGCAAGAGTCTGTGTAGAGTCAGGGAGTCTTATCCATGGAAAAAATTTAGTCTCTGGCTCTTCTGGATTGGCCATGAAAGAAAAAAAAATTCCCTTCCCTCTCCTCTTGTCCTCCTTTCCTTTTCCCTCTTCTCTCTCTGTTGTCTCTGTCTCTCTGTCTCTCTCTGTCTCTTTCTCTGTTTCTCTCTCTCTCTCTCTCTCTCTCTCTCTCTCTCTCTCTCTCTCTCTCTCTCTCACATTGGATGGTTTCCATAGTCATGACTGCCTGGGCTATCTACCCAGGGTAGCTTTTTAGCATTCCATTTTTCTTACTATTTAGCTTTGCATCATACAATTACAGAAAAGGGGAGGAGGAGGGAGCATGACTACATCTTATTTTTAGTACTAAAATCAATGATGAAAACCTCTCTTGCATTTCAATAGGGCCTCGCATATCAAAATCCCCAAAACAAAATGTAGTAAACATATTAACATACATAATGACACTTTTTCCATGCTATTTCAAAATATGTTTGTTTGTTTGTTTTGAAATACCAAAATGTCTCAGCCCAAATTAAAGACTAATTCATTGACAGATGGGCAAAAATAATGAAAACATGAATTACAAATCCCTAGAAATATGTACCTTGACTGAACTGTGGGTCAAATGAAGATCAAAAAAACCCAGCCATAATACTGCTATATTAACATTTTGTATTTTTGGCCTATCTTTCTTCTGAAGAACTCAAAGCCACTTCAATGATCATTAGCCATAGAACCTTAAAGCTGGGAGAGACTTGCAGAGGTCTGTCTCTGTCCTTTGTCTGAACCATTATAGACCAATTTCTGGCCCTAGTCAACGACATTCTAGAAGGGAAAGGGAAGGGAAAGGAAGAAAATATTTTAGGGAGCATCTCCAAATTATTCACAGATCTTCTCTAGTCTGGGAGTTAATTTTCTCCTTATTTCTAACAAAAATTTCACCTTCATAAATTTATTACTTACTCTGACTTTGAAAGTAAATGGGATGACGCAAATGGTCAAGGCATCCACACCACCATATAAGAACTTTACATGTGATTAAAATATTGCAAAAGAGGAGAGGCACACTGAACAGAATGGGAATAAAGTTTGCTTGAGCGGTTATATCTAATTTATTGTCATTACACCTGACTGATTCTTATAAAATCAACTGAGTTTTGCATAAATAGTGTGATCAATATCAACAGCCATATCAATATCATACCATCACTAGGCATGGCAGCTAAAGAATACAAAGAAACTATCTCTATGTCTAAAGGGCATGAATAAATCTAACGGATTATAAAAAAAAATACCAAACGAGCTCAGAATAATAACTTTTGATCTGGAGAGTGAAAATTGAAGCATATCATTTTTCCCTTTTTTCCTTTTTTTTTCAAAGAGGGAAGAATATGACTAATGCAGACATTCATTTCGTATGACTTCACTTTTGTAATAGATTGGTATTTCTTATTTTCTGAATGGGTGAGGGAGGAGATGGGAAGGCAAGTAAATATAAAACTTAAAATTGAATTGAATTTTTTAAAAAGTGGGAAGGGAATTCAAGAGACCATCTAGTCCAATGTATACCTGAAGAAGAATCCCTTCCACAGCAAATCTGCCAAATGGTCATGCATTATTGGCTTGGCTTGAAATCATCCAATAAGGGGGAATTCATTGCCTCCTGATATAGCCTAGTTCACTTTTAGATAACACTCATTGTTTAGAAGTTTTTTTTTCCTGATACCAGGCTTAAATCTGTCTTACTGCCTGCTTCTATTATTGCTAGCTCTTCCTTTCATACTCAAGCAGAACAAAACTGACCTGCTCTCATTCTTTCTATACGAGAGCCCTTCAAACACTTTCGACAGCTATCACATTCCTAATGTCTTGAAGCTAAACATTATTAGTTCCAACTAATTCTGATATATCATGATCTTCAGACCCTTCATTGTCTTGGTTGCCATACTAAGAATATTTCCATTTTATCAAGGTCCTTCCTTAACTGTGACACTCAGGAATGAACAAGACACTCCTAATGTGGTCTGGTAATAAGAGAGTTGAGTAATATTATTGATTTATTATTCTGATAATTTGTCTCTTAAAGTTTAAAGCATTGGCTTTTTGACTACCATATAACACCAGTGACACAGAATGAAGCCTACATCCTGCTTTTATACAGTCCCTAGATGTTTTTAAAGTCCTCTACTGTCTGGCCATGTCTCATTTACCATGTACTTGTGAAGAGGATTCTTTAAACCAAATGTAACACACTATGTATCCTTATGAAACTTCCTTTTTGTGGATTGTGGCTCTGTATTGTAGCCTGTTGAGAATTTGGGGGGATTCCAAATCTTATGAACTGATGTTTCTTTTCCAGCTGTATGTCTTCTGCAAATTAGTTTGTGCATCATCTATTCCTTTTATCCAATTCATCAATAAAAATGTTTTCAAAAAGCACTAACATATTCTACTACTGACCTCCTTCTAAGTTCTCAGCATCATTCCTTTAGAACCAGATAGTGCAAAAAGTCATATTCAGTCACACACAGAGGATAAGTCATTTCCATAAAGCCACATAGGTATTTAATAGTAACATGCATATTTAATCAGGGTCAGGAATCTCTGAATTTCCTTCTATAGTCAATGTATCCAGCATCCACTTAAAGACCCCAGCTGATAGTTCCCAGTACAGCTCACGTATTATACTTTTCAGACAACTATAATTGTTAGCAAGTTTTTCCTTATATTCTCAAGCCAAAATGTAACCACTGGTCACTTTCAAACTTTATTTACAGTCATGTGCTTTACAGTCTTTGTCGATGTGGGCAGATCTTGAAACACATAAAGTTAACTACCATGTTCCTCTTCATGTCTTCTCTTCTCCAGACCAAGCATCTTTAGTTCCTCCTGTGCATCATAAATTGAGTGGTTTCAACACTCCTCTCCATCCTGGTTATTCTCTTGTAATTATGCACAGGTTGTCAGAAAGTATGCTACTCCTTTTCTTTGATAGCTATTTTTGTAATTTGGCATGAGACAACTAAACTGATATAATTTAGTTCACAGAATTTAGTTCAACTCTTCAATTAAGAGGGTTTTGCACAATTTGAAACTAGACAAACTAGTTGCCTATATTCTATAAAAACACTCAAAAGAAAGAGTACCTGAACTAATGCCCAACAAAGGTTGTAGAGTCCAACTCTACTGCTTGATCCTCTTTATCAGCCACTGACATTTAAAAGAAACAACAAAAAAATAGTCCACTTAGTACCACAAAACAACATACCATAGTTAAACTATTGCAGCCCAAATGCCAAAAAGAATTGTTCAAAGACCTAAGACTAAATAGTAGCAGCAACTAAAAAGCCTCATAAAATTTAGACTTGTTAAACATAGACTTAGGGAAAAACAAATATCCTGAATTACTGAAAATAGATTTTGCTTAATGCTTTATGGATGAAATGAAAAGTCACACTGTCTTGTCAAGGGGAGCAAAAATCCAACTAGAAGATTTAAATTTGATACATGTTTAAATGTTCCCTGTTGTGTCTATGAAAACTGAGCAGTACCTATCCTGATGGAAATAATGACGAACTTTTAACCATCATCATTGAATGAGCTTATAAAATTTATATATATGGTATAAATTCCAAGTCCATAATTCTATTTCCCATACTCATTTATAAAGGATAATGGCTCTGATAGCCAGTTTTCATGTCAAAGGGCATCTAGTGTTGCTGTTTCCAGAAAAGAATCCTTATGCAAGACCATTTCAGCCTTAAGAACACAACTTACTTTCCCAGGGCATATAAGCACCATAAAGTAGCTCTTATATCCTGAGGACTTCACACACACATATCACGTCCACAGATATGTATCATTTAGCCTAGCATCATAAGGATACTTATAACACGGGCTAAAGCCATTTGTGTGGACAACTCTTCAATTCTATTGCAAGACATTTTTGACATGTATTTAATTTTCTTGTTAGCATTAGTACCTGTAATGCTAAGGTACCTGTAAAGTACCTGTAAAACTGAGGAAAGGATGTTACTCATAAAATCAACTGTCAGGTGTTCAAAACACATTGCGCCTGCAGCTACAATCTTTCCATTTGTAGAGGATGGTGCCTGCCCAAAGAACAGAAGAAAAATATGTAGCCTAGTCTTATTCTTTTAAACTTGATGTTATCATTTTCCAATTTCACTTCTTGCCATGTTGATCCAAGCATGTTCTAAAATATTAGCAAGTAGGGCAATATTCTGCAGAACTAAGGTATGTATGGTGGAGTGGATAGGAATCGCAAGGGGTGAGTCATTGACTAGGTGAAAACAACTGAAGATGAAACTCTGTGAACTACAGATGAATATCAAGTATTTGCTTTTTATTTCACCAAAATTATTTGCAAATTATTTTTCTTTCTTTGTGTGCGTGAATACACATGCCTGTCACAGGTTCATCAGAAGAAATATCATTATTAAAATATTCTTAGTGCCTATAATTTTTCCCTATAGTCTAAATAACTAAATATTTTACTTTATGAACATCCCTAAGTCATATGATTAGAGAAAGATCCCATTCTTTTAGAACTATAGCATTACGAGAACCCATTTGAAATTCCATTTTGCCTTTATTTTGAATCTCTATGGTTCTTTTCCCTACATCCCATTTAGCACCAGAACATTTAATATTAGAAAATTGGTCCCTTTGGGAATCTAAACTTAGGAACATATAACATTACAAGTTGAAATTCATAATTCTTTCATAATCATCTCCCATTTGGTTTTTATGCCCTCAAAAAGGTAGCTTTCCTTAGTGAAAGTTGATTGCGTGACTCTAGTATTTATATAAACAATATCTGTTTGTAGTGCAAGTTCATTCATGCACTGAAAACCTTTCCATTTTCTAGTTTTCCAAATGTTATATTAAATAAACTTCTGTACTGTAGGCATACTTTATATAATCTTCACCATTTTCTAGATAAAATGTCATTTTCTAGTAGCAAATGACTATCATTTTAAATACCATAAACATAGTATCACAGTGAATTATCCATAATATTATAGTGAATTACTAGAAATCATTCATAAAAGGAAGGTTTTACAAATTTTAATGGTATGTATGTCTAAATAATTAATACATTATTTCACTGAATAATTAAACCTACAGGTAAATTTTGTTATGAATCAACCAACATACACTGTCATATATAGTTAGAAGCAAAACACCATGCTAGAAAAATGTCCAAAGAAGTGTAAGAAACAAGAACTCACAGCCAATCAATCCACAAAGTATTTATTAAGTTCTCACCATGTGTCAGGATCTGTACTAGGAGTTAAAGATACATGAAGAAAGAGTGAAAAAATGCCTATTCCTGAAAAATTTATAGCCTAATGGGTACACCTACTAATCAAGATATAGACAATACAAATTAATATTAATAAATATAAACATATACAAAATGGGTAAATACACAGTCATTTGGGAGAGAAGACATTAGTACCAGGAAGACTTTCAGGTAGAAGTTGGTGATTGAATTGAATCTTACAGAAAGAGTAGATCTTTATGAGGCAGTAGTCTGGAGACAGTCCATTCCAGGCATGACAGATAGTCAGTGCAAATGTGTGAAGACCACAGGAGATTGTGTCATGTGTGAGGAACAGAGACAAGGCCAGTAGGAATGGACTATAGAGTGTGACAGAGGAAGTAATATCTAATGAGATTTGAAAAACAGCATTAAGATATCCCTAATCTATTTGTATAAGAATAAATAGAGGAATTTTTAAATTTTTTACTAGGGGTAGACCACTGGGGTTGTTTGAGGAGGAGAGACATATGCTTGGGTCTAATTTAATTGGTCAGCACTGTGCAGATTGGACTGATGTGGTGAGAGAATTGAGGAGGGAAGACCAATTCAGGCAACTGCTAGGGTTAGAGGTAGTAAATACCTGAACTAAGTAAGTAACTCTGTCCTTGGAGAGAAGAGCTCCTGTGGGAAAAATGTTGTGGGTGAAGTCTAAGTAATAACCCTGGGATGCTAGAAAAATAGTTGGTGTCATTGATAGAGATAGGGAAGTTTGGAGGAGGATAAGGTTTAAAGGGCTAATATAATGAGCTAAGTTTTAGATATGTTGAGTTTTAGATGTCACAAAGACATAGTTTGAAATGTCCAATAGGCAATGAGTGATTAAGGATGGACAGATAATTAGGAGAGATACTGAGACTGTATGTACAGATCTGTGAGTCATCTGCATAAAGATGATAGTTATGACCATAGGATCTGATGAAGTCATCATGAGACTGTAGCTAGAGAAGAGAATGCCCTCTGTCAGATGTAGATGATGCCAGCTGAGACAGAGAAGGAATAATCAGACAGGTAATAGGCAAACTAGGAAAAAAATATTGTCACAAAAACCTAAGGAGGAGAGAGTACGCAGGAGGAAAGAATAATCAATAATGCCAAATGAAATGGAAAGGTAGAGCAAGAGAAAAGACCATGAGATCTGGCAATGAAGAAATTACTTTAAATTTTGAAGGTAGTGATTTTAAGTAATTGATGAAGTCAGAAGCCAGACTGGTGACTGTGAGAAGAGGAATTTGGGTCAATGAGTTTAGACTATTTTTTCAAAGAGTTTGGCTAAAAAAAATGAGTAACATAGGATGATGACATAATGGAATGGCAGAATTTAGTGAAGGGTTTTGTTTTTGTTGTAAGGATGAGGGAGACATATTTAAAGACAGTAGGGAGGGAAGCGGTTAATAGGGAAAGGTTTAAGATTTGAAGGTGGGACTAACTAGGGAGATGGGATGTCATTTATTTATGTACATAACAACATAAGGGACAAATAATGGTTCATTAGAAAAAGTGAAATATCATCAGTTACCCAATGGGACTTCTTGATAGTCATGGTACAAAATATTCCATTTGTCTTTCTTTGTCTTTTGTAGAAGTTGACCCTACACTTAACATATACTACATGCTTAATTCTTATTCTTAGAATCTATAGCATCCTTGAAAGCTTAGTTCAAAAGGCATATCCTACATGAGGCCCTTGCTGATTTCTCCAATTGTTAATGCCTCTTTAAAAACATTGCCTTTTACATATTTGGCATATGTTTATATGTGTACATGCTCTATCCCTCTATAGAGTCTAAGTTCTTTGAGGGCAGGTACTATGCCATTTTTTTTCTTTGTATTACCAGAGTCTAGCACAGTGCCTCTTAATATACTGCATGGTTCCATGGCTGAAATAAAAAAGTGTTATAGGTGTTTGAAAAAGTATAGGTGTTTGACATAGTCAAAGAAATTTTCATGGAATAAATGAGATGAGACTCAGGGATTGAAAAATAGCAAGGATTTGGACAGGAAGAGATTAGTGGAGAGGACATCCCCATGAGAGAAAAAAAAAGAATATGAACAGAAGTCTAGAGGCACACGTAATGTACAACGGCTACATTTGAGTACAGTGCTTCCTTTTGTATCTTCAAATCAGTTTCTATTAAGGATACAGATAAGATCATTAACTGTTCTCAAATCTCTAAGCTCAGTGTTCTAAAAAACCCTAATTAGCTACACATTCAGCTAAACCACTCTAATGCTTCTCCCATTGAATGAGAAAAGGAACAAAGCTCTAGAGGAAATCAAAACTGATAATTCTAGTTTGGATTTCCAAATTTTATGGTGCATTTACCAAGATGATCATTCTCATGTGATCTACAGATGTGACTCACAAATGGTTAGAGAATTGGCAGAACTTAGTAGCACAAAACAGCCGATGAGTCAAAGAACGATGTATAAGTAGAAAGGTATCTCCCATTTTGTATGCAGAATGGAATGAATCCCTTTACAATATCACTTTACATTGACATATTTTTTTGGGATTCTGTTTTTTTTTAAAGGCAATAGATAGAAAAGGGGAAAGAATTTTACTTCTGAAAAAAAAGGACAACACATTATCGAGAACATTTTTTTAAGCCTAGTTTGTCTAGTAGTGAAATTTATGGACTTTTAAAAATAGATTTCACCAAACAATTGTGAGGGCAAATGCTGACTTGCAGTCTAGGAGATATCTTTCCGTCAGCTCCAGTAAGATTAAAGTAGGTTCTATTTTCATCACGAGGGAGCTAAGAATGTCGGCACAAAAGAGAGATTCACTTTTGTCCACATCAAGCTGAGCCCCTCACCAGCTAATGCTGTGCTGCTGTAGCAATTGCCAAAATAATGGGTAGCAGTGTATAGTACCTTCAGCATGAAGAATGGCCCAGCACTGCTACAAATCCAGACCAAGAGGATTTCCTAGTTCCCAGCGCTCTAGCTCAAAGCACAGACAAATTCTTTCCTACTTTGCTGTGCCAGGAACCTGACAGTAGAATAATATTAGTGAGGGGAGCAGCAAAGGTGTGCTGCAACATACACTTTCAGGAAATAAAATAGGGCTCAAATACAGCACAGTCAAAAAACTCAGGCTATCAGTTCCTGCTTGGTCTTCTGCTGTTTTTCCTCTGGCCTGAGCATTTTGATGCACACCCCTGATTTCCAAGAACTGAAGCAGGTTCCAGGGGAGAGTGTTTTTGGTGAAGGGACATAAGAAATTTTTTTCCTTCCGCAATAGCTACATGGATGGTATTTTTGAATATTCATATTGCACAACGAGTGTGAATATCTCCTTACAAAAATCCAACTAAATCTCTAGGGTTGAACTGTGCATTATCTGCCTCAGGCAGGTTAGTTCGAAATTCTGATTTGTACTAATCAGCCCCTGGCTATTGAAGCATGTAATATACTTGATGTGACAATTCCTTACCTTACAAGCTCCACTTTTCCCCTTCTCCTCCCCCCTCCCTGTTGTATACTGTTGTCATCCAACCCCTAACAAACACCCCATTGGAAGGATTTCCTAGCTCCAGAAGACTGTACTTAACAGATGCTGCACATGCAACCCTCAAGAATCCCTACTTCATGCTCCAAGTCCCATTATTTGCATAGAGGCCCCATGATTTAGAAGGTAAATAAATAACTATATATATATATATATATACGCACACGCACATATATATACACACACACATATATATACATACATATATATTTTTATGTATATATGTGTGCATGTGTATATTTATATATAAATTTATATTTATATATATGGCAACATGGTCCTATTGGCTTTACAGTAACTATATAATAGGACAAGTTTTACCCAAGGTCACTGCACAAGCCTTCACAATGTTTGCCTTTTAGTCACCAGTACTCCCAGTATATACATTAGGAATCATAGCTCATTTATGATACGATGGGTTGGCTACATGATGGAAAGGTACATAACTGCTGATATAAGAAGGAAGGAGAAACAAGGAATTACAAGGGATGCTTTTCTTTTAAACCCTTATAGACTTTTGCTTCACATTAACTACCTTTGTAGCAAAGGAACATAGTAGGATATAAAGAACAAGTTAAGAACTTCAGGTTCTTTGAAAGAATTCCCATTTTCTTGCCTAATTTATGGTTTCATTTGAAAATAAAAGCTCTGCAATGCCAAAATATTGTTATCCCTGACATCTTATATTGGAGGGAAATTGTGATAAACCTTTGCAACCTATCCTTTAGAATTTGTTACTTATTCCTACTTCAAAAGTTATGATTGACGTGACTCAGTCTTGGAGTCCCACTTTGAGGTAACATTATATCATTGTGACATTTTTTCACTTTCACAAGACACAAATATTCCTCTGGATCAGCTGCCAATATCAGAGGATCATAGCTGAGGTCACTCAGTGGACATAGAGTGAACAGAGGAGGAGACAAACAGACATAAAAAAAAGTTTCACTCGTCTTCTGAAAACTCTAAGGAATGTCAGGTGTTGAGAATGTATTGGAACAATGTATATACTTATATTTGTGTGGACCTAGTTCACTACTGATTTCCCAAAACACTAAGCAAAGCTGTAAAATGTTTACAGGTAGTGACTGAATGGGTATAGACAGCCAATAGGCCTCTAGAAATACCCCTATTATGGCTTGAAATATTTGTGCCAGTTAATTGGTAGTGGCATTAATAGAAGGAAGGAATATGGAGGAGGGTATTGAAGTTATCTTTAGACTATTAAAATGTGGCATGTGATCTTTCACTGCTTCTTTTACCAACAAACTTCATATCAATCCAGCAAACTCTCCACCACCTGGTAGAAAGTGATTTATTTTGGTCCCGTGATGTTATTCTTAAAAAACCTTATGGTTCTGTCCGAGATCCATGACTTAAAGTTGTATTGCAAGATTAAATAACAGACCACATACTATTTCAAGGGCAAGTCAACTCACATTAAACACTCATACTGTGTCCAAAACAAACAGAAAAAAACACATGCCTTTAGTTACCCAGATACGTATTTTCACTTTGCAGCTATGTGACAGATAAGTTTTATATTATTCTCTGAACATATTGCTGCTGAAAACACATAGAAAATAAAGCCCATTATTCAAATTAAATTTGCTACATGAAAGAAATTTGATTTAAGATTAAAATAATTTTAAAAGTCTTTCCTCATTGAAACAAATACTGTTTGGCAAAGAAGGAACTAGTTTATTTTAACAAGACAGAGATTAAAAAGCATTATATTAAAGTACCGCTTGGGCAAATTGATTCAATGTTGGCAGAATTCCAGTAGAGCACTGAAAGTATAAATTAACTTTAGTAGTATTGCCATTTTATTATATTGGACCAGTCCAGTCATGAGCACTGAATATTCATCTATCTATTTAAATTGTTCTTTATTTCTTTAAAGAGTCTTTTGTACCTGGCTTGTCTGCATTTTGCTAGTGTGATATCTAGATATTTTATGCTTTTTTGTGGTTATCTGAAATGGAATTTGACATTCTATTATTGCCTGTTGGATTTCATTACATACAAATGCCATTGACTTTTGTTTTGTTGTGTTTTTGCAGCTTAAAGTGTGCTAAATCTGTTGCATATGTCAATTTCATTATCTTTGCTTTTTCTCTAGGATTTTCTGCATAAACCATTTCATCATTCAAAAAGCAGGATAGTTTCATCTGCTCTTTACCTATCTTTGTGTTCCTAATTTTTTCTACTGTTTTATTGCTACTGCTAGTCTTTGTAGAATTATAAAAAATAGTAGTCTATTTCAAATCTACTTTTGAAATATCTGGAAATATATCAAATCAAGTAGGGACAGCTGAAATCCTTACATCAGTAATCCTGTATTTATCGGGAAAATTTCTAGAACATACAGTATATGATGTTTGATTTAGGTTTTAGATTGATATTATATATATTTTTTAAAAAGGCCCTCTTTGTCCATACAATTTGGTGGTTTAGTATACATGTGTGTTGCATTTTGTCAAAGGCTTTCCCTATATCTAGTAAGATAATCATGTGACAGCTTGGGGTGCTTTGGTTTTTAACATGACTAATTATATTGATTATTTTCCTAATGTTGAGTCATTTTTGCGTCACTGGTATAAATTCAACTTGATCATGATGAATCATTCCTTGGATGAAGTGTTATAGTCTGTTCCATGTGGTTTTACTAAAAATTTCACATTGGTACTCATTAATGATATTGGTCTACCATTCTCTTTCTGTACTTTATGATTCTCCAGTTTGGGTTTTAGGACTATATTTGTCTTATAAAAGGAACTGGTAGGATGTTTTCTTTCTCAAATTTGAGAATTTGTGCAGCATTTGCACTAATTGTCCTTTAAAAGTCTGATAGAATTATCTTGTGAATCCAGCAGGACCAGAAGTATTTTCCTTTGCAGGTAGTTCTATTTACTTTTTTGAGATTGGATTGTTTGAGATCTCTGTTTGGTCTTTTGTTTAGGTATTTTATGTTTCTGAAAGTATTCTATTTCTTTTATGTTCTCAGTTTTGTTAACATAAAATTGTATATAGTAGATTCTTGTAATCTTATTACATCTAATTTTGTTGTGATTTCATCTTGTTTATATGTGATTTCTATTTTATTTTCTGTCTTTTTTTATCTGAAGGCTAAAAGTTGATAAATTTTTTGTCTTTTCAAAGAAGCAGCTTTTAGTTTTATGTAACATTTCTATGTGTTTTTTAATGTTTCCAGTTTATTTCACTTTTATTTTTAAACACCTTTTATATGTATCTTAGGTTTGTTTGTTAACTTTCTAGCTTTTAAATGTATATCACATCTTTAAATCTCTAATTGGGTAGCTCTGTTTTTTGTTTGTGTTGTCTGAACCGATTACTGTTTTGGTCTGTAAAAGATATATTTGTCCCTTCTGCCTTTGTCCATTTATTTACAATATCGTTGTGCCCTAACACATGGTCACTTTTTTGAGGAAGGGGAGGGTAAAAGTTCTATGTGATACTGAGAAACTGTACTTTCTTCATTTAGAAGATGCTATGAGTTTTTAACTTTAGTTTTACCAGCATTTTGTTCAACATCCTTCTCTCAGTTTTGAATAAGGCCAACAAAGCAAAAAAAGAAGGAAAATGTAAAACTGAAAAAAACGATTCTATGCTTTTAAAAATAATTTTAATATGGGCCAAGAGAATTCTATCCCACCCCTAACCTTTATATATTTCCTTTTCTTGTTCTAAGTAATTCAATAACCCAAATTTCCAGTTTCATTTCCACACCTTATATCTACTTCTACTTTATCATTCTGTTACACCAAATCGTGTAAACTTAAAAAATTTCTCTCTCTCTCTCTCTCTCTCTCTCTCTCTCTGTCTTTCTGTATGTGTGTGTGTGTGAGTGTGTGATATGTACCTTGTGAAGATTATTTTGACAGATGAATGAAGGGGGACTAGAAGGGAGAAAAGCATGGAGTATTCAGACCAACCAGCAAGCCATTGCAATAGTTCAGATATGAGGGAATGGCAGTGGTGGGTTTACACAAAAGATGTTAAGAAAGTAAGAAATATCTGGGCACAGCAGAAGTTTGGATATGTACATTGAGAGTGAAGAGTCCAGCATGATACCTGGACTGTGAACTTTGGTGACTGGGAGGAAGTTGGGATCTTCAACTATAATAGGTAAGTCAGAAACACAGGAGAATAGTATGTGGGGAGGAGAGACAAGAACCTAAAGTAAAGTCTTACAAGACACCGACAGGGAGTCAATGTGTCCTGGACGAAGGTATGAGAAAAAGGCTGGAGTGGTAGGAAGAAAGTCATGAAAGAGAGGTATCACAAAAACCTAGAGGGAAGAGAGGATCCACAAGAGGGTGACTGATGGCATCTAAAGTTACTAAGAGATCAAGAAGGATGAGGATCGAGAAAAGGCCATGAGATTTGGCAAAATTAAGAGATCATTAGTAATTTTTAGAGCAAGTAGTTTTGGTTGAATGATGAGGTCAGAAGTTAGACTGCACAGAATTCAGAAGGAAGAAAATAAACAATCAAGGTAACAATTTACTAGGAAGAAAGAATTATTGTAGATTTCTTAAAATTATAAAATGCTACATTATAGGTTTTTATAATAAAAATCAAGGCCCGAAATGCCTCAGTATGGAAAATGAGACTAAAAATAAGTTTCCATAACTATATGAAAGTGAAGTAAAAATATATAAAAATAATATTAGGAACATGCTTTCAAGAAGAAACAGTCATCCTGATAGAGTAATTAAATTCACCTCATGTGACACAAAATAATCGGAGACCTAAAAACAAAACAGCAGCCTAATTACTCATTGCTGAGGTCCTGGAAGACCACATCAATCTAGTGGCTGGTACTTTCCACTTAGCAATCAGGAATGAATCCCTCCCTTCCTTATGATCACCCCCTCAAAACCTCTCTCCAATAAAGCCCAAACCAAAACATCATCTACATACATGATTCAAAGTTTCTCAAGGCTGATATTCACAATGCTTCATCATTGGGCTGATTAAATACTTGAGTAACTTAACAACCCTTGGACAGCCAGTTTGCCCTAACTTTCATATTATTCACACAATATAGGTCAAAATGTCTCCTTTATACTTAGTTATTTCCTTCTATTTCCCCATCATAATTTATTGCTTTTACTACTCTGAATCCTTGTCTCTTTCACACTACATTTTTTGCTACTTGTGCTAAAACACAGAGACATCTATCTTTGATACAAACAATGTTGAGAAGAAATTTAAACATTTCACTGAATTTATGTTTTATATGAATCCGCTATTAGAAGTTACTGAAGGAATCCCTATGGACTTTTGAGTTCTCCATAAAAGAGAAAGAAAGTGAGCGATTTGAGACTAGATTTGTGGATCAAAAATCTGGATTAGAGAGGATGGTCTATATTACTACTATAACAGCACACACAGGAAATAATAAATCATACTATCAAGAAATTCAGCTACACTGAGAATCAGAGCTCTGTTTTCAAAAGAAATAGTTACCAAATAATACAAAAGCAGAGGGACTGGAAGGCTGTAATATTTTACACTCATGCATTTCATTGTTAATCGAGTCACAAGGTGAAATTGTGGGATATATACTTAATTAAATGTGCAAAGGAAATATGTAGATACCTTTCTGAAAGATTTGTTTTGTCAACTAGGGTTTTTGCTTTTGTAATTTAATAGTATTTTCATTGGTACTTCTAAGTCACTCTTTTGCTTTTCATTTTAAATAAAATCTCAATAGCTCTCCAACATAATGAATAATTGTAATACAGAACTGGAGGAAGGAGTGTATTATGTAATCGTATCCTAGCTTTAACCACATAATGTATAACAAGGCAGCAGGCAATTATGACGCAAATATTTTGATGAGCCATTATTCCCGTCAAACTCCCAACCAATCCTACAAAGGCTGTAGCATGCAGAGCAAGAATTCAAGATTATGAGATTATTAGATTAGACCCTGATAGATTGAGAGAAGTAGCCCAAATCTCTGAATATTTTAAGCTCAGTATGATAAAGCATAGAATGACAGATGCAATATAAATAGCCTATGTTCCTTTCAGTCTTTAGAATTAAAGAATGCTTATTACCTTCTGATTATTTGGTAATTTAAGAAAATAGATGAACTTTAAATAACTCAAGTTATCAAACAATTACATTTTTCAACATTTGAAGGCATAAATGTTAACCACTAAGAATAAAATGTAGAAATGCCACCTATTAAGTATGGGAAATAAAGCAGTAGTTAAAAAAACTTTATAGTTATGTGGTATTATGGTATCAAAGGTACTTCACATTAATTAAATGATCATTTGTTGAGTGTCTACTAAATCCGTGTGTCAAATTCTGAAATACATAAGTTTATAGAGTATATTGTAGCCTTCAAGGAATATACAATCCAACACAATACAGAGAATTTTCAATAAGACCTTTATTTAAACTTTTGTCTAAAATTGTTAGTCTTGCTAAATTTCTTCCCATATTGGAATTTATCCCAAAGATAAATGAAAGAAATCTTCCATTCTAACAACTTTTACTCACAAAGGCAAAGAAAGCATCCTGAACACAGAAGTGTTCATCCCCTGTGCCCTGTATCTTTTTAGACAACATCTGGAGTACTGAGTTCAACTTGGCTTGACCAAGACATTGACAAGGTATCCAGAGGAAGGTCATGAAAGTGGTGAGGGGCCTCATTATACTATCATATGAAGACTGAATGAATGAAGTGGATATATTAAGCCTAGAGAATAGGAGACAATGGAGGAACTTGATATCACATTTCAACATTTGAAGTGCTTCTAAGCATAAGACTGCCTGAGGAAGTAATGGGTTTTCCGGAACTACGCATTTTCAAGACAAGGCTGACTTGACCATTCTTGGGCGAGATATATTCTTGCCTAAATAAGGTGGCCTCTATGTCTCTTCCAACTCTCAGATTTTGTGACTTTACATCATTTGCTGAAGAAATGTCAGTCATTTCATTACTACTTCCCTGACATTTGCTAAGGGAGACTCAATGGTACATTATATAGAGCCCTGGGCTTAGAATCAGATTCATCTTCCTGAGTTCAAACTTGACCTCAGATACTTTCTATCGGGTGACCTTGGGCAAGTCACTTAACCTTATTTGCTTCAGTTCCTCATTTGTAAAATGAACTGCAGAAGGAGATAGCAAACTATTCTAGTGTCTTTGCCAAGAAAATGCCAAATAGTGTCATGAAGCCTGAAACAACTGAGCAACAAAAGTCTTCGCTTTCCAAAATGCCCAACAGTTTTTGTAATTTATAGCATGACAAAGAAAGACATATGAAAGGGGGAAAATGCTGATTATTATAGCAAACTTAGCATGTTGTATATGATACAGAAAATAAGCATGTTTAGTTTTTCCACTCTAGCAATTTAATAACGTATGGGGATTTCCAGTTCCCATCTATTGCACATTTGTTAATAGACTGGTTCCTAGCATATGTTAGTTATACAATACACACTTGTTTTTAGTAATTGCAAATATGACACAATTACCAAAAAAAGGTAATCTTTAAAATGACTTTTTTTTTGATAATTGTGTGATATTTGCAATTCTAAATTAATAGATATAAGGAAAAAATGAGAATTACTTCAGAGTTTTTCAACTTGGAGACTCTGGAATGGTTTAAAATTGAGATATTATATAACAAATTGAAGTTTAAACTATTACCTTAAAAATTTTAAAAGCTAATCCTAGTAGATTATAGTATTAGAGCCAGAAGGAACATTAGAGAGCACAGAGCTTTCTAGCAGTACAGGAAGTATACTCTCAGTTGGGGGAGCAGGGAGGAAGGACATCACCTCATGGGGACAGAGAGCCTGGAATAGCAAAATGCTGTTATTGGGGAATTTAAATCTCATCCCAAACCATAATCCCCCAGGAAGAGGGCCATTTGGATAGCATTCTCTTTTAACTATATCCTTCATAATGAGATGCTAAATTCAATTGTTTAATCATACTTGGTATCCAAGAAGCCTGATCACTAGGGCTGGGGTAGGCATGAGGAATAAAATAGTAGTTAGTAAACTTTATAGTAAAAAAATAAAACCAACCAAATGTGGCTAACAGAAATAAAAAGTTGCTTTTTAACTTCCACTGAAATGTTTGCCCTTAGCTAGTTGTATGACATGAGGTAACACTTAATTGGGATCCAGTTTCCTTTTTAACAAAGAATTCCTACAGCTAAAGGTAAGTGAATACTAGCTCTACAGTAAGAGGATCTGGATATGAATCTTTCCTTCAACATTTACTACCTGTGTGATCTTGGCAATTCACTTAAACTCTCCTGGTGTCAGTATCTTTATGGGTAAAATGAGGTAGTGGCTGTAGAGGCAGCTAACATCCTTTGCAACTCTTCATCCAGGACTCTGAACTCTAAAGTTCCTTTCAGATCAAATATTCAATCATTTTAGGATTAGGAGAAGCATACAAGCTGATGGAGGGATGGGAGAAAGGAAAGAATAGAAAAGTGGTACATTTTTTCCTTCCTTCCTATAATGAGGCAGTATTATATAGAGGATTTCCACTGACAAGTTCATTGGTCTGTATGAACTCTTCTGATTCTTAGCTAATATCAGAAAGTCCAAACATTTTATTCTTGACAAGAAAATAGAAATAAATTAAATAAACTCATAGTTTTAGCTACATTACTACTATGCGCACTGTGTCATTATATATCAGTTGGTATTAGATCAAACGTTAAGTATGGATAAGAACAAGAAAAGGACAGTAGGGAAAGAAGATGAGTATATAATATTTAATTTCTTTAAAAACATACCATCGTTTTATTTTGGAAAAAAGCTACACTTACTTCAATTGTAAAGTTAACAAAAATCTCTGTTCACTTTCAATATAATTTAAAGTAAAATTCCAAATATAAAATAGCATACTAGTCATAAGCAGTATATTCTCAGACAGAAAAAAGTTCATTTCTCTAACTGTTTTTACTAATATATTGTCAATGTGTTCTACATACCTATTGTTTATATAATGAACAAATTCTTATTCTTTACTATGGGAAAAAACCTCTAGAAATACATATAGTATCTACATGGAACAGAAAATAACCTTGATTGATGCCATAAAAGTAACTTTACAATGAATAACAAGCAAATTCATTCTGATGGTATAAAAATAAAAATAAATTCCTTGCTAGTATCCAAACCCCAATGCAGGTACTAATGGCATTATTCTTGACAAAGCTAACTACTGATGTAAAGAAACAATCTTCTGTATTGTATATTTCTATTTCTGTCTATGAAACAAGCTGGAACAAGAGAAAAAAACAAGGTAATTGAGACTATATTTACTCGATATGTGTGCATTCAGCAGAACTGAATGGAACATCTCAGAAGCAACATAGAAGAATGAAAGAAAGCTCTAGACAATATGAGATGTAGCATTGTCATGACTCTCTCACTAACTAGACTTCGGGACCATGGGTAAGGCATTTTACCTGCTGGGACTTCACTGTCTTCATCTTCAAAATACAATGATTAGATTAGACTTTTTTGGGTCTCTTAAAACCATCTTTCTGTGAATCTATGATTCTGCTATTCCAATTCTCCTTGGATGCTGATGACATCACTAGCAGCATGGTCTAATACAATCAGGTATTCTGCTGTTTGCATAGCTGTGTAGATAGCTTAGGGTCAAAAAGGACCAACTGTAATGTTTCTTACAACCCATATGTAGGGAAAGTGTCTATCTGATCATAACAAAAAGCATTTGCCGCAAATAAGTCCCGTATTCCCTCTTAATATATATATGTTATATATATATATATATATATATATGGTTTGAATGCAAAAGCTTTCAAAAAGTTAAGGATAAAATTTCAATGAGGAAAAATGATTACGTCATGAAACTCAACAAAGGGAATATGAAAACCAATTTGTTCCAAATAGAAAATATATACACATATAATATGTGCTTACACATATCATATGTGCTTGCACATATCATATGCATATATGCATAACACACATATACATACACGAATTTGTGATCTTTGGAATATTCTGAGCATATATTAGGAGAGTAAGGCCCTACCCACCTCTATTAACCAATACAAGAAGTATATTTATACAAATACTACATTTATATGTTGAGGCAAGAGCATAGTGATAGAAAGAAAGAAAGGGTCAAATATGAATTGATAGTACAAGAGAGTGAATCAAAAACAAAATTTTCTAAAAAATGACAGTTTATATAAGTTTCTTTTCAAAATGTAGAAAACTTCAATTACTTCAGGCTGTAATTAATACCAAACCATTCAATCTGACAATACAAAGGACATACATAGATGCGATAAAAATATTTTAAGGAAATTATAAAATATGAAGACTATATCTTCCTCAACCACTAAACCAGATCAGTATGATTTCTTTGGCAAGCTTTTGCAGATTTATTTGTAGACTGAGTGGGATCTACAATATCCATTTAGAGTCTTGAGAGACAAATAGATGATTCAACTTTAGTTATTCAAACTGAATTCTGACAGGATTTACAATATTATAAAAACTGAAATTTGTATGAATTATACCACTTTCTATTTGTATAGCAATAAACATTAAATATAGACTGTTAACCTAGACATGTTCATAAATAAAATTTTTTCAAGTGTATCACTTAATGTTTATCTAGAAAATTAAAAATTGTATTGTTCTAGATAAAATATGCACAAATAATAGAAATGGAAATCACTTTGGTGTATAGATCACAAGATCCACATATTAAAGTAAAAAGAATACAGGAGTCAGTAGATTGTTACCTAATGGACAATGTAACATTGGACAAATATCTTTGCTTCTCTAGGCCTCAGTTTCCTTATCCACAAAAAACAGACATGATTTCTAAAATTTCTTATAGCTCTAATTTCTATGATTTGCTGAGTTTAGGTTTCTTGATATCTAACTAAAACTTTGTAATTGTTGGGAGAAATTATCAATAGTTTAGTTCTGGGTATGTATTAACAATGTCAAATATTGCCCTTTGTAAAAGTTACATATTTACTGATACTTCATTCTATTGGGTGTTTTTAATATATGAATTACATAATCACAAAAGATGCACATATGAAATGCATCTGAATCATGTTGGAAGCCTAATGAATTAAATTAACTATGTCCAATTTAAAGCTGTACATCTTGAGATTCAAAAAGGCAAATTTCTTTGCTTCAAACAATTTTGTTACAAAAATAGTAACATTATCTAGAGGACCTAACTTCTAGATTTCAACTCAGAATTAGTTGATAATACCTAACACACTGTAATATTAAGAATATGAAATATGTTGCAATGACCCTCCATATCATCAATCTATTTTGTTTGGATGTGGCACTTCTGCTGGATGTACATTGGAGGTAAAATATATTTTTCAACTACATTATTTCTATTTATTGAAATATATAGATGCAAGTATAGTTCAATATTGTTTATAGAAGGAAAAATGGTTGCCAATATGGAAGGAAGTGCATGCTTGTATTTGATAATGCACATAGACAGATATCCTTTCCACTATCTTGGAAATAGTGAAGATGCGCCCTTATCAAGTATAAGATTCCAAAATGATATATTTTGTTACACATTTTATCCCAAAAAAATGACAACCGTATGGAAAAGGCCAAAATCTTCATGTAGCCACAAAGTAAGAAGATTATTTTCAAAATGGTAGATTCTTCTGTTTAACTTCTATCCAGAGGATGAACGAAAATGAAGTTACATTGACTGAAGGAGCAGTATTATATACCATTCATTCACGGTGCTTCTAAATGAACTTAACCTAAGAAGGAGCACTTTCCTGAATGAGAACCAAGCAAAAGTTACGAGATACCTGGTCAGATAAAAAACAGATGAATTTTAATTGGCTGCTCAGTCTCCAAATTGTTTGCAGGTATCATGACCTAAAAGTGAAATGCTAGTTTTTCCTCTCTCCCATTCACATGAAATCATAACAATTACTGTGAAAATAGGATATAACCTACATACTTCAGAATGTCGAAATTGTTTCAATTGAGTAGTGAGATTTTTAAATGTACAAAACAGTGCATAACCTTATCTAGACAACAGAATAAGGAAATGGGGATTGAGAAACTTGGGTTCTCTTCAGATCTTCACCCATGAATTAAGATCATAAATTTAAGCCTAAGGGGAATTTAGAGATAATCTAGACCATTTATTTTACAAAAGAAGAAACTGAGTTCATGAAAAGTTGTTCCTTACCCAAGGTTAGACAGCTAAGTGACATTTGGACCTATATCCACTGACTCTGAATTTAGTCATTTTTTTCTATAGATGCTTGGCATCTCTTAAACTATGTTCCTTCTGGAAAAAAATCAATTTACTCTCTCCCAGATAGCTCATCTGTTAAATGTGCACAATTCCTGGTCCCCCTCTCCAACTACCCAAAACAAAATATTTATTAGTTTTCATCTTCCACAGTTCTCCTTAGAAAGTAAAAGCTTTGCAGAAAGATGATGCCTGGAGGGTGGAAGGAGGTAGGAAAGAGGAATGAATGAAAAGGAATGCACAGATAATGGTTGGAGAGGCTAAGCATAGAGAGCTCATTTCATTCCTGTAATGGTAGAATGGCTCTAGGTGAAATCTAGAGCCTTTATAAAACTATTCATCCTATGAGCTTATTTTGGGCATAAGGTCAAACTGACTAACCATAAGACTTTGCTAATGAGCTAATAAATCACTGACACTCCATATGCAACTCTGAGACTTATCCTATCCAGTGTGATGAAGAGCAAATTTGGGCTAACCTTTGAAAATCACTTTGAAAATGGAAAACAACTAGAAAAACTAGGCACAACATTGGAAAACAAGGTTCCAATTTATTACCTTCTTCCATCTGAAATGGTCCGGCAAACATCGACAGCAAAAATCATTTATATACGGTCAGGTTCTCAGTCATGTAGCAAAGTATTTGTACATAGTAGGTACTTTTAAAAAGGGTTTTGGAAAAATGAATGAATGAAGTGATGTCAGTAATTACAGGGTTTGAGGTCTGATGAATCAAAATAAGAACTATTCTCAGCACTGAATAATTTGAGGAGGGCATTGTTTATCAGGCTAACTAGTATTGTATTTGGTGCACTGAAGGCAGAATCTCATTTAATGAACTCTATTGGTGTATGACAAATTCACTGTAATTCAGTGCTCAAAAGGGAAAAAAAGAATACCTTTTTTTGGCAAAAAGTTTTGTTTTGTTTTGGTTTTTCTCATGGTTTCTCCCATTCTTTTTAATTCTTCTATGCAACATGACTAATGGGAAAATGTGTTTAATAAGAATGCATGTGTAGAACCCATATAAGACTGCATGCTTTCTTGGGGAGGAAGGCGGAAAGGAGGAGGAAGAAAATTAAAAACCTATGGAAGTGATCGTTAAAAACTGAAAACAAATACATTTTTAAAAAGAGAGGAAAGGGAAAAAAGAAAATAATAAAAAGACATTCTAATTCTTAAAAAATAGCCTCTCTCTTCAGTTTGTATTTTGTATTATGTCCTATAGATAGATAGTATTTAATGTATATGATTAATTTTCTTCTATTTGTAATAAATACCACTAAACAACAAAAATGCCCAAAGAGTGATTTTTTTCTTTCATCTGCCCAACTCTGTAGCTACATTAAGCATCACCTGTATATCTTTTCCTTTGAGTAGTGAATGGGCTATGCTCCTTAGAAACAAATAATAAAATGTAATGTTATTTAGTTTTCATCTATTCTATAATGGAAGTTTGCAAATTCATAAAATACAAATGCATGGTTACATTCATTATTTTGCTAGCTAAATTAATGACTAATCCCATACTACTTGAGAAGCAAAAGAAGGATGTTTGGAAGAACATTTTTATCAACTTATTATTTTTAATATCACACACCCAGGAAAATAAAAATAACATCAAGAAAGGTGCAATTACACCATTTTACTATGTTCAAGTTATAACAATACAATGTGCCCATAAAAGATCTGCCACAACAGCAAAAGATATATCATCACAATAGCAATTTAGATTTAATTTCATTGTGAGAAGAATTTCAACAACCTTGAAAGAAACATGTCAGTATCTTTAAAACTGGTAACACAGACATTTGTTTTGTGACTCACATTTACAGTCTTTGTGGTCTAGTAAATCCATGTGTTTGAAATGTTGGGGCAATCTGAAATTTCCAGAAATACCTTACTTACCTTAATTCAAGTGTTTTTCGGTATCTTATGGAGGTTTATAGGCAGTTTCCCACCCTATGCTTTCAGGTGAGTCCAGATATAGGCAATTAGAGTGTGGATACAAGCCTCTTGGGGAAATATCCATAAGTAGGTTGATTGGTGTCAATATTATTTTACCACTCAATTTTATGCAGCCTGTCACTGTGTAATAAATGTTTAAATTTCAGGGGCTGGTCTTTGTATTGCATTAATTGTAATGCCTAATAATGGGTCAGATTCAACTACCTATCAAGATGCCATTTTTTTCCAAGATGATGAGATTCTTATCACATAAACTTCTTTGGGAAATGATCCATTTTCCACAGAGTAACAATCTGGCCCTTAAGGCTTACAGTGAATACTTCAACTAATAAGATGTTTTGAGAGCATTGGACTCAAAAATGGTTGCGAGCATCATGGCCAATAAAGATAATGAGCATTTGAACCTATTATATGCCATTCCTCACTAAATCAAACTTCTCCAACCACTGAGGTAAGGGAGAAAAAAAATCAAACAACAAATTGAGAAGTCAAGAGAGTCTGAGAGTAAGCCTCTATATTACTTAGGTACAGGGGTGGGGAACCTGCAGCCTCAAGATCACATGTGACCCTCTAGGTCCTCAAGTGGGGCCCTTTGGTTGAATTTAAACTTCATAGAACAAATTCCCTTAATAAAAGGATTTGGTCTGTAAAACTTGGACTCAGTCAAAAGATCGTGTCCAAGGCCTTATAAAGCTACATGTGGCCTTAAGGCCACAGGTTCCCCATCCCTGAAGGACAAACCCCTCATTTTACAGATGAAGAAACTGAGGTATACTATAGTGAAATGATGAGAGAGATCCCAGACTCTGAATAGTATTGTCTTTCAAGACTATCCAAAATAACTTCTCCTTTAGGTTGTTAGGTTTATTCCTAAGGAAGAAAAGATCCAGACAATCTTAGTATCAGTCACCTTTCACAGAGAGGTAGCTTGGCTGTAACGGATAGAGAACTAGCCTGAAGCCAGCGTTCAAGACTCATCTCTGACACATATTCGCTATGGGCATGCCACATTCTCTCAGTGCTCCAGGCATCTCTGGAAAACTATAAATTGCAGAAAATGTATCCATCTACATTTGTAGAGGGAGCTTTTCACACCTATGAAAATAGAGGTCCAGTCTCTATCTCTATGTTATCTAACATAATTTGGACTTTCTACTATAGTTTGATCTCATAGAGAATAGAGACTATTATTTTCATCCATTTGCATAGCACTATCCATTTGCATTGTACTAAGCATAGTATGTAGAAGATTAAGTTATGTTTGTTGAATAAATAAATACATGAATGAATTCTCCATCAAATCCCACCAAGTTTTAATGGAGGCAGCTAACATCAACACTTAAGGAGTGTTGGAGCCTAAATGGAAGGTAGTCTTCTCTATTTCTGATTAAATCCCTTAGGAAGCAAATGAAAGAAATTTTTTTTACCTATTCCTATGAAATATGCCTGCTAACACTACTTTTGGTTGATACAATGATTAAACATAACATATTTATGAAGCACCTAATATCTGAAAAGTATTTTCTAGGTATTAGTGATACCAGCACAAAATGGAAAATACCCTTTGTCCTCAAGTAACTTAATTTGTAATGAAGAGAGACAAAATAAATAAGTTAAGTAGAGTACAAGGAAAAATGTGGAGGAAGAGAAAAGAGAACTGAAATGAAACAGAAATGTTTCTAAGAGAGGGGACTCCATGCAGTCTGGGAAGAGGAGCATAGATTAGTAAGTCAGTCTGTCAGTAACTATTTGTTAAGTGCTGACTATGTGCCCAGAACTGAACTAAATTCTGGATAAACATAGAAAAGCAAGACGGTCTCTGCTCTCAAAACTTGCAGTGGGGGAGAGAAAACAGGCAAACAACTCTATACAAGGTAAATAGGAAATAATCAACAGAGGGAAGGAAGTCGTCAGAATTAAGAAGGAGGAGGAATTGTTTCTTGTAGAAGGAAGGATTTTAACTGGGACTTGAAAGAAACCAGGAAAGCTAGTAGGCAAAGTTGACAAGGGAAGACTTTCCAGGCATGGTGGATAGAGAAAATATCTGGAGCCAAGAAACTTGGGGGTCATGTAAATATTAAAGAGTGCATGGTGAAAATTGAGAATGACTTATAGCAATGTAAAGGGGCAGGAAGTGGAGCATTGTATCCAAGGAACACCTAAAAGTCAAATTGGCCAGAGTTTATGAAGGAAAGGACTTGGATTTAAGGCTGGAAAGAAAGTTGGCTGCCAGATTGTGGAGAGTTTTAAACCCCTAGCTAGGAAGGTTTTTGTTTTTGTTTTTGTTATTGTTTGGTTGCTTTTTACCCTGAAAGGAGTCATGAAAGGTTTTTGAGAAGGTGAATTTCATAAGTTAGACATATTCCTTAGGAATATTGGGCAGATCTTTTGAATATAGAGGAGAGCCTGAAAGAAGGGAGAATAATTAGATGTCGATTCCAAAAGTCTAGTTGAGAGATGGCCTCGTGGTGGTGGCAGCGGCAGTGTGATCAGAGATGAGGGAGCCAGTACAAGAGAGAGTGTGAAGATAGAAATAGCAAGATTTGGAAAATGATCAGAGAAGGACGATGAGGAAAAGGGAAGAGACATAGATGACAATGAAATTATAAACCTGAGTGCCTGGAATGATGCACCAGGAACAGCATGTACATTCAACACAAAACAGGGAAGTTTGTATGACTGGCAGGTTTATCAGAGAAGATAATGAGTTCCATTTTCAGCTTGCTGAGTGTGAGATACCTATAAAATGATGCCTCAAATTCCTCAAATCCAAAGAATTAGGTCATAGCATCTAAAAATGATTTCTTCTCCTGACTAGGAAGAATTCTGTCTGGGGTTGATTTTTTAATATCAAAACCCAAAATTACAGTTTGCTAAGTTTGCCACACTAGTGGTAGTCATGTCCTATATATGGTGCCTTCTAGAGACACAAAAGAGCAGGTAAGTCGTACAGCAGATAGAGTGCCAAGCCTGGAGTCAGAAAGACTCCTTCTCCAGAGTTCAAATCTGCCTCAGAAACTTAATAGCTGTATGACCCTAGGCAAGTCGCTTAATCCTCAATTTCCTCATCTGAGAAATGAGCTGGAGAAGGAAACAGCAAACCACCCCAGTCTCTTTGCCAAGAACACCCCAAATTTGGTCATGAAGTGGAAGATATGACTGAAACGACAGAACAGAAACAAAAATAGACACACATGAACATGATTTTACACTTCACTCAAGCCAAAGTTTAGACAATAAATCCAACTGACGATAGACTTTCTACCTATTCCATTTCTATATTGTTGTGCCCTACAGGGATACTTCAGAATGAGAAGCACCAAGAGAAGTGATGACTGGAGGCTGTAAGTCTTCAGTTTCAAGAGGCAAATTTTCTTTTTAACTCAGAAAGCCAGTAATCATATGCACAAAGTGGGGTAGTAAGTGTCTATTGCCAGGAGTAAACTTTAAGGTATTTTCAAAAATTGGCATTTTAATCTGTACCTCTCTCTCAGTGCCTCTCTGATTGTGACGATCTAACAACAAATTAACACTTGTGATTTTGACTGGGTAGACATCTAGTAAAAATCTCAGTCACTATATAGCCATAAGTAAATGACCTAATGGCTAGAGTATTTTTAATGGTTTTTCTGCAAATGTAAAATTCTAAGGAATATTCATTTAAAAATGATTCTCACTCACATGTCCCATTATGTGATGACCATGAGCTATGCAATTCTTTACTCAGGAAAAGGGATCTTAGAAGGGCAAAATGTCATTGGAAATCTTTATTTTCTGATCTATTTTACTATTCACTCCTGGCAAGAAATAATTCTGGATGAACTTTCAGATTGCCTAGCTAAGTGAATGAGTGACCTTTGGCTGATCTAATTTAGTTGTCTTTTTTTATCCACATATAATTTATAGTGCACTAGTATTAAATAATGCCTTTAACTTTGACCATCTGTAAAAGCTTCATGATAAGTAGTTAAGACTCTCAATAAATGCTGAGGACAAAGTTGGCTCCATGATTTGGGTTCCATGTTCATTTCACTACTAGATTCTAAATATTTTAACTCTTTTGAGTCATTAGCTATCTGCAATTGTTTTAATCAAATGAATGTGTTTCATAACACTTAGGCCATTCCTAGCAAGTTTTACTGAAGAAGCAGGAATTTAGAGAATTTCCCATGAAGCTAGGCATGTGAGCTTTGCTTTCATGGGAACAAACACGTATCCTCTCCTCTAAAGGGCATGCACAAGCAGAGGCTCCTGATTGATCCCATGGTCCCTGTAATGCAGTTCCCTCTAGTCATAGATTTTACCATGGGGCAAGATCACATGTGTTTCCCTATTTATATGGAGCAAAATTCATATGCCCAGCTCCATGGGAAGTGCTTCAATCCAATTCTCTTTCCACAAAGATGTTACTACTGCATATATTTCTGAGCCAAAAGAGGCAGGGGAGGAAGAGGTGTGGCTGAGATATGTCATTGGTTTTAAGAGTATAAAGACAGAAAGAAAATAAATTAAGTTCAATTTAATTCAATCCACAAATATTTATTAGGCATCTACTGAAAACAAAGAACTATACAAGACAATGGGGATAAAACCCCCCAAAACCAACAATTCTTATCCTCAAGAAGCTTAGAACACATATACAAATCAACATATTAAATGTAATACAAAGTAATTTCCAGACAGAAAGCCCTAATAAGAGTCATAAATGAGATGATGCATAAACTGTGCTTTGAAAGAAACTAAGAGGCCAAGATGAGGAGCAAGGATACTCCAGATAGGATACTCTTGCCTTGTGTAAAGGCAAGAAGGAAGGTAATGGAATGCATTGTACAGGAAAAAGCCAGCAAGTCAATTTTACTGGACTAAAGAGTGCATGAAGGGGAGTATTCTGAAATGATTGGAAAGGTAGGTGGGAGTCAGATTGTAAAGGGCTTTAAATGCCAAACTGAGTAATTTGTATTTTATCCTAGAGGCAATCAGGACTCACTGAAGATTTTCAAAGGCAGGGGGAGGATGGGAAGGGCTCATGATCAGAAATATGCTGAAGGAATATAAATTTGAAAGCAGTATAAAGGGTGATGTAGAAATGAAAAGTAACTGGAGGCAGGTAGCCAAATTAGGAGCTTTCACAAGAGTTCAAGCAAGAGATGATGGGGAAGATAGGGTTATGAGTAGCAAAAAAGGCAAGTGGTGTTGCAGAGATAGCCATGGTAAGACTAGGCAACTCTGTTAGGGAAAACAGAGACTCAAGGAAAAGGGAAGAGTCAAGGATAACTTCAAAGTTATAAACCAAGGTAAATGTATGTATGGTGGTGGTTTTATCAGCAGGAAAAGAAAAGAAAATTTGTATACAGATTTAGGGAAAAATGTGAGTACCACAGTTGAGATATCTATGGGATACTTAAGGAGAGATGTTCAACATCTCCAGTGTAACATTGAAAAAGACCATATGTTGTTAGTCATCTTAAAGGAAAACCTCATTTGGTTTAAAATAAAAGCACTAGGTTGAAAATGTTTCCCAATCAGTTGCTGTATTTGAAATATCTGCTAGAAGCATTAAGCTACCTTCAAAGGAAAACTTCTTGATGAAAGACTTACAAGGTCTCTAGACCCATCATCTATGACCTTTCTTGACTGCTTCATAATAAGCTCTGATTGATCAAGATAATTTCTAAATGTTGGGGTCAAAGCTGACTTTTGATGTTGTTGTTTAGTCACTTTTCAATCATGTCTAACTCTTTGTGACCCCATTTGGGGTTATCTTGCAAAAATACTGGAACGGTTTCGCTTCTCTAGCTCATTTTATAGATGAAGAACCTGAGGCAATCAGGGTTAAGTGACTTGCCCAGAGTCACACAGTTAGTAAGTATCTGGGGTTAGATGGGAGTCTTCCTGAGTCTAACAGCACTGCATCCACTGTGCCATCTAGTTACCCTATAGCAAATACCACCCATCTTATAGCAAAATGTCTTTCTTCTCAGTCTGAACAATGAACATCTCTCAATGTAACCTAGGTCTATCTAAGTTTATTTAGAATCGCATCATGTGCTTGGTTCATACTAAGCTTACAGTCAACTAATACTCTTGGCTGATTTTCATATGTGTGCTAAAATGGAAAAAGCACTACCCTGAGAGAATTAGAAAACCAGTCACAAATCTCACGGCTACGGTTTTCTCATCTGTAAAATTAAGAGTATAAGACTAGATGATTGATTATACCTTCCAAGTCAAAAACTGATTCTGATTCAGAATCTTCTTTGGAAAATTCAACAAAGTGCATGGATGCATTTCTGTAAACCCATCCCCACTCATTGACCAAACAACTTAAAACACACTGTAGAAATTATTTGACAGTATCGTTTGTGCACTGAAAGTATGTGAATATTATTCATCCAACCTGAAAAGGTGCT
Source organism: Potorous gilbertii (assembly GCA_028658325.1). Classification (NCBI taxonomy): domain Eukaryota; kingdom Metazoa; phylum Chordata; class Mammalia; order Diprotodontia; family Potoroidae; genus Potorous; species Potorous gilbertii. Next base: position 206,941,005 of record CM053772.1, on the reverse strand, counting down.
CCACCTGTGAGAATGTGTAATTATTGTCAAAGCTTTTGGAAAATATGTTTCTCCAAGTGAGTCTCTGATGATGCCAAGAACCCTGATTCCTACTGTACTTTAGTCTTGTAATGATAAATTTAAAGTAAGTCTATGACAACTAATTTTGGAACTACAATATTTTCTGTCATTTCTCTTTATCTTGTCACCATTTCTGTTTCTTTGGGAAATAGTTTTTTATGGCAAATACGGAGTGTAAATTCACCTACCAATCAGGCATGCCAAACAAGCAGAGAGAACAGGCACCTAAGAGGAAATTACCAAGCATTTACAGTGTTCCAGACAATTTTCTTGAGCAGGCCTATTAAATACATGGTATTGTGCTCCTCAAGTATAATTTGTAGAGCTCATACATAAATAACATCATTAAAAATAAATAGAAGCAACCAAAAAAATCTTCCACTGTTAAACTTTTTTCCCAGTATTCGTTTTCCTGATGTAATAAAATCATTTCTCCAGAACTGTTTTAAATACCTAACTGGTCCTTTTTACCCAACTCTAGCTTATGAATATAATATTAAGTCATATAATCCAGAGCAAAGAATAAGGGACTAGGAATCATAGATCCTCAGAGCAAGAAAGGACTTTGTCATCCAGAACTGACTGTGTCAAAAATTAATTGTAGCACCTTAGGCAAGTCACTTATCTAAAGCTATAGTTTCCTCATCTCTAAAAATAGGAAACTTAGACCTGTGCTTTACTGCTTTGGTTAAGTATCTACTAAGAACCTACTATGTGCCAGATACTCTACTGCACATTGAGGATTAGGAAAAACTAGAGGAAATGAAATAATCTGCACTCTCAAGGAGCTTATATTCAAACAGGGCAGACAAGAATGACATATATAAGTATAAATAAAATAAAAATAATAAATACAAGGTAGTTTGAGTGGGAAAGTACCTACAAGTGGAGGTGATTAGGAAAGATTACACATAAAAAGTAAGGCTTGAGATATGGCATATCATGAAGGAATTCCCTGAGGTGAGGGTGGGAGAAAAGTGCCTCCTTGGCATGGGAGACAGCCAGTATAAAGTAAGGGAGGCAGGAGAAGGAGTAGCACATGTGAGAACTCCAGAGAAAATCAGTTTGCCCAGAGTGTAGAAAGGTAAATAATAAACAGGGTTTCCCAAAAGTCTTTGTGCAGTTTTAAGCTTCTAAAAGTTTATAAGTGGCAAAATACTAAGCTAAAGACACTGTACAAATTTAGGCTTCTAAAAACTTAAAAGTTTAAGCTTTTAGAAAATTAACCTGCACGAAGACTCTGGGGACATCTTTTATAATAAGCCTGAAAATACTGGTTGCATCCAAATCGTGAAAGGCTTCAAAAGGGAAGCAGGGGCTGATATATTATCCCAGAAGCAATAGAAAATCCCAGGAGTTTATTAGGTAGGATAGTAGCATGCCTAGACCTGCTCTTAAGGCAAAACAGAATGGCAGCTGTGTGGAGGAAGAATTGGAGTAGGGAGACACTTGAGGCCTGAAAACCAACTGGAGGACCTTTGCAATAATCTAGATAGTAAGTAACAAGGATCTACCTAAAGTGGTGAATAGGTGTGTGTGTGTGTATGTATGTGTGTGTGTGTATGTGTGTGTGTGTGTGTGTGTAGATAAGGGATTGGATGAAAGAGTTGTGTTGGAGGTAGAAATGGCAAGATTTAGCAAGTCGTGAGATATGTGGGATGGGTTAAGTGAGAAGCAGTCAAGGAGAATTCCAAGTTTGTGAATCTGGATGACCTGTAGAATGATGGTAACTTCAATAGAAATAGAGAAGTTTGAGAAAGCTGGGAGGTCTGGGGTGAAAGGTTATGAGTTCATTTTTGGATATACTGATTGAAACGTTTCTTACACATATACTTTGAAATGTCCAATGGGCAAGTGCTAAAGTGAGGTTGCAGTTGAAGGAAGGGATTAGTGCTGCATATGCACATCTGGGAGTCATTGGCTGTCAACGTGGCAGGGTTGTTGTGAGGGTAAAATGACATCTTGGAAGGAGAAGTGCCTTAAAAATTTCCAAGCACTACGGTCACAGTCACACAACTCACACTGATATAGTGCTTTAGGGTTCACAAAGCCCTTTTCTCCCAGGAACTGTGGGAGGTAGTTAGGGCATTTATTGCTCTCCTCAGTGGAAAGCTAAAGAATCTAGGTGCAGACAGTTGGAATACCCGAATCAGGGTCTCAGAGCTAGTGTCAGAGTCAGGACCTGAATTCAAATTTTCGAGTAGAGGAGATCATTTTTTTTTTCCTACAGGCCATAGGGAGTCTAAGTTCAATGAGTTTGCCACTAATGATACTGACTCTTTGAAAGTATAATTACGAAAAAAGGTCCTAGAAGAATTTGGTTAGACTCTATTATTTCAGTACATTAGGTATCAAAAAGTCTCTATATAATAGCATCGTTATTGAAACATTTACACAGCACTGACAATAGTATATATGCTGTGTAGACAAATTAAAAGCATGGAATCCATGACCTATTTGCAACATAAAATAAAAATGGATGAAATCAAGTAACAGAAAACTATCCCAGTATGAGGTATTATTAACATGTTAATTTCTATGTACTCAATTTAAAAAATTGTTTTAGAATCTACTTATTGAATTTTTAATATGTGAATTATTGACTGACTATGCTACAAGCTGAGAAATGGGGCAATCACATCTGTCAGGCGGGGAGAATTGTTATGTAGGAAAATCAAACATAAAAAGTAGTCTCCCTGGGAAACAGGCAATCTCCCTGTCTCAATCAAACCCCAGAAAATTTCATGAAATTTCCTTTCATCATACTCAACACAGCATACTCAACTCAGCATACATGGTCAGTAAGCTGTTTGTTGAATTAAATTAATGTTCCTAAACATGTCTCTGAAATAATCTACTTCTTCCACAAATGGCATTTCTAGCCATCTACTATCTGTGGTCTTACTTCCCACTAATATCCAGTGCAATTCTGTACTCTAATTAAATTGGTTTACTCAAAATCATGCAAAGACAGAAGACATTGATTCAACCTCAGTTCTGCTTTCTACCTAGGATTTTGGTCCAGTCTCTGTTTTTCCTTATCTAGGAAAAAGTGGGAATTGTCCATATTATGGACAATTATTAAGATTATCACAATTCCCATAGTATGTCCCATAATTGTCCATTCTAGTTCTAGATTTTCTGATTCATCTTTCATTTCGTTGCTCCCACCTACTTAGAATCTCTGTCTCCCTTTCTTTGCCTATTTGATAGCCTTCATTCTTTAAAGCCCTGTTCAATTCTATCTCTTCTAGGAAATCTTCTCTAGCCACACCAGCCCCCTTCAACTATTGCAGAATTTACTGTCTATACCCTCCATCTCCATATTTGATCTTTTAGTTTCTCTCTAGTTTTTAAGGCTCCTGAGATCAGGGACAGTGTTTTACAATTCATAGCACTCAGCAGAGTGCCTGGTTAAAATTTTAATTTAGAAGTTCAGGGATCTGATTTTAATAGCGTAGCAAAGCCCTCCCTCCAATTATGATACATACTGCAAACCCTATATGACTTGGTAGATCATCTTCAAGAATTACTGTGCTCATAAAATTAACCAATCCAATAATAGCCTGGTGATCAACCTCCGAAAACTTATCTAGACTGGTCTTCAGAAAACAAAAGCTTTGGTGCTTCTGGGGCAATGCTTGTACCATTTCCAATCTGAGAGGACCCGTCAATCAAGTGGCATTGCTTTGAAAAGCCCAGTATAGTCTACTATCCTAAGGCCCTGGAGGAGGACTTTGGCAGAGATGCTTTCATGGAGCGATTTTATAAATCCAGGTTGACGCTGAGTATAATAAACAAGAGAAAGAAGGGGTCGCAAGAAAGTCATTTTGCTTTATCCTTTGAAATTCTTCTCATTTGTAGGAACCCTAGTACAGTCAAAAGCCACTATGTACATACGAGATCAAGTACTAGATTAGAGGCCAAAGACTTTTGGTTTTTCTACTAACTTGTTACATAGCCTTGAGCAACTCACTAAAACTCTCTTAATTTCAGTTTCCCCACCTACAAAATAAAAGTTTGCATGATTTGATATCTAAGGTCTTTTCCAACTAAGATTATCATAAACACTGGTGGAAATAATGCACATTTCCATAAACCTATGTGGTGGAACTCTGCTTCTCATAGTCATTCAATACTCAGCACGATCCATAGCTAAAACACGCACACACACACACACACACGCACATACTTTAAACATCTGAAGACACCACAGTACCCTCTAATAATAGCTCATTTCTTACCCAGAAATGAGGAAGGATCCTTCTGAATCCTCTTTCCTACAAGGAAGAAAAAATATTGATCCTCTTTATTCTAACTGCCAATAAGGTACAGCACTCAAGTTTAAGGGGATAGTGTGAAATAGTACCCATTTCTTAGTGGATGTGTTCCTTACTGTCTGAGACCAGCACTAGGAACATAATTTCCTCCTTGACTGCCCTTCCAAAAGCTGTTTGACTTAGTGGGCCACCCTGTGCAAGGGAGTGATTTTTAAAAAATCACATAATTTGAGACAGTCCCCATTACAATATATCTAATCCTCTGATTGAAAAGAGGAAATCTACCATACCATGAAGATATCCATCTCATTTGGGTGCAGGTACAATTATTTAAAAGTTTTTTATCATTAAACTATATTAATATATCAAATACATATTAATTATTAACTATAATAATTTAATTAATTATATATTTTTAATGTATAATATATGCATACATTAAAAGTTTACATCAAGCAGAAAGCTGCCTATTTGCAGCTTCCAATCACTGGTGTTGATTCTGACATTGGTATAAAATAGAACAAATCTAACCTTTAAATATTCCTTTCTATAGATGACTGTGGTTATCATGTCCATTCCTCCTACACTCAGGGTCTTCTCAAAGTTAAATGTCTCCAGTTCCTTCAACTGATCCTTAAAAGGCATGAGTTGAAGTCCCTTTCTTCAACATTCTTCTTTACCATCCTGTGGACTCTCTCCTGCTTATCAACTTTCTTCCTAAGGTCAGAAACCCTGTAAAGGCCCAAGTATGTAACCCCAAACCACATTAAATGTGCTGACTCAAATCAAGGTGTAGACCATTTAAGTCCCTAGATCTTTTTCAGACAAATTGCTAATTATAACTTCCCCATACTTAAAGAGTCAAAAGGTAGAAGGTTCAACTAGATATGGTCCCCCCCCCCAATTCATTTGCTATGTAACCATGGAAAAATCTCACGTAATACATAGCTTTTTGAGAGTGCTCTTTTAATAAAAAAGAATGTAAACACTTACATTAAAGTAGTTATTCTGTTAATATTTGCTGACTGAAAAAATATACTATAACAAAAAGCTATCATAAATTTAGTAATTATTTGAATGAATTTATATTTTATTCATCATCTGAATTATATACATCTGAAAATAGTAATAAACTTGTGATACAATTTATCCATCAAGTTCATAAAAAAAGTTTGTTTTTTATATGAAGTCAATGCCTATTTTGTCTGGACATAAATAAATACTAAAATGACAATACTTGTCTTATGGCATCTTTCACAACAGGAGTCCAGAGCAACCAAAGAGGAACCCTCTGCCCTAGAACACCTAACTAAATATGTAACTGATTAGGAACCCTTTTTCTCTCTAGCAAGTAACCATCCAGTCTCTACTTGAAGACTCCTTGAAATCTACTATCTCCCAAGGCAAGTAGGAACCCAGACTAGTCAGAATCCAAACTAAAAGTCACTATAGCCTATTGATCCGTCCATGTGGCCACAACTGAGGATGTAACTGATCAACTACATCTAAAAAGATTGCTGCATTTCACATTTTTCTGAACTTGTCTTAAAAACAAGAAATATTTTTTATAGAAAGAGGTCACAAACATATGAAACTGAAATTGTTGTTAATGACTTTAGTTGAGTTGAATACATTTTTGGAGAAAAATAAAACCTTTTCCCACAACTTCTCAAAGGTAGGAAGCAGAAAACTTCAGAATTGCTGTAGAAGTGACAGTCATTTCAAAAATAAAGATTAACTTGAAATGCAAGAACCAAGAGCTTGGTACTTAATAACAGTGTGAAATAAAAAGTAGTTAAAATAAAGATCTTTTTAGCAAGGAATAAAATAATTGCATATTGCTTCTTTTTTCTCTCATCTAGCTAAACGAACCTATACTAGACTGAACATTTCTGCCCCTTGCCCCAGATTAAAACAAAAACAACCCCCCCCCAAAAAACCAACCCTGCCTTATCTACAGATCAAAAGCACAACTAAACAGACAATAAGATTTTTAAAAAATTACTGTAAAAGAACAAAAAAAGGAGTAAAAATAGCTTTTAATTAATCTGATCCTGCACTCTCTTTGACAGCAAGGATTGTCCTGGCTGCAGATTTCCATAACAATGATAGCCAACATTTACTGAGTGCTTACTATGTGCCAGGCACTATGCTAAACACTTTTTAAAAAAATGTTTCATTTGATCCTCACAACAACCTTGGGACTCAGGTGCTATAATTATCTCCATTTTACAGATGAATAAACTGAGACAAATCAAAGTTAAATGGTTTGTCCAAGGTCACACAACTAGTAAATATCAGAGACTAGATACGACTCTTCCTGACTCCAGGACTTTGTCCACTGGGCCCCCCTCCTGAGTGTTTTGAATAGCTGTAGATAACATAAGCATGTTTTTCTCAATGTGAAGGTAAAATTAATGATTTTACAATTGATGGAATAGGATGGATGCATGAAAGAGAGTGTGAAGAGCCAAGGAGGATGGAGGTTGAGAGCCTGGATAAATGGATGGTTGATAGAATCTTCAACAGAAATGGGAAAGTTAGGAAGAGAGTTTTAGGGGGAAAATAAAGAGTTATGTCTTGCATATGTTGAACTTGAGATACTCATAGGACATCTTGTGTGAAATATACATAAAAAGTGGTGATGTGTGCCCAGAGGTAAGAGCTAAATATGAAGATCTGGGAGTCAGCCACATAGAGAATATAACTCAGCCTGTGGGAGTTGATAATATTACAGACAGAGAGACTATGTGGAGAAATAGGGTCCAGAAAATGACTCTGTGGTACCACAAAAGCTAGGTGGTAAGGCAGTTGAATGATTCATTCAGAAGAAGCCTGAGTGCAAGCATTTGAAATGTGAATATAAGAGAAAGATGTAGAGGCAATGAAGGCAGATCTAGATGATAAGGTGACTTACAGGCATTTTTTTAAAGATGGGAAAAACAGAACAAAACTCCTATAACTATGTCTGTACAGATGAATAAATCATATTCCTCATGCAAAGAAATTATTTGATATATTGGTACATACTTATCCTGAAGGGTGTTGCTTAGCTACTATTTTCTTCCAATTACTTATCTCTCCCACAAATTTCATAAATGGACAGTTTTCATTAGAAATTGCTACTTTCTCATCTTGTTCCTATTTTGATATTTATAGCAAGAGAACAGACTAGGGGTAGGTGAAAAGATATATTAAAAAGAAATGATTTAAAAACAAAAAAGCAGCAATATAAATGAAGTAAATAACATTTTATAAAATATTTTCTATCATATAAATAATATATGAATATGAATATAGAAATTATATGTAAAAAAATTACCATCATATACAAATATTATATAAATAAGATGATTACATAGAATTCCACTAGTACAAAGGATAAAATGAATTTTAAAGTACTTTGTTTTAGGGAGAGCACTTGTAGCAGCATATATTATGAATTATCCTTGATATCAAGTTCCTAAGGTTTTCCCAACATCATCAAGCACCCTATACTTCTACTTCCATACTGAAAGGGATTTCAAAATTTCTATCCTTTATATTGGTGGAAATATGAAATTCTAAGGAAAATGTATCATAAAATTCATATTTGGGTAGTCTTATCAGTATTGGACACACATAATCTTTTCTTCCAAAGTTTTAGCTATGAAATTGAATGCAAATGTATGTGTTTTTTTCTTTAAAAAAAGCGAGTGGGAATCCACTGTGGTTCTTTTGTGTTTGATGTCTATTTATATGTTTCTTAAAGATAAAGCATTCATTTTATGCATGATTTGAATTTTATGCATCTCCTTTCTTTGCTTTAGAGGAAGTAAAATCTCATTGCAAAGCAAAATTTCACTCAATTTATTCTACAGTATAATTCTGTCCAGATGGAACTACATTCCAGTAAACAGGCTGGGTTTTTTAAGTATTTCTAATTGAATATATAGCCCTTATACCTGAAATAATAGCAACAAAAATTTAAAAAATTAAATAAAACCTCAGGGAAAACACAGAAAGTAGTTGGTATGGAAGTCATCTTCTTGCCATGGAACTTCCTTAAAATTTACTTTAGTTAGAAGTCACTTGAGAAACTATGGCTCAAGACATGAACTTTACCATCAGACAACAGGGATATTATGGAGGAAAAAAATAGCCAGAATTCATATAAACAAACTTTTCCAGGTTCTTGGAAACTTTTCTGGGATCCAAGAAAAGTATTTCTTTTATCTGGCAATATGAAGAAAAAATAATTGAAAAAGCCACTAAAATTCCAACATTCCACCAGATCTGATGTTTCTACTTCTTACTTCCAAAGATGTAGCAACATATTCTTGCCTACTTATTCTATGCTATGCAACCCAAGTCTATGTCCTTTCATATATCTGATACAAGAGGTCTGTCTAATGTTTAAGCTGTTGGGGAGAAGAGGAGTTTCCTAAAATTATTTTCCCAATTTATGGGTAAAAATGTCAGGCATGGGCTCTCTGTTCTCCTATGTTCTCAGGAGCTGATCAGTCAGTTTTGTACAGTCATACATTACTCTGCTAACATCCTTTACTATTCAATTCCTCATTTGTAAAAATATTGTATAATGAGGAAAGTGGGCATATAGGTTGATATTTATTAATAATCTCCCAGTAACATTTTCAGAGTAGTAAGACCTGGAATTTATTCTATGGGTTTCATATTATTCTCTTGCTCATAAAGTGAAAACTGATTCTTTATTGCCAAGAAAATTGTATAGTCCCCAGAATAAATCTCCTTTCTATGTACTTGGTCTAGATCAGTATTTTTTTCTCATCTGTTTTCTTTTGTGCCATTTTGGCTAATGCACAACTGGAATTATAACGCTAAGAGTCCAAATGTGGAGAGTTTAGAGGTAATCTAGTCCAGTCCAGTCTTCTCAGTTTACTGAAGAAATCTAAGTCCTTAGTGACTTGTACACAAATGATAAATAGAGAAAACAAGATTTGAACTCATGTTCTCATCTTTGACCCTACCACATTGACATTCCATACCTAAGACTGCATTTTAAAATTTCCACATCTGAAAAAATTGAAACTGTCATTCACAGGATGTACTTTCTTCCTTGATCCATGCTATAAGACTGTCAGTATTCCCTACTTGTAACTTTACTAGGCAATGAAATAACTAAACATAAAACAAAGCAAAGGGATATTTTAAATAAAAACTTTCTGGTAAAGAGAAAGAAAATCTAATAGAATCTCTTACTCAACCCAAACAGATAAAAAAAAATTCAAAGAAAAATCCAATATGACCTCTGAGGGTTGCATATAAACAAATGATGTAATTAAAAAGGAAGAATATGAAACTCAAAATCCTGTAAAAGTGAATGTTGAAAACTAAAAATTAATTAATAAAATAAAATAATGAAAGGGCAACCTCCCAAAAAATAAATAAAATGAATGGGCTGGGGGGGGGGGAGTTAAAAAGGGGAGAATTTTTTTAAACGAACTTAAGTAAATAGGAATAAAGAAATGCTTTCTTGCATGCTCATTATATTAAGACGTCCCCTTATATTACAAAGTACAGGGTTGCATCTGTTTCTATAAGGCAACAAGACAAAAACATTGTCCCCATCAAGGAACAGCATTATATTTGAAATCTCTTTTTAAATTACCATTTCTACCTACATTATTTTACCTTCATTTTCCTGATGTTGCAGGTGTTAAGCTAGACAGTTTTACGTTGGTTATTGGAATATAGTATACACATTAGGTCAATGAACTACATTCAAATCTCTGTTTTCAGTGAGTAATAGCTGAAGGATGTCTCTCAGACTTGAACTTAGAGATGGCTATAAAAACTTTCTCCAGGCCTCAAATTCATGGTATTTGGAGACTTGCCAAAACAACAATAAAAACAACATCTTAAAGAATAAAGTTAACCTGAGCCCACCTCAGGATCCCAAAGGAAATCTATTTAAATGGAAATAAACTCAATCACTAGAAAAAAAAATCCTGCTGCAATCACATCATTTTGCTACTATATTCTGTAAAATTTTGCAGGCTAGTCTTTACTTCTAGTTATTTTGCTCCATTTATTATAAACATTTGGTTTTCATAGAAGACTTGCTACATTTTATTAATCTATCACCCATTCTCTCTAAACAGGTGATGAATGAGACCTTATAAAGTATCATTCTTTATACACTTTAGGTGCTTTGACAATTAACACTTTAAACCTTTGCTGCTCTTTTGAATTATATTCTGTTTTCTGAGATGGATCTGTGTTGCCCAAGATGTCTTCTGAATTACTAAACATATGATAAATCCAGGCATTTGACAGTGTTATTTCTATCAGGTTGCAATTTTATTTGGCAAATTCAAACACGCAGTAAAAATAGCATTAAATTAATGGAAAAAAATCAGAAAGTGTACCATGTTGCAGAATTTCTATGGAATTACAACTATGACATTCAGAAGAAATGGAGTGGTCTTTTTAGAAATATATTCTAATCTGGATGAAGGGGGAAGGAGGGAATCACTATCACAAGAGCATTTGTTCATCTCACCATAACATATCTGTGAAATAAGAAGTAACCACAAAATGCTGCAAAATTTCTGGTTTTGAATGAACAGAAACTTCTTCAATTAAATAAGTGTAAACCGATGATAGAATTCCAGTAACAGAAAGAAATATAAATGCATGTCTCAACACTTACAGCACATATAACAAAGTAGCACGTTATGTCTTTTTACTTAGCAGAAATAGAAGAAATCAGGGATTAAAAAAGAAGAGAAAAAGGAAATAAGAGGGAAAAGCTACAGCTTTAACTACACAATGCTTCCACCTATGTTCAGAAGTTATTTTATGTTTAAAAGTAATTTCATCAATAACATTTTCCATGTTGATATGGCAAGTATCTTAGTTTATATATTATTATTGAAGAATGGCAATATCCCATCTTTTAAAAATGAAATTATCATATTCAGATACTGACCTTTTTTTGTTACCACGTAGAACCATTAATAATAATTTATTTTAATACAATCAAATCCCAAGTATTTTGAAATACTGATTTAAAAGTATACTTTCTCTGGTAGACTTTATTATAAATGTTACAAAGACAAAGGCAGAAACCAAAAATCAATTTTTAATATATTTCTTCCTACCACAGGGCATGAGGAGCAGTAATGGTTTCTGCATCAACATGGCTGTAATTATTAGTTTTGCCTTTTCTAACACAGTATTCATAAAACATGTTCTGTTTCAATATGAAGCTATTTTTAAAGTTCTACTGAATGTAAGTTAATAAGCAATAATCTAGGATAGTGAGAATCATCCCATCACTTCGTTTACCTCGAAGAGCATTTCAATATCTATGCGGGCACTTACACTGAGGCAGCAGAAACAAGTTACAACTTAATGAGCCCTATTCACTACACAGTAGGGGAGGGGAAAGCTGCTGGAAATCTGTTGAGGGGTGCCCTACATGGGTTTAAGTGGCCATGATAGGGGAAATATCTAGCCACATGTATATCTGTCCATTTGATGCATTTATTCTTAGTATGTGTTTCACCCAATGGGTGGGGCCCTATAGCTGAGGGCAGGAAAGGGGAGATGAGGGTCAGAACTTGAAATGCAGCTGCAGCTGTACTTATTCTAATATGCCTTAATCTAGGTTTGAATTTCCTTATCCTACAAGCCCATTTTCATCATGTTACTATTATATTTTTAAAATTTCACTGGCTCCCCATTAACCAGTCTAAATTTCTTGACTTAGGATTCCTCAACATCTAGTGCCAACAACCCTTTCCAATCATTTTTCTAACCATACCTCTCACTGAACCCTCCACTCCATGCAAAGGAGTCTGCCAAGTACATATCCTGTGATTTCTTAGTCATATGCTTTCTTTTCCCAAAAAACCAATATCAATAGAAATTTTACTAATTTTAAGGGTCTGTCTAAACTCCCATCTATTTCATAAAACTTTCCATGATCCCTACTCTCACATGTGATCTCTCCCTCCTCAGGACTCTTTAAAGTTTGTCTTGGTTAACTGGTCCTTATACTCAATGTGATTATCAAGTATTGAGATTAAAAGTACATGTGGCTTGTAGAAATGATCTCATTATTTTGTAGTGATTTTACACTGTCTCTTAATCATAATCAGTTGTGTACCTATCTCAGTTCTCCTACTAGATAATCAGATTATATTGAAGCTGGAAGAGTAAATGGCCCCAAGTACAGCAATTAGCAAAAAAGTAAAGGCCCCCTCCAAAATGTGATCATTAAACAAGTTATTCAATATGTCAATTTCTAGCATAGTCTAATGTTCCCTTGGACAGTAAACAGTAAGAAACAAGTGTGACATGCCAAATGGTGGATTTTCTAAAACACTAAATTCATTTCATTGGTCTAACAGCACGATATAATAGAAAGAGCTAGGTCAAGAAAAATCTGCATTCAAATGTGTGACCACAGGCAATCCACTAAACACTTTTCACCCTTGTTTTTCATCTGTAGAATGGGGATAATATTCCTTGTGACATCTATGTCCACAGAGCTTTAAAGAAAATCAAAAAAGACAAAGCTTGTAGATCATTTTTCAAATTGTAAAGTGCCACAAAAATAACACCTGCTGTTATTTCTCTTCCACTTTAACAATTTAATTATAATTTATTGAGCATCTGCTCTGTACAAAACATTATGAAAGGCACATTCACATCCCTCAAGGCATTTATAATATAATGGGGGGAATGATAAATTCATAAATAACATATAGCAAGTTAAGAAGTCATAAGTTGTCATATGAAGAATAACATGACAGAGATGTTTGAGCAGGGGAAAGAACACTTTTGGAAGGTGGGCAGACTCTAGACGGGAAAAATATGTGAGCTGGATTATGATGACTGGCTAGGAGTAGGAAGAGCGAAGATGTTGAGAGGGAACATTTCATCTAGGTAAATGAATAAAAATGCAAAGGGACAGAAAAAGAAAAGGAGAATTTGCTAAGGAATCAATGGATGATCCAGTTTGTCCAAGATATAAAATATATATTAATATATATTGGAATATGTATAATATGTATTTAATATAACATAAATAATACATACATATTAATATATAGTAAAAAATAAAACTTGAACAACATAGTTGAGTTACATACTCAAGGACACGGGGATGTAAGGAGTATGAACTCTATCTAGTAGTCAATATGAGTGTGTATGAAGAGGTTGTAAGATATCCAGTAATTTAAAAATAATTAAAAAATTAAAAAACAACTAAGGCATCTATCTATGAGGTAACAGAGATACTGCAGGTGAGGAGGTAATTTAGGAGGTCACTACCAAAGTCAAGGTAAGAAGCAGTAAGAGACAGATATAGGCAAAAGTTCAGGAAGCCTGGAAAACCAAGGAGAGGATGAATGGTTCAGGAAGGCATCTCTTAAAACTATTTTAAACCAAAAGACTGAAGAATTATGTTCAGTAGATTTCGCTTAAGACTGGCCTTTAGAAATTAGGAACCACAGAGAAAAGTATCTGTGGAAAAACATCACCTTCTTTCTCAGTTTTGAAGTAATATCACATTCTATTTCTAAATGTTTAAATATATATGTGTATATATATATATATATTTGTTAAAGGGCATGGCTATTTAAAAAAATAGAATCAGGTCTGGAAGGGGGATGAAAGACTTCTCTGACTGTTATTAAGAATAACAATTATACATAAACATAATTAATAATTTACAAAATTTAACAGGCAAATACTTGATTGAAGAGGGAAGTTTCTTTCAGAGGGGAAATTGTCTTCAGATAGGAAAAGGACCAACAAAAGAATCGACATTGTTGATACAATAAATGATGTCTATCTAACCTTTCATTTGTTCTATTTTTGTCAAACTACACAAAAGGAGAAAAAAACCCAGTTTCTCTTTCATGTAAAAAAAAATAAGCATGTAGACATCAAGGGTAATGTGTACAAAACAAATAACAGAAAAGCACACTATGATCAAAATAACTTCAATTAAATCTATCAATCTGTCTATCTGTCTATGTGTGTCTGTCTATCTATCTATGTGTCTGTCTGTCTATCTGTGTGTCTGTCTGTTTATCTAACTAGTTAGCTATGTAATTAAACAAGCATTATGCATTCCTAATGAAGACAGCCAGATATCTTAGAATCATGAACAGGTCCACGAAATACTCATTATAAATTGTTCTCCCTCTCATCTCCTCCTATCCTTTCAATCCGTTTTATGCCCCACTGTCAAATTAATAATCCTAAAACACTGATTTCACCATGTCACTCCCCACCCATAAAAGTTTTCTATAAGATAAAATCCAAACTCTTCTTCCCTGGTATGCAAGGTTCTTCACAATTTGGCCACTCTCAATCCTCCATTCATAGAACCATAGGTCAGGAAAGGGTCTTTGGAGGTCATCTACTCCAATACCTTCATTTATAGGGGAGAAAACTAAATTTTAGAGAATTTAAGGGACTGACTCAAGGTGGTATGTTTATATTTGTGTGTGTGTGTGTGTGCGTGTGTGTGACAGAACTAAGATTTTAATTTAGGTTCCATGTCTTCCAGCTTAGCATACGGAGACCAGTTCTTTTCTATGACACACTGCCTCATCCATATTAAACCTCTTCTAAGGTTCCCAAGATCAGCTTCCTGACTGTCCCCCAAATATAGCATTTTCATGGCAAACTTCTTGTGTTTTTATCATGCCATTCCCTATGCTTAGAATATCATTCTGCTTGCTAATTTCCCACCATCTTTTTAAGGTCCTAACTCAAATTCTATCTTTTTTGAATAGGATTTCTCCTGACCACTTTGACCTTTACGGATCTCCCCTTTCCTTGAACAACTATAGCAACTATTGTTTCCGTGATTCATTTTAGCACCCAGTTCTATACTACTTTCTATCATTGCTAAACAATTTTGAAGATATAGATCTGATCTAGCCAAACATATTATGAAGTCTAGAAGGCAAAGACTACATTTTCCTTTCTGTTCCTTCCTCAGTTATTACAGTTCTATGCATGGAGTAGCCTATCGATTAAGTGCCAATAAAATTAATTAATTAGTCTTCTCTTCATGTTTAGAGTCTATCTCTACCAGTACCATATTAAGAAGCAATCACTATCAATTAAGCTTTAATGAGAAAGGTATTTACACTATACCTATTTTTTTTCTATTGCTTCAAGGCTAATACTAAATTTATATATTTCCTATTTATGTATAATAATTTTATTTTAGTCATAGTATTAGATTCCACTGAAGTACTGAAGTGAGGTGTATGATTAAACAAAACATTTTTTTAAAATATGGTTGAGAAAAACCACAATTTATAACTTGCGACTCAACTATTCTTATGGAAAGTCTATATAATCAGACCACAGAGGAATGATCAAATATCACTGCCCAGCTGGGAGAATCTATTGAAATTTCATGCATGTTAACTTGGGATTAAATTTTGTCCAACTAACCTCTAAGGTCTCCTCTAAAATATTGTATTCTACTAACTAGGGGAAAAATAGATTTAAAAAATTTATACTTATTCTATAGGTACCTAGACCCTATAAAAGGCCAACCACTTACTTGAAATGAAAGGAGCTTCTAAGAATTCTCAAGATACAATTTGATAGTCTAAGATTTTCTTATGCTGTGGACCTTAAGAAAGTAACATCTAGATCTATGCCCTAGTTAAACCCTAAATCTATTCTTGGGTCCAAGTCTAGAAATTACTATTCACCCTTGTTATCTGACCTGTTTAAATTTCATGTGAAATTAAAGCATATCAGTAATTTTTGCCAGACTTGGATGAATCTTGTCAACATGCAACTACATAATAATTTTAGCTTGAACATATTTGTGGAACAAAATTCTTATTCCCTTGAAACATGAAACAATCACTTTAATTATGTCACATCATAGTATTTTCTTCCTCTAAGATTGGAGTATCATTATTCAAGACAGTGGTCACAGGATAAGTATGGAAAGGCAGAAACAGTGATAAATTTAAAGGAGATGTTCATATTTCCTTTGAGAGCTACATTGGTCTCTACACCCAATGAAGATTGATTATCATGAAACGGTCTTCCCACAATGGTACCAGTCGAACTCACTTCTTCCCTAAGACCAACTCAGATTCTCACCAGTATCTCTTCTTCCCAGGTTCCCAGATCCAAATTTGGGATGGTTACTCAAGTGCATTCCACCTTGTCATAGGAGCCAAGGGACCATCTAAGGGAAATGCCATAGCATTTTTATTCACTCAACAGCTGAACTCTCCTGTGTCTTGCCTTCTCAAATTAAAATGTGACCTTCTTTAAAGCAAGGTCTGTCTGACTTTTCTATTTATACTCCTAGAACATAGCACAGTGTTTGTCAAATAGTTAAGAACATAACAGATGCTTTTCAATTCCATAAACATACATCTACATTTACTAAATTATCTTAATTTTTTCCTGCATTATTTCCTTCAAACCACTGCCTTTCACTAAATTAAACCATATTAGGAGTTGTTATCATTCAGTCATTCAGCTGTGTCTGACTTTTTGTGACCCTGTGGACCATACAATGGAGGTTTCTGGGCAAAAATACGGGAGTGATTTGCCATTTCTTCTTCTAGTGGTTTAAAGCAAACAAAAGGTTAAGGGACTTTCCCAGGGTCACACAACTAACAAGTACCTGGAATCATATTTGAACTCAGGTCTCCCTGACTCAAGGTCCAGCACTCTACCCACTAAGCTATCTAGCTGCCTCATCTAGCTGAGAAAGCAGCAATTAGACTCTCCTAAATGCCTTTGAACACAGGGCAATTAGTTCTAGGTCTTTTCCAATGAAAGAAGATATATTCATATTCAAAAACAATGGTGATTTCAAGCTGAATTATCCTCTGGGTTTGGAAATTTGTTCCAATTAAAAAATGAACATGGAAATAAGTATGTTTAAGTTACAAAAAAAGAAACTACTTAACACATACACCCAATGAACAATTTGCTCTCGGTGGAGATACCTAAAATACAAGGTAATAATTGTCATTTTTTTATCTCTGAAATGGCTAGTCTCCAGTTGGGTTCCATCTGATAGATGGTTCTGGCTAAACAGTCTTTTGTCTATAGTGGGACTAACCTTTAGTCATGGCATTAAAAGGTCATTTTAAGCTCATTTTAAAAGACAATGAAATTTTGGTGAAGAGAAGTTAAATCCCCTGAGAGGAAGCAGGGTATGGCTGGTTAGTCATTGTCCTTTGTCTTCAAAGAAGACCAAAATGACATCACCATTGTAAAGTGAAATATCAGTGTGTCTGACTGTGGCTGATCAGACCAATACAAGGTTGGAACGCTCTACCACAGGTTGGGCACAGATAGTCCATGGGAATATTTGGGGTAAATATCCCAAACGCATCCTGCATTTACTTTGTGTTGTTTCAATTCTGCTTTGCTCAAAGAGCACCTTTTCTTATGTGGGCATGCCATGGTGAGCAGTCCTGTGCCAGTGTCTCCCATGTTGCACAGTCAAATCCAAAGGTCTTGAGAGAAACCTGGAGAGTGTCCTTGAATTGTTTCTTCTGGCCACCATGTAATCATCTGCCCCATGCAAGTTCTCCATAAAATAGTCTTTTTTGGCAAGCATACATTTGGCATTCGAACAACATGGCCAGCCCATCGGAGTTGCGCTTTCTGAAGCATAGTTTGAACACTTGGCAGTTCAGCTTGAGCAAGGACTTCAGTGTCTGGTAGCTTATTCTGCCAGCTTATCCTCAGAATCTTCCTAAGACAGTTGAAATGGAAGCGATTCAGTTTCCTGGCATGGCAATGGTAGACTGTCCATGTTTCACAAGCACATAACAATGAAGTTGGCACAATGGCTCTGTAGACCTTCAGTTTAGTAGTCAGTCTAATATCTCTTCTCTCCCAAACCTTTCTTCGGAGCTTTTCAAACACTGAACCAGCTCTGGCAACATTTGCATCAACCTCATTGGCAATGTGTACACCCCTGGATGTACACATCCATGGTAAGTGACCTTATCCACAGCATTCAAAATTTCTCCATTTGTTGTTAACTGATGGTTCCACATATGGATGGTGTGTTGGTGGCTGATGGAGCACCTGTGATTTTTGGTGTTAATTATCAGGCCAAAATTAGCACAGGCGGCAGAGAACCAGTCACTAAATGATACTTAAGATTCCATTTCCAATGAAGCCAAAATGATACTTTGTATTTCAGTAGTGCCTTTCATCTCAAGTCTCAAAGCATTTTAATAACACCAATTAATTATCTTCTCACTCCTCTAAGCTAAATTCATGAGTACTTTGTAAATGAAAACCTTTACGTGTGTCTGAACCACTAGAAATATTTTGGGAAAAAAGTTTCAAGTTCAACTTTTTTCTTTATCGTCTGCCCCTCAACTGTAACATTATTTTTTTAAAAATGTGGTTAAGAAATAACTGACCACATTATACACATTGAATAACTACTTGATAATACTACCTACTAGCCACGCCCTGAAGAAGCTTATCTTAAGTGTGACTGTTTCCTGGAAGGAAAATTCCTTAAAAGAAAAGGTTAAAAAAAGTGCAAAAAGTGTGAAGTCTCTCAAGAAGGGAAAAATCAACACAAACCTAAATTACTATTATATTAGGAGGTTATCCTGAACCTTACTTAGAAACCAGAAAGTGAGAGAATAACTAGTAAACATTGAGAAAATAAAACGTTCATTTTGATGTCTCAGTATTACCTGAAAGGCCTTAAGGCAAAGAGAAAAGCATCTCAAATATTTACATGAGCTTAGAGATTAGCTTGGGGGGAAAACAAGAGATTTTACACTTGATTCGTAAAGAGAGATCTTCGTAAGGATGGTAGTGATGGTGATAGCATTTGTGAAGTACCTGGAGGTCTGCAAAGCACTTGACAAATATTATTTTATTATCACAATGATTTAGAGACAAATGTTCAGGTATCATCCCCATTTTATAAATGAGGAAACTGAGTAACTTATCCAAGATCAACCCATTATTAAACCCAAGTTCCAGTGAATTGGAATCTCTATCCACTGAATCACCTAAATGCCTTCATCAATTAAACCTTAATCAATGACTTTTGGGTTTAAAATTCTCAGATTAAAAGGATTTGTATGTAATTCCAGCAGGGTATTTCCAAAATAGCATTCTTTGAATTCCTGCTCTTCTGCTTTATTGGAACAGGAATTGCATATGAAAATGTTCATGTTAGCATTATATAAACAAATCAAAATTTTCTTATGTGCTGTGATGATTTTAATACAAAAAATCCATTTAATTTCCATTTTTCAGATTGTTGCAGAGGTAGAGTTAAAGGTTGAAATAATGGAACACTGGACAGAGTACTAGACCAGGAGTCCAGAAGAACTGGCTTTATGTCCACTTCAGGCAAATCCCAGCTGTTTTACGTTGGGCATGCTGTTGAATTTCTCTGTAACTTAAAATTTCCTTATACACAAACAAAAGGCTTGGCCTCTAGGGTCCCTTCCAGGTCTAAATCTACAAAAATCTTTTTTTTCTCCTAAGATTTCTCAACTCCATTCATCCTGGAGGAATTCCATCCCATCTTCCAAGCTCCCAGTAATGTGGATTCTATCACTGCCTCAAGGTCCAAAGTCTTCTGTGGTCAAAGTGGTAAATGATGCATTTAGGGCCTAGGTGTCAGACATGCAGGCCATGTAGGGTCCACAACACTCCAAACCAGTGTCAATGTAATATGAAGAGGAGAACATGAGTTGAATCCAGCTAGCTATGTGACCCTAGACAAATCACTTAACCCTGTTTGCCTGAGTTTCCTCATCTGTAAAATGAGTTGGAGAAAGAAATTTCAAATCACTCCAGTATCTTTGCCAAGAAAACGCCAACTGGGGTAAAAAAAAAAACTTGGACGTGACTGAACAACAAAAAATATCCTCAATTATAAAACATTATTCAACTTAGAAGTAAAAATAAAACCTGTGAACTACATGTTTAGCTTTAATTTCATTAATCTCATAAGGCTTCATATCCATACATGCATAACATGGGACCTCAAGAAATGTTGGCTATCGCTACTATTAACAAATAAAAGGATTTAAATTATTTGTGAATAGATGGCTAGGTCTTTGTGCTACAAGAACAATAGATAAAGTGTATAGAATTAAAATTGTGGTTACTTTTTTGGAAATAGGACAAGACAGAATTTTCAGAGATCAGTTATTCCATTTCCATGCCTATAGGTAGTTGTTAACTTAAACTGCTCTTGACAGGGGAGAATTTTTCCTTTTTGGAGACACATGAAGGAGATTTAATTGTTATTTGTTTTTTAAAGACCAACAGTAAAGTTGGTTTTGAGTGCTGGCATTAAGAAGAACAATATACAGTTTGTAATCCAATTTTGGGGATAAAAGAATTCTAAAAAGGAAAAGCTCTCTGAGAAGACCTTCCCCACCCCTTGCTCAAATTACTTCCCACATTAGGTTACTAAAACATTAGGTTAATAAGTTCCTTTTTTAAAAAATGTAAATATTCACTAAGTTTATCAGAAAAGCATTTTAATCTAGTTGTTGTTGCTGAGTTATTTTTCAGTCCTGTCCAACTCGCCATGATGCCATTTGTGGTTTTCTTGGCAAAGATACTGGAGTGATTTGCCATTTCCATCTCTAGTTCATTTTGTAGATGAGGAAACTGAGGCAAACAGGGTTAAGTGACTTGCCCAATGTCACACAGCTGGTCTCTTCCTGACTCCAGGCTTGGCAGTCTATCCATTGTGCTATATAGATGCCCTTTTGGTCTAGCTATTTGATTTTATTCCTGACAATGCCTAGTTGTGATAAATAAAAATGGAAAAATAGGCATTCTGATGAGGTTGGAAAATGGAGCATTGGAAGCTGTCCTACCATTAACTGTAAAAAGCTACAAGACAATATAAAGGCACTAGAAAGAAAGAATAAAAGTGTGTGTGTGTGTGTGTGTGTGTGTGTGGGTGGGTGTGGGTGTGTGTGCCGCATAGCTCACGCTGAGTTGGAACTCCAAACCTACCCCTTCCCATTTGCAAATGAGGAAACTGAGACCCATAAAACTGAAGTGACTTGTACAATGTCAGCAAATAATAAAGCTGCTATTTGGAATTAGATGTTCTGTCTTGCAATCCAATGCTCTTTAGTCCCTAGTTGCTACAGTTTAATTTCTACTGAGTTGTGTCAGACAAGAATGCTTTCAAGCAACTTTCATGTTAACTTCTCAGGGGACAGAAGGTTAGCAGGAGATAATGTTCTCTCCCTTTCTCATCCCTAATATTCCACATGGCTTATTTGATTGACTCATTGCTGAGTGTAGCTGAGTAGAATGTTTTAACACAAACACCCTTTCAGCAATAACCAAATAGGAAAAGCCTTCCTGATTCCTAAGATTCTCTCTTAAGCCATGGAGATGGTTTGCTTGGACTGGATTGAACTGGACATAGGATTAATTTGCAGTGGGTATGGCATCAAATCATTTTAGAAGAGAATTTACAACTATAAACTTTAAGAAATGAGATAACCTACTGGAAAAAACTATGTTAAACTTTACTTTGTTCTGCATTTTAAATAATGGTACTAGTATAAGCTCTTCTTCCTCTAGTGCCTTACTGTGGGGTAGAAGTGATCATGGGTTCTTGTATATTCTGCTAGTGAAGCATAAACTCTATCAAGTTTACTGTCTTGGAAAGTCTCCAAGCATGATTAAGACACTAAATGGTCTGTTGCTAGAGGACTCCAACATGTGAGAGCAAAGAGGTTTAACAACGGTCGTTTAGTGGAGATTTCTTAAGGCATAACAAAGAAGCATAGTGCAGTAGGTATCAAAGGTTCCAGATTTAGAACCAGAGAAATGGCCTGGATTCAGAGCCTAACTCTATCATTTACTATGCCTGTGGACGAGACACTTAACTGTCATAGGTCTTAGTCTACATGTCTGTAAAGTGAAAGAATGCTCAAATTTCAATCCAGCTCTAAATCCATGGATCCATGAAACAAAGAGAATTCAGGAAAGAGTGAAGAGCTAAGAGATCACATAATTTCTATACCATCTATAAATATTAACTTGATACTACAAATTGTAGATCCCATCTCAAAGTACACAGTTGGTCTTGAATACTCCAAGAACAAATTTTTAATGTATAAAAAACTGATTCTTAGCACTTTTTACCCTACTTCTAATATAGGTGACTGATCCCTCTGCATTGGTGGAGGGAGTTTCCCCATGAAGAGTTCCCAGCAAGGATGAAATCTCAGGTCTAGGTTAATAATTGATAAAGCAGTAGCCCCTTTTGAATCTAAGAACTCTGTGTAATAAAACCTGGAAAGAGCCACATAGTATGCAGGGTCATTCTATATTTTGCCATGGCTGCTGTCAAATGGGTTGGAATGCCTAAAATTCCTTCACCCAGTGGCCAGTTTTTTTTTTTGATGAACTACTTTGTATTTAGCTAGACTGGGCCTTGAGAAACTGACGTAGAGTGTTGCTGCAACCATAATCAAAGCACTGCTAGCATGGTAAAATCTGCCAGAACTTGTGTTCTGCTGAGAAATTCTTCAAGAACCCAAGGTCACCTCCATGCTGTCACGTGGCGCTGAAGAAGGCTTTTGTGGAATACAGACACTCTCTACATAGATACCAAGGTATATAAGCATATATGAATATTAGATAAATGGTTTAACAATACAAATATTGTATAGATTGAGGATTTGCATTTGTTTCTGAGATATACTGTCTTTAGAAGTCTGAAAACTCTGAGAAACAAGTATTAAATGTGAATATCTCTGATACAGAAACGATATTTAGAACTGGAAGGGAGGAGAGGTTGATGGCAAGTATATATTTATCCAAGTATTTCTAATGCTCCTATCACCAGAAGATCTAATACATTCCAAACTTTCAGATTAATAGCTTTAGCAATTTGGGTGGAGTTTTCTTTTAATAATGCACATTTCAATCCTCAGTTAACATCAGGTCATGTCAATAACTGATGGTTTCTCTAGTAGTTCAACACTGCATCATCTTTCTGACAGTTTTTAAAATGTATGCTTTGTCTCACCATCTAGCAGAAATGGAAAAAAAGAAATAAATGCATGATGCTAAAATCATACTTTGTATTTCTATGTTTCTTTGAATTTTCCAAAGCACTTTTACATTTTATTTTACTTCTAATTCTCACAGGCAGGTGGGGGTACATTATTTATCACCATTTTAAAGATATGGAAACTAAAGCCCAGTGAGTTTAAGTGGCTTGGTTAAGTTATACAGTAAGAAAGTTCATAGAATCAGAGGTAGACCTTAGGAAAGGTCTAATCCAAACTCTTCATCTTGCAGATAGCTACTGTGCTATTTGAGATACCTGCTCAAAATCACATAGAGCCAGAATGAAGCCCACATTTCCTAACTCCAACCCCGGCATCCTTTCCATTGTATCACACTTCCTCCCCAACCATAACTTGAACTCACATCTTTCGACACCTTGTGGGGGATGAGGGGTGCTTTCATAAAACCACACATCTTCCATATTGTTGTTCCTGTTGTGTCTAATTCTTTGTGACCTTATGTGGGGTTTCCTTGGCAAAGGTACTGCAATGGTCTACCACTTCCTTCTCCAGCTCATTTTACAGAGGAGAAAACTGAGGCCAACAGGGTTAAATGACTTGCCGAGAGTCACACAACTATTAAGTGTCTAAGTAAGGCCAAATTTGAACTCATGAAGATGAGTCATCCTGACTCCAGGCCCAGCACTCTATCCACTGTACCACCTACCCCATTTTCCATATTAAAAATCATATAAAACATAAATATTTATATGGGTGTTTTGGAAGTATTTTGAAGCAGGGGTTTTCTACTACAATCCACTCATACCTGAATAAGAATTCCCCACTGAAACATCCCCAGTAAAGGGTCATCTAGACTTTGCTGAAGACGGCCAACAAGAAGATAGCCCAATTCATCTTAGAACAACCCTAAATGCTAGAAAGATTTTCTCCCTCACATCAAGCCTAAATTTGCTTCTTTGCAACTTCCAACCCATTGCTCCTAATTCTCTTTGCTGGGATCAATCTCCTTTCCCATAAGATACCCTTCCAAATACTTAAAGGCAACTATTATGTTCCCTACAGTCTTTTTTTTCCCCAAGTTAAATATGTCCAGTTCTATCAACTGATCTTTACCTCGACTAGCAACTCTTAAAATTAGGAAATTTTGTTCAAAAGTTAAGAGGCAGAAAGTACTTCAGTGACTTCTCTATTCTGTGCTATGGGAGCTCAGGCTCTGCCATCCTACCATAAACTCAAACACAACCAACATTTTCAAAAACTCATGATTAGACAATATTAGTGACCACTTTTATTCCTAGATAACCAGTTTGGACTTTTAAAAAAAAAAATCAATTTTTATAAAATAATCTGAATGTCACAAATAACTTCTATACTAAGACAATGTTAACTTCCAAGATGAATTCTATGAATAAATTAGGAAACAGAAACACTTCCCTGATAATTTACAGGTAGTCTGGATACAAAAACACAATAACATAAATAGTAGTAAATTATGCTATATAAATGTTACATTTTCTATATTATATACAACATATGTATTAGTGAAGCAATTAAAAAACTAGCCTTACTCCAGTAATAACACGCACTAGATTATCGCACGCAGAAAAACACACATTAGGATAGATCATTTTCCTACAGTAATTACTAGAATACTACATTATCCATAAGAAAACTGCTATCCACCTTCAAGAAACATAAGTAACACCATCTATCTACCATTTCATCACAGTAAGAACACAGCTGGCCTCTCTGAAGACTAAATTCCCGCTGAGCAATTCTATACTTTTCCTCAACAATGGAGATTTGAGTTACAGCTCTTTGGTCTCTCACCACTTGCAGATGAAAACAGTACAGATGTGAGGAGCTGCTACTGAGATTGTTGGCCCAGAGGCTGATCAATATAGGAAGGATTTCTCCTATGTATTAAAAACCCAGTATGCCTAGACCCTATTTATAATAGTTTTCTTTTTGCTGGGGAAAAAAAATTTAAAATTGGAAGAGAGCACGAGAAGCTTCTCCACATGATACAACTTTTCATCTGCTATTAGATTCATTTCTGATCCTTAGAGAAACAGAAAAAAGAAAAGGGGGAAAACATTCTGCAGGAGGTTGGCAGTTTAAACGGATATTTTCTGTTAAGCAATTTGCATTGAATTGAATTCAATACAGCCACCTAAACTGTATAACAAAGAAATTTTGTGTTTCGTGGAGTTTTTTTTAAATCTAGGAATGTTAACACAATGGGCAACTTGTCCTCTTCAAGTATAGGTATATTGGGACCATTGCTGGGACTGTTACTGGTAACAATGTTTCTCCCAAAGCTGACTCAATATATGGCACTGTGAAGAGGAGAATTTTTAAAAATGGATCATGGAGAAACATTCCTATTGTTCTGAAGAACTAGTAGCCATTCCATTGACAAACTATCACCATGAATGTTACAGTCATCCTTGTCTCCTTGAGATTATTCAGTTGTGACTTTAGATAAACTAAGTCTATGAATGGACAACATGGGAGAAAAATCATAACAAAAATTGAATTGTCACTTGGTACCATCCTAGGATATATGGATTTTAAAGATAGAAAAAAGAGTAACTATAAACATTTTCAATTTGATAGATGATTGACATACTCAAACTACTTAAGGTTATATTCTAGAACGTTATCAGGGTCATCAGGGAAAAGGATATAGGTTTAGGAGAGCTAGAACATAGCAGATTTACTCATTGTAAAAATAAAGGGATTGGATTATATGTTCTCTAACATTATT
Source organism: Potorous gilbertii (assembly GCA_028658325.1). Taxonomy (NCBI): domain Eukaryota; kingdom Metazoa; phylum Chordata; class Mammalia; order Diprotodontia; family Potoroidae; genus Potorous; species Potorous gilbertii. The sequence continues at coordinate 206,914,843 of CM053772.1, read as the reverse complement.
TAGTTTTCATGATGTCTACAAGTAGCTCACACTGTGACGTGCTACAAGATTTAAGTGCTCTTGACTTCAGGACTTTATTTTAAAAAGAGGAAGAGAGAATGTCTCTCAGCTAATCTTGTGAGGATACAAAGAGATAGTTATTGTGAAGGCATGTTGAAAACTCAAGTTACAGGCAAAGAAAGATAAGATATGCCTTCTTATTCATATTTGTGATATTTTGGAAAGTAGAAAGTACAAGCCCTCTTTTACTAGGTGCAAATGAGATCTCAGCAAACAAATAGAATAATCTTTCACTGACTTTTCTCCAAACCAACACTAGTAGAAAGGCAACATTGAACCAACAACAACGCGGTTCTTCATGTAGCATTCGATTCATTTCAACAAGAATTTATTACATTCCAGACACTGTACTAGGAACTCAAATACAAAGAGTAAAATGAGAACAGTTGCTGATCACAAGAAGTTTATATTTCACAAGCATAAACAAGTAAAAATAATTCATTTTTTGGCAGAAAGAATGTCACATTTGAAAATTCACTATATCATAGTTAAGAATCAGAGGAAACTACCTAGAACATTCTTCTCTTCCCATAAAGAAGGGTGCATTTAGTGACCCAATTTGTTATCTTTTTGTATGATGTTTCATACTTCTGCGTTTTCCAACCCATCAAAATGATTAATCCTTGGTATTTAATGGAGTTTTTTTTTCTATCAGTTCCAAAAGATACTGGAATTTGCTTGGCTTTCTGTTGCAGGTCATTGTATTGACACAGTGAACAGGATGATATGGGGGAGATGACAATGACCTAGGAACTTTGTTGCTTTATGAACAGAGAAGAAGGAGTTTGAAGTCTGGTAATCTACTGTCTTTTGACAAATTGCTTTTCACATTTTTTAAAATATTAAAGATGAAAAGCAGGTTAACGGAAAAGTATGTAATATTCCATTTATTTTAGAACATCAATATCAAAATCATTTCATTCCCTCTGGGATCTTTTCTACTTCTATTTCAGTTCACTGCCATTCTTTCCCAGAATCTTGTTCATGGTAAAATTTTAAAATCTCACATCTTTACACAATTTTCTCTTAAAGAGACAATACATCATTTGTTTTGATTAAAATGCAAGAGTTTTTTTAACCTATAGAACCCTTTCATTATCAGAAGGTCAATGCATTTCAGGTTTATTCAGCCTGATCTTGCAAAAAAAAAAAATACTTTTGGGAAACAAAATGACTTAACCATGTAAATTAACTTAATCCTATAAATCTTGAAATCCAATAAGATTAGTCACAGCCCACTCCCATAAAAGTTGAAACTATAATATACTTTATTATAGTATGAGTTCATCAGTTTTCCCATCCTCCTTCATCAACATAGCTGACAAAATTATTAGAGAATTAGATATCGGGAGACTTGATAAGTTTTCTAAACCTAATGGTAAGGATACAACTGCTTGAGATTATTTTTTCTTGTGTCATCCAACTTTCAGTTCTCAACAATGATAAGTTTTCTATGAAATTATAGCCAGAACACCAAAGAAAGATTGATGACAAATTATAAATTAGCTATCAGAAAGACCTGTGAAATTAAGAGGGTAATAAGACACCAAAAGAAATAACTTTCCACATCCCTATGCCAAAACAGAATACACTGTCCTTCTACCCAAACACATTTTCTCTTCTGCACTTCCTGTAGTTACTGAAGGCACCACCATCCCCCTACTCAGTTGGGTTTCCAACCATTCTATGATTCCCAGCTGGATCTTCACTCTCACTCAATAGGTCAATAAGTATTTATTGAAGCACTTGCAATGTGCCAGGCACTGTGCTAAGTCCTGAAGATACAAAGAAGGCAAAACAAAAACATAACACAGTCAGTTGCTTCTCTGAAGGAGCTCACATTTTAATGGGAGAGATAAGATACAAACAATTATGTTCATGCAGGATGTATAAAATGCAAATGAAGAGTAATCTCATTGGAAATGGATTAGCACAGGACAGGACCTGGAAAGAACTTCTGCAGAAGATGAAATTTGAGCTTGAAGAAAACCAGAGAAGCTAGAAAAAAAGAGGTGAGGAGGGAAGACATTCCAGATATGGAGGAAGCCAGTTTAAGTGCATGGAACTGCAATATATAATAAGTTATGTGGGATGGAAGATAAGTAAGCTGGTTTAGCTGGATGGTAGAGCACACAGAGGAGAGGAAAGAGTAAGAATACTGGAAAAATTAAGAAGAGGTCAGGTTGTAAAGGGCTTTAAAAGCAAGAAGTGGATTTTATACTTGACATTTTTTTGCAAGTCTTTCCCATTGTAATCCAAGACTCACCTAAGTGGAAATGGATTGCAGTGGGGAGAAACTTAAGTTATGGAGACTCCTCAGGCTATTGTAATTGTTCAGGTGACAGGTGATAAGCCCCTGCCCAAGGGTGGTTGCAATGCAAGTGGTCAAGAGGATGTCCACAAGAGATGTTTCCAAGATTTAAATAACAAAATTTGACAACAGATAGAACATGAAATGAGTACAAGTGAGGAGTGAAGAATGATACCAAGGTTGTAAGCATGAGATGACTGGAATGAAGATGATGATGATGCTTTCAATAAAAAATAAGGAAGTTGAGAATGGGGGGAGAGTTGTGAGCGAAAGATAATAAGTTCCATATGGTACATATTGAATTCAAGATGTCTATAGGATGTCCAAATTAAGTTCTATAAAAGCCATTTGGTCACACCAATCAAGCCGGGGAGGGGAGGAGAGTAAAACTAGACATAGATATATAGTAATCAATTGGATAGATATGATTACTGAACCCATAGAAAATGATAAAATCATCAAGTAAGGGAGATGCCAAAGGGCTGCCTAGCCACAGTGAGTCTAATGGAGAATATGCAACCCAAATTTGTAGTGGACTCAATCATGACAATTTCATGAAATTCTCCAGCTCAGTTTAGCAGCATGAGAACAGGAGTAAAAGAAGTGGTAGTAGGAAATAATCATGGTTACACTGGCACTCATCCCATATGTCCAATTAATGCCAAATTTTATTATTTGTCTCTAAAACATTTTATGAATTCATAGATTTTCTCCACTCTCTTAACCACAATAATTCAGGTTCTTATTACCTCTCACTTGGATTATTGCAATAGTTTTCTAAGGGGTTGCCCTTCCTCGTGTCTCTCTCTACTCACATCTATCTTTCTGACAGCTGCCCAGGTGATTTTTCTAAAGATTAGACCGATTCTTATCATCTAATAAGCAATAGTAGCTCCTTAGGATCAATGATAAATTCCTTTGATTGATGTTAAAAGCTCTTTCCAACCTCTTCCTCCCTACCTTTGCTGTCTCCCCTCCAAATACTCTATAACCCAGTCATATTGGCTTACTTGCTGTCCGTTGCATATGCAACTCCATTTTCAATCCAAATGCTTTTTTAACAGCTATACTGGAAGGCTCCTCTACCTCTAAAAACCCTTTGCTTTCTTCAAGATTCAGCTCAAACACTGATTTCAAGAAGAGATATGTCCTAGTCCACTCAATAGCTAGTGTTTTCCCTCTAAGGTTACCTTCCATCTGCTCTGTATGTACCTTAAATATAATTATTTATTACCTTATGTTCCTCATTACAGCATAAGCTCCTTCAAGACAGGGACTTTTTTGCTTTTATTTCTGTACACATTGAGTAACAGTGTTTGGAACAAAGTGAGCTCTTTAAAAATGTCAACTGATTTACTAATTGACTCTGCAGAACTGGCCGTTGACTAATAGTAACAAAGTCACAAAATACCTCTTCTCCCAATATTGAAAGAGAATTAAAGTCCCACTCCCTGGGCTTCACTGCTCCTCTCTCAACAAAATATGACTAAGTATAAGGAGATCTTGATGACCGGCAAAATACCTACAAAGTGTAAGTTACTCTAATTTTAACATGGAACCAATCCCTAAATCGGAATTACAAGAAAGGAGAAAAAGAGTCTGACTCTGTTCTCTTCTGGAATTCCTATTCCAGAAAAATATTTGAAAATCTGACTTGAATATGAATCCCACAACCTCTAGGTGAACAAGCTGGGCATTAAATCATTCTCCTTCAAAGACAGTTTCTAATATGGAATGTTCTTGCAAAATGAAGCAACCATTAACCATAAAAGTTCTGGCATAGTCTTATACCATTGGAGGAAAAAATGAGTTAAGGGGAAAAATGATTTATAATCATACAGAGAACCTGCAAAAACTGTATTGCCTTTCTCTCTTTCTTTCACTTGCTTTTCATGCCTTCCTTTTTTAGAAATAGAGACAAAAATTGGACATCCACGGGTAAGAAGAACATTGCCAAGGGTCTATGCATAGCCTAAATTGAAAAGCAAATTACACCTGGAGAAGTAGGATTGGGCAAAAATCCTTTTTGACCTGAGATTTGTATTACAGATTATGTGGGATTAAGTAAATATCTTGTTTCCTCGTGGGGTGGAGGGGAAGGCGAGTAGAGCAAGCAGTTGTGGAATTCAAGGAGGGGGAGATTAACAAGATTATTTAATTATGATAACTTTGTAAAAAGAGCTGGGAAAAAAATGCTCTTTCATCAGCTGGTGCTGTAGTTGACAAAAGTGATGGCTAAAGATGAACAGGTTGAGTTAATATTGAACTTGTTAGTAAATACATAGAGCTTGAATGCCATAAAGCCAATTTAAAAGAGACATTTCTCTTTATAGTTCCCTAGAGTATTATAGACACTATGAAATTCCTCCTACCATAATGCAGGATTCATTAAGGAGCCAAAGCTACAATTGTCTACATCAGTACATACAGGCCAAATGGATATATTGTCCACATAAACTGGTTAATACAACTTCATGTCTTTGTGACGAAGCAAAGTCACCTGACCCCAGGGATGCTGGCAGTGGATCTAAAACTGGGTTTTCATTATAAGAATGATGACAAGAGAAACCAAGAAGGGGATTCAAAGGGAATTTACAAAGCACAGAGCTCTCTAAGTACAAGTCAGGCAGTATTTGTGCTTAGTAAACAGTTATAAATTAAGAAACAAAAATATCAAATTGAATATAACTATACCTTGCTATATTTTAAAATATTTATATGACAATTATGTAAAGTGCTACAGTTACAACTATAATTCTTAATAAATACATACAAAGAAATTAAACTGAACAAGTACAGACCACTTCACGGTAAAAATACAGCAATTCTGTATTTTTACAGCAATTCTTAAATTCTGTCATTTTCAAATGTAATTAGTTATGTGTATATTTGTTAGAAGCATCCACAAAATTTGTAAGAGAGTAAGACCTCTGTAAATAAATGAGAAGTTTCTGTCATAACAGGAAACTTAAAATAATGTTACTTTTACATTGAATTTGAAACCGATTTTACTAATGACAACTATGGAAAAAATAAGAAAATACCAAGTATGATGGCCATGTATAGATATAATTTTGTTTATTTAAGGTTTCTATGCATTATCATTCATAAAATATTTATCCCTTTATCGACTGGCTAGTAGGATAAGAAGTAGCTTCTCTATAGAATACAGTAAACCAGAGGAAAGCTTTGAGTCAATAGCTATCCTACTAAATGCTGTGGTCACCAATCCACAGTGATCTCACTTTAGTAGTTGTTGGCTTTGAAAACAATCTGAATGATGCAAATAACAAATTTTATTCAGTAAGTGAACTAACAAATTAAGATGTTTAATTTGTTATGCATCATGTATGCTTGCCCATCAACCTACAAAATGTGTGTTTATTTATTCTAATACAAGAATGCATCTTTGATAACAGAAAGTTACTCTGGAGAATATTTTTTATCCATGTTTTATGTGAGCTCAGAATAGAAAGCAAAAACAACAGCATATGTAGCACATCTAGTATATGCAGACACATAAGGATACTAAGTGCTTCTGTAGAGTGCTGTTATGAGTCCTGGGATTCCCTACCCTCTTTTGTGAAAGTTATCACTGTATTAGATGTTGTCGAACATATTTGATATGAAAGCATTGTCTGTTTGCTACCAGTATCTAACGAGGATCTCCCCTAGAGTTGCCAGCAAGGTGCTGATTAATTAACTGAAGTAGCGAAGCTGAATTAGACAACAGCTGTTTTGAGAATTGTCATTAACTTGGTCTCCTTTCCTGTCTATTAGCTTTCTTACAGTGATACCACGAAAATGCAAATTTTGGGAAACTGCATCAGAACCTAGATTAACCTCTCCACCCTCCATGCCAGGAGCAAAGGCATAGGGGGATATCATTAATTTTTGAAGAGAGAAAAGATAAAAGGAAGGCTAGATGAAAAGATTAAAAGGTAGACAATAAGAGAATTGGAAAACATCCTGCAAGTTATAGCTCTTCACATCACTTGTCAAGGGCTGTTGACAGTAGGTAGGTCCTTCAATCTGAATGTAAAAATGGGAATTGTAGAAAACCTAAATTCCTTGAAAAGTACAGTAATCTATCTTCCCCTGGAACTTCTTTGAATTTGAGGGAAATAGCTTGACTTTTGAGAAGCTATGAAGGGAGGATGGAAGGGAGGATGTATTCTGTTCTTGTAGGATGTCAGTGGGTGAAGTTTCCAACCTGTAGACCTCAGCTGCTTCTGGAATAAAGATGCCTATTCAGAGCAGTGCATTCTCAACTAAGTGGTAGAGCAGTACAGTCTCTACTAAGTGGCAGATTGGAAGGAGGGGAGGGTTAATGGGAGAGGAGCACTCATTAAAATGTTTGTAATGAAGTGACAGTGACTCAAGCCAAATATAAATTGTGGAGTTTCATCTTAGGGGGAGAGGGTGGTCTGCAGTAGGAGGGATGTAGTTTTTTTTTAAGTACATGGTAGATTTTGTAAAAAGCAATATCTTTCACGAAGAGGCCAGCAGAATGAATTCATAACAGAGCCTGTCACAGCTTCATCCTACGAATCACTAGATAACCTGGGTAAGCTCTTACTTATTCCCTCTGACATTCACTGCCACTGACATGGTGCTGAAAATCGAGGATATTAATACCAGATGCATCTTAGGTGCAAACCTGTGCAATTTCACTTAATATTGCATCTTTTCACATAGGACTCCACTTATTAGGCTGGAAAACTTTTAAATCATGGGGTAAGAGAGAAATTATCCATGTAAATAAATAGTACATATAGAAAATATGCCAAAATTCACCTGAAAATATCACAGGTGTATTTTTAATGAAACAAAATTGATCGACAGAGAGCATCCACCTTGCGATAAAATTAAGGCTTTTGATGAAAATAAATCACTATAGGGTAGAATGTAAACCATTATCCAAAAGGGTTTTCTCTTTTCTTCTTATGTGACAGAAATTATTGGATTCTCTGATGCTAGATAGCTAAGTGCATCCAAGGTATAATGATAAATCAGGAAGACTACATGATTTTAAATTTAACTACTACTTATTTTTAAGATGTCTTAAGAAAAAATGCTTTGATTTCTGGGAGTAACTATTGAATTGGGAATCTCCTTTACAGACAATGTGATACTCTATTTCTATGTCATATCATCAAGCAATGTCAACAACTAGCAGTGGACAAAATAGATTTTGGACTGAGATTAATAAAAGACCTACTTATCTTTTCTTTTCTTTCTAATATTCAGGTTTATCTATAGAGCAGTATATAAAAGTTACTTTTGACATCATGATGTACCACTTATTATTTCCCCTTTTGCTTCTATTTTTTCAAATGGAGATAAAAGCATGTTTTCTTTTTTAAAAAAATCGCATTTGAACAATAGAAAAGAAAATCCATATATCATGTTAAAAATACACAATAACTAATAGAACTAGGGAATACAGGATCCTTGATAAATGTGAGTTGGAAAACAGCTTCACATTTTAATGACTTTCCATTGTTAGAAGTATGCAATTAATTAGCAGAGAAAAATGATTCATCTGTCCAAAATTTACCTTCATTTTCTTGGCTTTAAACCTCAGTACCTCAAGAGAGCTTCTATATTATTTGCACCATACAGAAGATGCTGGTACAAAGTTATAGATTGCCCTAGCAAAAGACAGAGAGAGAAATCAAATGATATTATTTACCGGTAATTTTTTAAAGGATACTCTGGTACCCATTCAAAATAAACCTAATCCATTGTGTTAACAAAAAAAAGAAAAAAGAAAAAGAAAAGAAACTAGAATGCCAGCAACAGTTCAGGAATGTTATATTTCCAAGACAGTATATTTCATGAGCCAGTCCAGAATTGTCTTCCTTGTAAAGTAAATCAAGCTTACTACAAAGACGCTATCATCATTTTATTTTTTGGTTTTCGTTTTAGTTGT
>CM053772.1:206880660-206906037 GCA_028658325.1 Potorous gilbertii | reverse complement strand
GTTAACAAAAAAAAGAAAAAAGAAAAAGAAAAGAAACTAGAATGCCAGCAACAGTTCAGGAATGTTATATTTCCAAGACAGTATATTTCATGAGCCAGTCCAGAATTGTCTTCCTTGTAAAGTAAATCAAGCTTACTACAAAGACGCTATCATCATTTTATTTTTTGGTTTTCGTTTTAGTTGTTTTTTCCTCCATGTCCTCTCTTGTGATGAACTTTGAAGAGATAGTGGGGACAGGGGTGAGGACGAAATGGAGAAAGATCCATTATATAGAGACAAAGTTTAGATCCAGATGTTCAGCATCAAGTGCAAAGTTGCAATTGTTCCCATTTCTATTATCATGATTTATTATATTGCAATTAATCAACCACCTTTAAACAGTTACAAGAAAGAAAGAAATAGTCTTTTTGCGTGGATTTAGTCACTGGACTTTGCAAATAAAATAATTAAACTTTAAACATAAGACCATGTTAATTTAATTTACTCTTACTTTCTTGCTTGGTTCTTGATCAATTGAGTCTACTGATAAGGTGGCCTTTTGATAGTGAGCAGTATACATATAGATTTAAAAGTCTGTACTGGAATGGGAAGAATGAGTTATTATTTTTCCAATTGTAAGGTAATACTATATAAAAGAGTTGGTCCTTGTTTCAAGGAATTTAAATTCTACATATGGAAATAAAAACATGAAACAGATAGAGGCATATATCATAGAACAAAATATCAACATATGCCAAGTAATAAGAAGGAGCATGCTGTACTTCAAAGTCTTCCACACTTGTCAAAAGGGGTTCAAAGACTAGTGATACTACCTATTCAAGCAATGATTCAGATAAATTCCTTTGCCCAGAAAAGTCTCTTCAGCTGTAAAATGCAGGTGATACTACTACTTCGTCTACCTCCTTGGGAGGCAATGGGCTTCTTTCTGATTGATATCTTTCTTTCCAATGGTAAGTGCAGGTAGGCTTCTCCAAATTCTAGACTCCTTGTAAGAGAAAGACATTTGGCATTTCTTACTTAGTCCTTTTTTCTCACTTCCTGCCCTATGACTTTTCCCCTTAAGAATTTTCAACAATTCTCAAGTGTCTAAAAAGGAAATTTTCTAACACCAATTACCTGAACTAAGGTACTAGTTTGATGACATGGAGGTGACCCTGGGTTTTTCAACATTATGCCAGCAGGAATACAAGCTCAAATTTTACAAGTCAGAAAATTTTCAGTATGAAACAGGTAATGAGGAATACATGCATTTTATCTCAGGAGTCCAACTAAATTTTAAGAATGTAGTCAACATATTGGCCAAAAGAGATGAGCATTTAGAAACTCTCAAAAACCATCTCCTAAGTTATGACATATGGGATCTCAATCAATGGGAAAATAGCAGAGCCAATAATATTATAGATCCTTGAAATAATGAAGTAAAATGAAGCATTGCAGTAGAAAGATACAATTGAGGTTGGGACTGATAGTTTACAGTTAAAGGGATTTTACAAAGTAATAATGTCATATGTTACATTTTTTTGATTAATGCGGTTCTCTGCACCAATGTTCCAGCAAAGTCAAAACAACATCACCACCTTGGTCATCTCCCCAGGCAACTGCTAAAGAAAGGCCAAAATCCTAAAGCCATGAGCACTGAGAATAGCAAATCACCAGACTTATTTTCAGGAGCACAGCTCTTACCAGCCTCCCTTTCTCTCTCCCTCCCCTGCCCAATTCTTCATTGAAAGGAGAAATCATTGTAGACAAGGGACCCACTATCCTCATCACCTTTAGCAACAATTACTGATCAACCACCACCACCAGGGGAGTAGCAAGAATCTCTAGATCCAGCCCAGCCTTCACAGTTAGCATTAGACATGGAAATAACATGGTGAGGAGTCAACCAACGCCACCAACTCCCAGCTCTCACTCTCAGAGCAAGGAGCTTGGGCCAGCTTAAGCAATTGTGTCTAGCCAACTAGCCTAGCTGAAGTACTGGCAAGCTAGATAACCACTATTACCACCACTACACTGTCTACCATGTCCTTTCAGGTTCTAATGGAGGCAGACCAAGACCCCAAGCCTTTGGAATATTCATGCTTCTAGACCAGTGTCTGCAGCCTTCATTCGTGAAGTCAGTCCCATCGGAAATGAAATCATGCACTCCTGTAGGGGCTACAGTCACATGTATTGAAGGCTCAACAAACACAAGTCCTGTCTCTAAAGTCCTTGGCACCTTCATATGGTTCAGAATCAGAAAGTGATAGGATTTTATCAGTAAAAATAGCATTAAAAAAGAAGCACTACCATCTGCCATGGCACTGTACCCCAGAACTATAAGACCTTGTTATTTGCCTTCAAGCTGACAAAATGTGGGCTCCTTGAGACTAGAAATTGCCTTTTTTTCTATATGTATCCCCAATACTAAGCACAGTGCTTTGCACTAGTGAGCTCTTCAATCATTCATACAAGTACAGTACAAGACACTCTTCAGTACAACTTTCTTCTATTTGATAAAGACCATAAAAATAAGGACTGCAGTTCATGGTCATAGAGTACTTTAAAAATTTTAAAGCATTTTCTTGTACTCTATGGATAACAATGTATTTCACATTTATCTATCATTTTAGGGTTTACAAGCTACTTTGCTGATGACAAAGACCAAAAAAAGAAACAAAACTGTAGATACTGGGTACTGGTAGAGATAAAGTCTTCCAAAGGGAGAGAATAGAATATATAAAAACCCCATAAATGTAGGGATGAAGCAGTCAGGGAAGGAAGTTCAGGATAATGAAGTTGATTTCCATGACTAGAGTGGAGCATCTGTGAAGACAAAGAGAGATAAACAGGAAATGAGGTGGCTGAGACTAAAAGGTCAGCTAAGTTCCTAAAAGACCTCAAATGTTGGGCTATAGAGTTTAGATTTGGTGTAGTTCCTAATAGGGAGCCATCCTTTGGGTTTAAGTGAGAGATAAAGAATACAGACTGGAGGCTATGAAAGAAACTAAACAGTTGTTGCAGTAGTTCAAGCATGAGGTGGTAAAAGCCCAAGCAGTATTGGTGGCTATGGGGACAGAAAGAAAAGGATAAACTTAAGACACACAAAGACTCTTTGATAAACTGTGAGGGATAGGGAAGGGGGAAGAAAAAGAAAAAATGCAATATATATGAAGGGAATTTTAAAAAATCAAGGTGCCTGTTGATAATGGGGAAGGAGGGAATGCAGAGACTTTGGGCAAGGAAATAATTATATTCTTCAATGGAAAGTTCCATTTTACATGCTTTGAAGAGTGGCTATTCTATAGAAGCCCCACACTCAACCGTCATCACATTGAGAAGGAGATCAGGAGTTCTTAAAACTATGCCATTTGTGTCTTCTTTCACAATATGAGTAATATGGTAAGTTTTTTCAAACGACCCAAATACCCATACCTTTTGACCTACAGATCCCATTACTAGGAAGATATCTCTAGGAGGCCAAATAAAGGTCCCATATACACCAAATTAATCAGAATACCATATTTTGTGGTACTAAAAGCTGGAACAAAATAGATTCCATTGATTGGAAAATAGCTAAACAAATCATAATTCATCCATGCAATGAAGCATTATTGTGCCATAAGAAATGATGAACATGAAGAATTCAGAGACGCATGGTTAAATTTAAAATTAATTGAGGCAGAGTTAAATAAGCATAAATAGGAAAACATTATACACAACGACTACCATACTGTAAAAAGAGAAAGAACACAAAAACCTGAAACTGAATATCACATCATTCATGTAGAAGGGTAGACCTAGAGAAGAAGTATAAGAGGCTATTTCTTTCCTTTCTTTGAAGAAGTGAGGGGACTGTGGGTATGGGACACAACATACACTGTCAAACAACTGGTTAATTTCGCTTAGCTATTTTTTCCTCTTTTCCGTTTTTGTTATAAGGAATAGCTCACCAGACAGGGAAAGGAGGAGTGTATTTAGAAATACAGGTGACATAAAAACATAAAAATGATATGAATTAAGAACAAAAAAATATGCCAGTAGACAACAACCTCTGATAAATGCAACCAAAATGGAGAATAACCTAGATGCTCAGTAGCTGGTTTCATGTATAATGTCAGTAATCCAGCCAACACAACTGTTGAGAGACTCAACTCCAGAAGGCTGGCCACCAACCAACTGATAAATTGTTATGGCAAAGCAGTTAATAAAACCATCCACTGAAATGTGGAAGAACTGGAATTAGTATCAGGTGAGGGAACCAACTGCACAATGAAATTTCCAATTTAGAGAATTAGTAAAGTAAGAATGTCACAGAAAATTAGGGTTAGATTGGACCGTAAATATTCAAATGCTTCAAGATTGTGTAAGGACCCAGTTTTTAATCTTCAAAACCCAGACCATCAAATACCTTGCTAGTGGTGGAAAGGATTTCTGAACAACAAAATAGGAGATCAACAAGTATTGACATCATAAGAGTAATTAATGAAATCCCAACTAAGAAGTCAGAGCACCCAAGTGAGCAATGGAATATATCAATGGTGTCAAACTCAAATAGAAATAGGGGACCACTAAACCATACATAAGGATCTCTGCAGGCTACACACTGACTTAAAAAAACGACATTAACATTATGCATTTTTAAAATATGTTTATTTAATTTTTATTAGACTTTTCCCAATTACATTCTTTTCAGTTGCACTTGGGAGGACTGTGGGCCCCATGCAACTTGTAGGCACTCATGTTTGACACTTTCGTTGTATACCATTCAATCAACAAGGATTTCCATCTTAATATTCTGCTCATCCAAAGATGAGCAGATAGGAACAAATCTTATGCCAGGTGGCCTGATTACCTATGGGAAGTACCACAGATTTACAGTTTCCACAAAGACTTTGCTAATCATATTAGTCACTTGGTCAACAAGTTGAACAGATAGAAAACTATTGCTGCATCTTGACCTCTGGGTCTAAGAACTCAATCTTCCTGTTGATGTCTTATTTCTCTGGTCTTCAGTCACATAAGAGAGCGGCTACAGTGAGAGCTATTCTGCTACAGATGATCATATTTGTAAATTTAATTATTGTCATTTTGAAAGAATAATGACAGTGACATGGGGAGCAAGTTCTTAAAAGTTGACAGTAATCAAAGGCATATGCCTGTCTATTTTCTGAAAAATTATATGAGCAGGATGAAAATGACACTGCATGGCTGCAGATTGAATTGTCATTTGGAATTCAAGCCTGTACTCCTTATGAAGATAGCAGATAGGATTAAAGATGTCACTATTTAAAATATTGCTATCTAAGCAGAGATGAGTTTTCTTACTTGGATACATTAAAATACAAGCACAAACAAACAAACAAAAGGTACTTTCCACTCTCTAAAAATTGGCACAAGTGCCTTGGTATTTACAAACTCACATTTAGGATTGGTGTAGAACTAATTCACTATCACAGCATTAGGGACAGGTCTATACACTAAGATCCAGCTCATTTGAGAAAATTAAAATATAAGAAATGATCTCCTGAAAGGAAGGAGTAGGAAATCTTATTCTACAAGCAAATTCTACCTGATCAGTCTCTTTCTACCAATTTTTAATTCATTTTGGGTAGTATTACAATACCTTATAAAAGCATTGTGTATTTTACCTTTAAGGGTACTACCTTCCAAAGAGAAATTCAAAGGATTACATACAGTGATGAAAAAAAAAAAGGAATAAGGAGTTTAAAAAATCTCTTTAGACATAGCGTTATGAAAAAAAAAACACCGATTAAGTTATTTGTTTTTAGCAAACAGGATATAAATAATAATGGTAATTGTGTATTCTATTATTTATACAATATCATGAATGAATAAAAAGGAATTTATTAAGTGTTTATGATATGTCAAGAATTGTGCAATGCACTGAAGATACAAATAGAAAAGTATGGCAGTCCCAGCTCTCAAGGAGATGAGATTATAATGAGAAAAGACAAGACATTTCTATGGGATGACCTTTAGTAATCTAGTTATGTATTCATTTTCAGCTTACTAGGTTGTAAGATTAGACAAAACTTAATTTCTGCCCAACTGCTTTACAATGATCCCAGTAGTTCTTATCATATTGAGATATCTTCCTAAGTAACTTGTCTTCTCTGGCTTTTTGAACATTGGGTTATTGAATTAAATGTTTCAGGTTCTTCATTATTTACTCTTCTTTATAAAATTGTCTTTCTAGTTTTGAAATAGAAACAAGTAGTTCACATGTTGAGTTTTTTTTCCCCACCCCTCCTTTTCCAATGCTTGATTGGTATGGTACTAAACCTATAAATTAACTTAGGTGTTGTCATCATTTTTAAATATGAATAGTGCAAAATCATGAACAATAAGCATTTCCAATTAAGTCATTGTTTATTTCTTTAGAATATTTTGAAATATGTATTTTTACATCTATGTCTACATGATTTGAAAGAGTACTCATGTTTATACGACTTGAATGGGTCTTATTTTGCCAAGGGCCAGTCAAGACTCAAAACTTTCTCATTATTTTATGAAACTTATAGGTATTTTAAATGGAATTTCCCTTTATTTAAAACTTATTTTATTACTTACATATGACATTATTATTAATTTTTATAAGTTTATTTTGTATTTTGTTACTTTCCTGACAGTATTATATGATACAATGTACATAAAGCACTTGAAATATAACATATGTAGCATTTCAAATATCTTAAAGCACTATAATAATTGGTTATAATCAGAATAATTAATTGATTTATTTGTTAATTCTCTGAAATTTTCTAAGTAGTTATGTCAGCAGCAAAGGTGATAGCTCTTTCTCTTCTTTGACTATAATATATTTATGACTTTAATTTGTTTCTTGATTTGTTACTGTTAGTATTTTTAGAACTGTCAAGTACAATAAGAGAAAAGAGGCATTCTTATTTGAGTCTTTTACTTGCTGGGAAAGCTTCTAGTGTATTACCATTAAAAATAGTAAGTTTTGATTTTAGATATATGCATTGATTATAATCAATAAAAGGACTGTACATGATGATAGGGTTTTTACGCATAGATGAGCAATATTCTAAGGATTTTATGTATTAATATAATCATGTGAGTTGGTCTAATATTATATTGCTCTCTTAGTGTTGAACCATTCTTTCATCTCAAGTAAAAATCCAACTTGATTAAGTGATTTTTTCTTAGATATGATACTGTAGTCTTTGTGAAAGGATTTGATTTTAAAATTTGAATTCATATTCAGTAGTTTATTGATCTATTATTATTTTTCTTTATCTTTCGCATGTTTAGGTAATGGGGCTAAATTCATCTCAAAAAGAGATTGATAGTGTTTTCTTTCTAAAACTTTGAGTATCTTTTAATATTATGGTAAATAACCATTTTTATAATATTAGATAGAATTTGCAAGTAACTCTGTCTGGGACAGAGGTTTGGTCCTTTGGTAACGCCGTTACAACTAGTTCAATTTAGTATACTGAAAAGGAGATAATTTAAGATGTCTATTTCATGTTCTATTACATTGTGAATTTTAAAAATATACTCCATTTATTTTAAATTTTCAGTTTTGCTTCCATTTGGTTTGAATCATTCTATTTATTCCTACTGTACTGTGGCTTAATCTTGCTCATTTTTTTGATGATGTGATTATCTTTTCTGCTTTTTTGAACAGAATATCTAAAGATTTCATGATTTCGTAAGTCTTCATAAAGACTACATTTTAGTTGTTTATAAATTCTATAGTCTATTTTCCAAGTCATTTATTCCTCCTTTAATTTTAAAGATTTCATCTTTTGTGATTATTTTGAGTTTATTTTGTAATTTTGAATTATATATCTAGGCCAGTGTCTTCTTCTTACATTTTTTAACATATGTTCTCTGATAGTTGATTTAACTACAACTTTTGGTATACTGGTCATCATCATTCTCTTTCATCTAGTTATTGTTTCTATAATTTGTTGTTTGACCCACTTATTCTTAACAAGCCTACGTCTTCTTGTGTATCTTCCTTGAAGGATTAGGGCAACTAAGTGGTAGAGTGGATAGAGCACTTGATTAGGAGCTAGGAAGAACTGAGTTTGAATTTTGCATGCCTTAAACGAGTACTAGTTGTGTGACCTGTGTAAGTCATTTGACCTCTCTGTTTACCAGTTTCCTCAATTCTAATATAGCAACTTTCTCATAAGATTGTTGTAAGAATCAATTGGATTAATATATATATAAAGTATTTACAAACTTACATAAATGCCAATGGTAATTATTATCAAATTAATTACTATATTATTGTTTGGGGATCTGAAAGTGATGTGCTTAATATTTGTTGCTATTTTAATTTCCTAATTTCCATGTGATTTGTGATATGATAATGATCTACTTTTATAAAGGTCACATAGTTCTAAAAGATATAGAAAGATTTTTTTTTTTTACGATTCCTGTTCAGAAAGTTCCATGAGACTCTCAATTCTAAATCTCCAAAATTTATTTGTCTATATTTTCGTTTTAATGTCCAATTCTGACAGAAGAACATTAAAGTTTCCTATAATTATTCTCAATAATTTTTGCAATTAGAATCAATATTTTTTTTAATTCGTATTTTGCATAGGATTTATTTTTGTGCCTCTTAATTCTCCCTACAAAAATATGAGCTTTCTGAAGTCAAGCATTATTGCATTTATGACTTTACATCCCCCTGGCACCTAGCACAGTGCTTGGCATGTAATACAATACAATAAACATGAAAACACAAAAATCATTTTAAAAGAAAAATAAGAGCAGTAGGTATTTACTAAGTGCCTACCATGTACCAAGCCCTGAGCTTAATAATATTTAAAATATACTCATGTATTGATGATAAGTACAACACCAACATGGATTTTTAATATTAAATTAATTCAATATGAGCATAGATACTTTGAAGAAAAAGTAATATTATTTAAATAATTTTAATAATACTAAATATGACATATATTCTGTTAGAATTTAGCACAGAAATCTACTGTCCTATGCACTTTTAAATAAGGAATCTAGAGGTTCTTCAGTAGGCAACGTTATTCCACTGAGATAAATTTTAATAACTTTAGCTACTTGATATTTGAGGTATTAAAAAAGAAATGGATATGGATGACATTTTCATATGGTTGTTAATATTTCATACTTATTTGTTTGAGATATGCCTATTCATTTTGATTGTTTATTTGTTGGGCAATGGATATTCTTTTATATTTGAATTCATACATTATATTTTGCATATTACTTCTTGTTAAAAAAATTACCAAGAAGTTTTTCTCCAATTGTTTCTCTCCTAATCGCAATTGCACTGTTTTGCTGTACAAAAAATTTTTCAAAATTATCCATTTTACTTTTAGGACTACACCATCACCTTTAGTTGTGAAAATCTTTTTGCCCTCTTTAAAAAATTAGATAGATGATAGATAGAGATATACATAGATATAAATAAAGTTAAAAGTGATTTTTATGCTTAGATATTCTATCCATTTAAAATTCTTCATGATATAAAGGCAAGTGCTAATCTAACATATATATACATATATATATATATATATATATATATATATATATATATATATATATACATATATATATATACGCACACATTTACATTGCTTTCTAGATTTGACAAAAGTTTTGCCAAGAAAGGAGTCCTTGACCAATCCTTAGTAATCTTGTATCTAGTGAAAATGCTTGATTATTTCTGCGGTTGGTAAATCCTATGAACTTCATCAATCAACTTTTCTACTTTTTAAAATGAAACCAAATAGTTTTGGTAGTGAGTTTCACATATACTTTAGAATTCAGTATTTATAGACATATTGAAATTATTGCTTTTTTACTCCTCCAGATGAAAGTTATTATTTTGCATAGCTTTATTAAATAATACTTTGATACCATAACTGGTATGATATTAAAAAAGATAGATTAATCACAATAGTAACATGATTTAATGCATTAAAAATGATTTAATGCTATTTTTATAGCTCAACCTGGTTATAAAATACAATGTTTTGTACCTTTAAAATATGTCTTTATTTTATATCAGTGTTCATTATAAATATTGACCTATAGTTTTTTCTGTTTTATTTCTACCTGGTTAATATATTAGGAAAGTATTTTTTAATAGGAAGAATTTCTCTATTTTGGCAAACAACATATATAACTTTGTATTATTTGTTTTCAAAATGTTTCTTGGAATTCACTTGTAAACCTAGGTCTAGGATTCTTTTTGTTTGGAAGTTTACTGTCTGAAATCAGATTACATACATTACCTACTGCTTCTGCTACTCTGGATATTTTATAATTTAATGAGTATTCATCTGTACCATTTAAGTTATCCTATTGGTAAGCATATACCTCAAAGGATTCATGCACTTTTTGCAATAGCAATGAATTGAAAACCAAGAAAATAATTATGGAATGGCTTTACAAGTTTTGCTACATGAATGCCAAGGAGAGGTATATAGTTAACACACAAAGATTGATGCTAAGGGAAGTAGCTTGTGTGTATATGTGTGTATACGCATATGTATGTGTATATATACACATGTGTATATATACACATACATACACATATATGTGTATAAACATGTGTGTGTTAAACAATGTATATAATGGAGGGAAATAACCATATTATATATAAAAACAATTATATAAAATTATATAATAATATAGTTATAATATAAATAATATGTATAATATAATTATAACAATATTATATATCACATCATATTCCATATTATAATGATATATCACATATAAATATATAATCATATAAGATATATAATTATATAAATAATATAATAGAAATTATATAAATTATATAAAATAAATTATACTATATAAAAATGATAACAAGGAAATCTCATCACCAAACAGAGATATGATTATGTGTCTTTCTCCCTTCTATGCCAACTTGGAGGTGTATAGGTGTAGAATATTACATGTTATTGTTGACATGTTTGATTCCTGGTGTGTTTTGTTTTTTAGTCTTTTTCCCTTCTTTTCCATTTTTTGTCATAAAAAAGATTATGAGACTCTGGAAAGTGTATCTCTTTTCTAGAGAAGCTAGGTGGCAGTGAATAAAATGCTAAGACCTGGAGACAAGAAGACACAAGTAAAAGTTTAGCTTTACTTATTAGCTGTGACTACAGACAAATTATTTAACTTCTGTCTGTCTCAAATTCTTCATCTGTAAAACAGGGATCATAACAGTACTTATCTCCCAGGGTTACCATGATAAGGAGATAACATTTATAAAGTCCTTTGCCAGCCTTAAATTGGGTTGTAAATGCTAACTGCTCTTATTGTTGTTTTATATTATTTTATTATTATAGGACATGCTATGATATTAGCTAATAAGGGCCCTATAAGGAAATGTAACATTTCACAAAAATAAAAGATATGTGAACAAAGAAGCTAGAAAAATCTAATAAAGAGAATCAATCAATGCATTAATCCGGAAGCATTTATTAAACATATACTACACAGTATACACACTGACAAAGATAAGACCTCTTGGAGATGAAAACAAGTGCTAGGCTGGGATCTGATCTGGAATCAAAAAGGGCTGGCACCAGCATTGTTTCAGTCGTGCAGTTTTACCAATTCTGTCTTTATCATTTTACCCCGCAATTACTCCAACCAATTTAATCAATTGCTAAGACTCACCAACTGCGCATACAGAAATAAGTCCTCTTTGCTCACACGCACACTGCACCACTCTAAATCAGGCCTTCATGACTTTTCACCTAGACTATCATAATAGCCTCTTCATCTCTCTCCCTCCCTCACTACCTATACATCAGAATACTTCCATAGTGAAATTCCTAAACTGATCATGATCTGACCATGTCCTGCTCCTGCTCAAGAGCTCCGGTGGTTCAGAATTGCCGCTGGGACAAAATGCAAAATTTTATGTTTAAAATGTAAAGCCCTTCACAATTTGTCTAAGTACCTCTCCAGGCTTACTGTATATAAATCTTCTCTTGCATTATGGATTCTACATTCCAGTCAAACAGGCCTACTTCCTGTTCCATTCTCCCTTCAAAGAAATTATTTTGTATTTACTTTTTATAGATTTGTATTCCTTAATCTGTGTGCATAGTGTTTCCTCCACAGATAAATGCAAGTTCCTGGAGGGCAGGGACAGGGTTTCTTCTTTTTTTTATCTTTGTATCTCTTGGGCCTAGAACTAAATCTAGAATATGATGGGTTTGGTGAATCCCTCATAAAAGAATGAATAAATGAACACAAATTGTTCAAGGGAATAAGGAAGCTATGGGGAAAAAAAACTGCCTAGAAGGCAAGTGTCTCACAGCTGGAATTACATAGTTTTCCATCACAAAACACCCAACTCCTTTAGGTAGTGCAATATTATGTTGGGGAGCCCTGATTATTTCATCACTTTGTAACGTGGCAGGACTTCAACCACCTCAGAAGGATGTCCACCTATATTTTTTCAGTAGATTTTCAGGGAAGGCTATTCCCTGGGAAAATCGCTGTAATAATCTACGTGGCTAGTTAATTCAAGTAATTATAATGCCATGTTAAGTTTGGTTAAAGTTGTGGGTTCATTCACCATGTTCTGTCTCATAATCTTAGAGAGCCATCTCACTAATGAATGCCAACAGTCAGAAGAGGGACAGAGAAAAAAGGACAGATAAGTAAATCAGCACTACTAGAAAAATAACTCAATCTCCCTATTGATAGTTCCTGCATGATTTAACAAAGGAAAATCTCCTATCCTCAGCAGTCATAGCTTCCATCCTTTTCCCTAACACAAATTATTATACACTACAGACTATCCATTCATGGGAACCATTGCTACCAGAGAATAATGTGGTCAACATGACAAATAAAAATGAAAAACAAAAACTACAAATTGGAGAAAACTGTTCATAAAATATAAAAAATAAAGAGGTTTTATAATACATAAATACAGAAAAGATGTGCTCTACATAAACTGACATATCTTGCCCAACTAGGCATTAAGATGGTTACTTCAGATGGTTACCCTGAACACTAAAAGTTTAAGCCAATATTTCAGCGTTCTGGTTTGGACCTTAGACAAAACAGACTGTCATGTCACAAGAAATATGAAAGTGAAAGTGAAACTTGAGATAGGAGAGAAGGGTGGCGGAGAGACTATTTAATATGAACATAGAAACTTCTTAGAAAACCTTTCTGGATTGGATTACTCTAATTCATCTGATCCAGTTTTGTCTGTTTCTCATACTTAGAATCATTCAATTTAATGATGAAAAGAACCTTAGACATCGTGTAATCTAGCATTTCCCAAAATAGCTTAGCCAGAATATACCTCTGGGCTTGAAATATACTGACTAAACCCATAAATGTTCGTCAATGGGATATAGTATATTTTTGTAGTAAGGGGAAAAGGTAGAAAACATTTTGTAGCAATAAAGAGGCTTGAAACCATCTTCATCCTTTTAAAAAAATAGCAACACCAAGTATTTTTATACATAAGTAATTTCATATTTGAGAGAGGAAACATTGCTAGTATTAAAATTTTCTCATAGAATGCCCTGTCACATCCCACAAAACACCAGAAAGCATTGAACATAAGGTTCGGTGGAGCACAGTTTGGTAAATATTACTTAAGTTCAAACCTCTTATTTTATAGATGAGGTAACAGAAACCCAGAGAAAAGTGTGTCACCTCAGGTCACACCAGTTAAGTGGAAGAAGAGCCAGAGTCCAGCTCTCGTTCTGTGCCTTTTTCAGCCACATAATCCCACTCTCAAAACTGTTCACTCTTCAAAATACCATTTGATAATGCAGAAATGAATCGCTAATATATTTGGACAAAAAAATGTGCTCTTAGTAAAACAAAAAATATTAATAATAATCCTCAGTCTTTTGAGCTACTCGGTGAAGCATTGAGTTTATAAAACAAATCACAATTACAAATAATTCAAACTATAATACCATATTAGCACAGAGAGACTATCATCTATGACAGCATTAAAGTTTGGCTTGTCCTAGACAAGTACCTAAGATCCAGTTCCTAATGGCTTTTTTCATGAATATGCTCTTTGATTGACAGATATAATCAATGATGGGCAACAAACAAAAGCTGGGTAAAGCACAATTCCCTATATTGTTTTTCTTGAAACATCCATAGGCATCCGATTCCACTGTTGGGCAATTATCTGCTAAGTGGAGATGCATTTATTCTGTCCCTGTCAGAAAAATAGCAACCTTTCTTGGCAATGATAAAAATATGCGAGTTCTTTTCCCATAGTTTATATATCTTAAATCTTAGACCATTTTTATAGTTTTCTTCTCAGTTCTCCTACCATTTATCTTTTCTTTCTCAGAAAGAACTAGTTTATTTAATACAGTAACACTTTCACGTAACTTTCTGGCATTATTATAGGGAAACTAGCTCTGGTATAAAATGTTGGTTGCAATGTGTCTTACAACCCATCCTTCCCCAGAACTCCCCCAAAAAGAGAGAAAAGAAAACAAAACCCAGAAGACTAAGTCCTAATAGAGTTAGGGAGGTTTTTTTTCTTTTCCAGTTTATTTTATAAAAATATCTATGAGCAAATAAAATTAAGACTTTGTTTATAAAACATAGACTAGAATGAACATGGCAGAATCTTTTAATAATTCAGTAGTTATAAAACATAGTCTTCATGACTTTAGCTCCTTTTACAGATGAGGAAACTGATGCAAACTGAGTTAAGTGACTTGCCCAGGGTCACACAGCTAGTGTCTGAGGCTGAATTTGAACTCAGGTCTTCCTGACTCTAGGTTCAGCACTCTATTAGCTGCCCTAGCCTCTTATTAATAAGGCATTATTGACAATCTGAAACTATAAGAACTAAAGCAGAAAATAAAAATAGAAAAGATTATGTGCAAACTTTAAACTAGTTTCATATTTTCCTTTAGCAACCTTCTGAGAGGTGTCCCACTTTGAATATTCAAGTGTCATAGCATATCTGAATAATAGTAACCTACAGAACTAATGAAAAACTGCTACACAGTTTTGAACAGTCACTCAGTCTATTAATATGATGAACTCAGAACATGCATTTGGCAGCACTATTACTGCACACTCTTAGTACATTCAAACACCCAGTGAAAGTTTTGATTAGCGAGAGAACATAACCAGTGGATAAATACTATAAAGGCAAGGGTAGGGCTTTGACTGGCAGGGGAAGCAGGCTGTTGGAGAAGTGTGAACACAACCATAGCATGCTTTTTTTAGGATGCATAGATATCTTTGTGAATCTACCAAGAATTTCTAAGACATTTCAGTGTTAACAAATCCAGACCTCCATTCCAGAGTTGGGAAGAGGAAATGATGAACATGCCAAGGGAAACACAAAGAGACCTGTCTCCTGGATTTATGGTGTCTTATACTTTTCTCCTGTATGGCATTTACTAACCCCACAGAATCTGAAACAAAAAGTAAAGCTATTGGCCATTGAAGGCCAAGTTTAGGATCTGAATCAACATAATAAAGAACAAATATTTGATAAGGGAACAGACACTAGATGGATAGGCTTGGCAAATGTTTCCCGTGGAACAGTACAAACTGTACCTTTCAGAAAAATTATGACTTTTTTTAAGGACAACTATATATTAGGTATGGTGTATACTTTGTTCTCGAATTTTACTGATTTATAAAAGAACAGTGAACAATCTGCCAAGTTATTACGTGAACTATAGTTAAGACTGATAAAAGGGCTATAATTTATATATGTATTCAATGTTTTACATAAATTAGGCATTCAACATGAAAACCAGTAGTAGGCTTTTGTGACTTTAGTATTTCTTGCTACTTAAAACAGAATTTGATTTTATATAACATGGTTCATAATCTAGACATCCCCAAAGAATTGCACTACTAGAAACTAGTAGTGCAATAACTCTAACCAAATACAGTTGCCATTTTAGACTCAGACAAATGTATATGCTGTATCTTGAATTTTAAAAAATGTTCAACATTGATCAATATGGTGATATTCAACTTGTACCATACTTGCCTCCTTTTTTTTTTTTGAGTTTACATTATTATTCTTTCTCTCAGAATACAGATCTAGGTACAAGAAAGAAGATATATAATAGGCTGATTTCTGAGCTATGTAATGAAAAACTTCCTCACAATTACAATTATTCAAAAAATAAAATAGACATTCTTGGCCAAGACTGACGAGAGATGGGATAACCTTTTACGGAGGGATTCATGCTGTAGTTCAAACAAAATTATCCCAGCAGAGGGTCTAAAATTCTAGAAGTCTTTGCATAAATGAGAATGCTGCCTAGATTATCTGAGATTCAGAAAATGGTGACAAGTTTTACAATATCAAGAGAAGTCAGTGTGGAGAGAGATTGCAAGGCAAACCCTTGGCTAGTCATGTCCTGGAATTCGCTTACTTTTAGGGAAGAAGTCATAAAATTCTTCCTAGCTAAAGTAAGTCATGCATTGGCCCAGAGTCCTTTGTTTTTGGCACATTGTATCTGCTTTTGCTACCGACTGCTTCTTACCTTTTGGGTTTTCTATCATCTGGGATGCCTAACGGCCTCTCTGGGTTTGACTTACTGCTCTATCTTAACATCAGTTTCTACTTGCTCCTTAAAACTAAAACATGGTCTTGGCACCTACTTTGACGTACCTGGTTACAGTTTATTGCCCATCTCCACAATTGTTCTAAGACCTCGGTGACATCGAGAAAAGTAGCCTACCACAAATGAGTACCCCAAATCTAACTAATTCAGCCTATGGAAAAGATCAATATGAGTTAGGTAAAGAAATGCAAAAGAAATTCATTCATATTACTTTCAAATGCAAATAGTAACAGATTAGGCTAACTAATTAGGTGCCATGATAAAGAAATCATCTGAAGAATTTCTTTAACAAGCAGGAAATGTTTGATAATTAGTGAATCAATTTTAAGCAAATAGGCATTTTTCAAAAGTTTCTTTCCCCTTGAAATCTTATGTACCCTATTAATTCAGTTAGTAAATGCTTTTTTCATAGCATGGGCAAAGTCTAACACTTCAGCCCAATCTCTTTCCAAAGTTTCATAAATCCCAAATTAGGAGAGTTGGAAGCAATGATGTTTTTTTTTTTTTACCATGGGAGGATTTGGGGCTGCCAAGTCAACTCCCAGGTCAATTTCACTGGCATTAGATCTCCATCTAATTTGTGTTGTAAATAACTTTAATTCAATTGAATAAACACTCACTATGCACAGATAAAACAGTAAAATAAAAACAAAACCCACTTCTCTAAAGGGTTTTGCTTTCTATCTGGGCAAACAATGTGTACAAAGATGTGAACAGTGCAAACTAGGCTTGATTTGGAGATTTTGATACAAATCTACCTGTGTGACTTTAAGCAAGATACACACATGTATATACATACACACATAATTTATACATATATATGTATACACATACATACGTATGTGTAAATATACACATGTAATATGTATAGTGTGTATGTGAGAGAGTGGGAAGTGAGGGAGGAAGGGTGAAAGGGAGAGAAGGAAAGAGAGAGGCAGAGACAGAGAGAGAGAATGATAATATGAAAAGAATTTTGAAAATACAACAACAGATGGGGTGGTGGTATCAGGATAGGCTTCCTGTAAGAAATGGCACATGAGATGGGCTATGCAGAAAGCTTGGAATTCTGTCATAGAGGTGAAGAGGGTATTAATTCTAGAAAAAGAGGTCAGCCTACAAAGAGGCATGTTATGAACAAGGAAGAGCCTGCAGGTTGGTTACCTAGCTAATCCACTGGATCCCTATTAACTCTAGTATCAAATAGAAAATGCTCTGTCACTTAAAGTCTGTCATGGGGAGGAACAAAGATGGCTAGGTAGCAGGAAGAAGTACAGTAAGCTCCCTGACAAATCTCTCCAAACAGACTTAGAAGATACACCAAACGGAATACTGTTGGGGAAATCCAATAAAAAAGTTACAGTGATTCACTTTTCCAGCTCAGGTTGGGAGGAGACAGAAAAGGTTGTGGACACTGGAAATTAGGTCTGGCCAGGAATATATTGCAAGGAACTCTCCAGCCAGGGCAAGAGGAAATCCTAGATTAGGGTTGGGGAACCTGCAGCCTTGAGGCCACATGTGGCCCTCCAGGTCCTCAAGTACAACCCTTTGACTGAGTCCAAACTTGACAGAACAAGTCATTTTATTAAGGAGATTTGTTCTGTAGGGCCTAGAACCATACAGAGAACTACAGAGAATGGGAAACAGAAACCAACTGGAAAGTTTATCACCCACTACCCAGTTCAGTGTAACAGATCCTGGGAAGACTGAGAAAGGAAACTAGCCCAGAAGTGGCATTCCAGAGTGGAAGAGGGGTCACAGCATAGACTGTGTACCAAGCAAAGACTACTACTCCAGAAATAGTTGGGTGGCTTGAGCAGGGCTTCATGTCCAGATTGCAGTCCAATCTAAAGTCTGCAAAGGAATAAGCAGATAAGAAATCTCAGACGAAGGGAAACTTGCAGTTCTGACACTCTGAAACAGCAAAGTATCCCAGTCAGCTGAGAGAGACTTAGTCCACTGTTGCTCAGATCCAAATCCAGGTCAGGAACTTGCTAAGTTCATACTAGGCAGAAAGGAATCAGATTTGCCCTGACTCATGCTATGATGGGAGTACTGAAAGCTCACAGGTCCCCAACCTGAGATCTTGGAATAACATAACACCAGGTACTCACAGCAACAGAACAAACCCAGACCAGAAGGGTGCAGAGCTCAACTCCAATGTCAAAGTCAATGTCACAAAGTAGGCTGGACAAATGAGAAAAAAATAATCCCACCAGAAAGAAACTTATGGCAAAAGGAATGTTCATGACACAAACACAAAAAAGAAAATTATTACGAGTATCTATAAGCAAAGACTCAAAAAGAAAACAGCCTAAGTACAAATCCAACTAGAATTCCTAAAAGAGATAAGTGCTAGAGTTTACAAAGAGTTAAAAAATGTTTTGTATAAATGAAATGAAAACACTAGAGAAAAAATTGAAAAAGAAATGAGAGTTATAGAAGAAAGAATTGAGAAGAGAATTAAGAGCTTGGAACAAAATTTTCAAAACCTTGCCCAAGCACGAAGTTCCCAAAAAAATAAGAATGGAGCAAATAGAAGCAAATGACTCCATGAGATAAGAAATAGTACAATAAAGTGGGGTAGCTAGGTGGTGCAGTAGATAGAGTGCCAGTGCAGGAGTCAGGAGGATATGAGTTCAAATCTCATCTCAGACACTTGACACTCATTACCTATATGACCTTCAGCAAGTCACTTAACCCTAATTGCCTCATCCTGGGTCATCTCCAGTCATCCTGATGAATATCTGGTCACTGGATTCAGATGGCTCTGGAGAAGAAGTGAGGCTGATGACCTGCACAGCCCTCCCTCACTCAAAACAAAGTCAAGTGAAAATCATGTCATTATTTCTCTGATGGCAGAGTCTTCTTTAGCAACAAAGGATGAACACACAATTATAGTAAAGTCAAAAGACTGAAGCAATGGGAAAAATTAAACTGAGCTATAAAATAGATTAAGAAAAAAAAGTAAGCATCATTGGAGTGCCAGAAAATCACAACCAAAAAAACAGCCTAGATATCATCTTTCAAGAAATTTTAAAAGAAAACTACAAAGGTCTTTTCAAATTAAATGATAAAGTATAAATAGAAAGAATCTACTAGTTGCCTCCTAAAGGAAACCTATAAATGAAAAATCCCAAGAATATTATAGTTCAAATCCAAAGTTCTGAGATAAAAGAAAAAATACTATAAACAGTCAAAATAAAAAGAATGAAAATATCAAGGAGTCACAGTCAGAATCACACTTAAGAATTCTGAGGAGTGTAATGAACAAACATAATTCCAAAGGACCGGTGATGAAATATGTTACTCCCTTCCAGATATAGCATTGAGAACAGAATGACATATGTACACATAAATACACACACATATATACACACACATTTATTTGTTCATTCATTTATTCATTCAGTTTCATCATCACTAAAATGGAAATTTGTTTTACTTGATTATACATGTTTGTCATAGTAATTTTGTTTTCTTTCATTCTCAATTGCAAGGGAGTGGAGTGAGCTGGAATGAAAGGGAGAGAATTTATTTTTGCTTTTAAAAAATTGAAAGTAATTTTTCAAAAATTCTTTACAAACTGACCCTTTTTTAATTTTTCCAGTCTTTAATACTTTATTCCTTTCTATGTACTCCAGTCTAGGTACATGGGCCTGTTTGCTGTTGCCCATACCAGACACCTCATCCTTCAATTCTGAGTCTTTTCACTGATATTCCTCCATGTCCCACCCTCCTCACTTCTGCATTCTGCATTCCCTTGGGGCTTCCTTCAAGATTCCTCTCAAATCTTACCTTCAAATCCTGTTGTTCTTGTTTAACATTTAAAACAGACACTAGCATAGATAGAGTTTCACTATTTTACTAAATACATAATTGAAAGTGTACAATTTTAGATATTTTGTGGTATAAGTACACATCATCTGAAGAATGTAAAGATATTTTAGATTCACATGATGAAATCGCTTTGGAAATAGCCTTGTTGATTCAATGTGTAAAATATTTAACCTAAGAGATGTCTGTTTCACATAGATCTGTAGTCTCTAATACAAATCGATTGTTGATCCAAGACATTTGATATATTTTACTTTTTTTATCCTGCATACACTATAAAAAGCTAATTCTGGGGAATAAAAATGTTTAACAGTGAAAAAAAGTCAATAAGTTGGTATTTTATGTGTTAGGGGATAAAACTAGAAGTTGCAATGGGTCAAGCAGGTTTTCAATGTGTATATAGAAGGAAAAATATTCAACTACTCTAATTTCAAATAATTCAAAAGACAAAAGCATACTCTCAGTACTAAGGATAAAACCTCCTATGTTATCATACAGCTTTTTTCCATAATTAAGGTTAATAGTAAGATTCCTTAGTTTGAGTTCTGAAGGAGCTAAACTCAATTGCAGTTGGGGCTTTCCTAGTTACCTTCATTGCAAGTACCTTCTTTCTGAGAACACCTTTCATTTATACTGTATGTATTGTACATATAATAGTCATTTGAATGTTGTCTCCCATGCAAAAATATGAGCTCTTTGAGAGCAGAGTCTTTGTTTGTGTTTTTATTTTTATTCTCAAGACTTGGCACAATACATGGAACACAGTAGGTACACAATAAATGCTGACTGGGTTGACCAAAGTGTAGATTTCATAAAGGGCAGTAATATACAATAATCCTGGAAATAGGCTGGAAGAAGACTGGAAAGGGGTATTGAAATCAAAATTGAGTTTGTATTTTATGTTACAGGTAAAGAAAAAGAAAGAAGGAGGAAGGGAAGGAAGAAAAGGAGGAGGAAAAGAAGGAGAAGAAGAAAGAGAAGGAGGAGGAGGAGATAAAAGAGAAGGAGGAGGAAGAGGAAGAAAAGGAGGAGAAGGAGAAAAAAGAGATGAAGAGAAGAAGAAGAAGAAAGGAAGGAAGAGAAAGAAAGAAAGAAGGAAGGAATGAAAGAAGGAAGGAAGAAATATACCTTCTTGAACAGAGGAACAACATGGGAAGACTTAAGCTTTAGGAATATTCCCAAATATTTGAATATTTGACAATTCTATTGAAGATGGGTTAAAGAGAGAGATTGGATGCAAGGAGATCTACAGTCTCAAGCAAAAGAATCAGTGGAGTGAAGAATCAAAGGGACAAAGGTGTGAACACAAAGTCTTACTGACCCTTTAATTTGCCTCTTGCCAACCTAAAATATTATGTTATTACATGTCATGTTCTAATGCTGATTTTTATTTGGAAGATCATGGATTTGGATCAAGAATAGACTTCACGAATTTATGTTACATTTAAGGGACCTGAGGGCCAGAGCACTTTGTCCAGTGTCACATGAGTCATAAATGCCACAACCAGAATTCAAAACTAGATTCTTTCCACTATGCTGTGGTGTCACCATTTAAGAATATGTCTTAACCTCTTACTAAACTGTAAGCTTCTTCCCTCCAACATGTGTGACCCTGGTAAGTAAGATAAACTCTCAGAAGCTCAGATTCCTCATCTCGAAAAGGAGGCAATAATACTAGTATTGCCAACTTCAGAGGGTCAGAATGGAGCAAGTGCTTCATAAACAGGACTGTGCGATGGAATCAGAGCTGCTGCTGATACTGCTTCAACCTGCTCCTATGAGACTTCATGGGAATCTGCAAGTAGTACATGTTCAATAAATACTTGTTGAATTGAATTTACTTTGGAAGCTAAGAAGAGAACAGAATTACCCAGCAAAGAACTCAAGTTGAAAACCACAGAGTGTTTTTCTGTTTCATCTAAGGGAAACTATTTAAGGAAATGTTGCCTTCAAAATAGAAGACAAGAATCACAAGTCCTTGACAATAAATTTCCTTGGAAAGCTAAAGAAGTTGCATTCAATCAATAATTACATTGCATTATTATATATTATATTAACAATTATTATTATATTATAATATTTATTAAGCATCTACAGTATGCCAGACCCTACGCTAGGTACTGGGGAACAAATCATTGCTATCATAGCAGGGAAGACATACACATGAAAATTTATGTGCACATATACAGATAATGTGTGTATGTACATAAACGAAGTATGAGGTAATTAAATACAAGGTATAGGGAGGAAAGGCATTAGCAGTTGGGGAAGGAGGTGAGGAAAGACTTCGTTGAGAAGGTAGTATTAGGTTAAATCTTAAAGTAAGTAATTCTAAGAAGCTGGTGTGAGGGGGGATTGCATTCTGTGCATGGGGTATGACCAGTGCAAGGTACACAGAGGAGACGAATTGTCACGTATGACAAAACAGAGAGATTTAGAAAGTTTTAGAAAGCCTTAGAGGGTAGGAAGGAAAGTAACTTATGATTAGAATAGAAATATTGATTGATACCAGGTTGTGACAGGCTTTAAGAGCCAAACACAGTTCATATAGTATCCTGGGAGCAATAGAATGTCACTGGAGTTTATCGAGTATAGGAACAATATGGTACTACCTGCGCTAGAGGAGTGTCCATGGGGGAGCTGTGTGGAAAGGTCTGAGTAGGAAGCCCAGTCATCTAGGAAAGAGGTGATAAAGGTCTCTACAGAAGTGGTGATTGTGTGAACGGAGAACAGAGACTGAGGAGAACCATTGTGGAGATAAAAGTAAGCAAGATTCGGTGCTTTCTATAAGTGGATGGAGGGAGAATAAAGAGTTCAAGGAAGACACTGAAAACATAAGCCTGGGAGAGTAGAAGAATGCTATTGCTCCTGACAGAAAGAGGGCAGTGCAGCAGGGATGGGCTTGGGAGAGGGAGAAAGAGTTCTGTTTAAATATGTCTATGTGATACTCCATTTGAAACTAGAAATCTAGAGAAACACTGAGTTTGGACATAAAGATATGGGAGTCAACTTAGATAATTGAATCTATAGGAGGTGATGAGGTCACCAAGAGGATATACCGAAAAAGGACTCAGTTCAGAGCCCTGGGGAGCACCCACCCAGCAAGAGAGAGATAGGATATAATATGATATAAATGGGGAGATTGAAAAGGAAACAAAAGGTTTGTGAAACGGAGAAAGAGAATTAGGGGAAACTTGCATCACAAGGTGAGAGTATACAGGAGAGGGTTGTCAACAGTATTGAATGGAATGAAGAATTGTAAAACACTGAAGTCTGAAACAAGCACTATCAGATGTGGCTTTGTGCAGAGAAGAGATCTGGTTGAGAGATGAGAAAGAAAATGAAAGAAAAGATGGAAGGGAAGGGAAGGGTACGAAACGAACATGCAATGACTGCCATGGATCATGAGTGGAAAACAGACCTTTAGATAATGTCCTGGGAAGTTAAATCAAAAAACAGTGAAGTAAAATCACCAGAAGACCTGGGTTCCAAATATCTGTCTGATAATGGCTTTATGATGCCAGGCTGGCCACTCAGCATGAAGATTAGTTTCTTTATTTAGAAAATGGAAATGATATTTTATTACCTTGGTAGGTAGGTGGCACAGTGGATAGAGTGCCAGGCCTAGAATTAAGAAGACTCACCTTCCTGAGTTCAAATTTGGCTTCAGATATTTACTAGTTGTGGTACCCTGGGCAAGTCACTTAACCCTGTTTGCATCAGTTCCTTGTCTGTAAAATGAACTGGAGAAGGAAATGGCAAACCTCTCCAATATTTTTGCCAAGAAAATCCCAAATGGGGTCACAAAGAGTCAGACATGACTGAATACAACTCAATAACAACGAAATTGTACTATCTTAGTCACAGGGGTGCTGTGAGAAGAGCTCTTTGTAAACCTCACATGGGGAGGCAATATTGCATAATGAAATGAACAATGGTTTGAGAGGCAGAAATCATAAATTCAAATAATGTCTCACAATTCATACCATAGAAGGAAAACCCCAATCTCTGTGGACCTAAATTGCTGTAGTTGGAAAACGAAAGGATTGGACTACATAATGTCTAATACTCCTTTTAGCTCCAATTTTTATGATCTATCATCTTAATTTCCTGATTTCTCCCTGTAGTTATATTAGCAGATACTAAAAATGTTATTTAAAAATTCCAAATCTTCTAGTGACTAGACCTGAGAGAGCAAAGATGCCTAGGACTAACGAAGTCATGATCCCTGCACTCGGGGGATCCTTCTTTTCGTCATTTCAATGACTTCCCTCCCTGCCAAGAGGCATGATCATCATTCTCATTCTCACTGGAATAACCTCAATAAATGATTAAGTCTTTGGCATCAAGAAATGCAGTAAGTGCACATACCTCATGCCCAGACGTTTAGTCAGTCATCCCATACTCTGGAAAGTCACAGTTGTTAAACATTGCTCTGGTGCCAAGTATTAATTACCCCAAAATAAGTTCTTGGTGAGGAACCAAGTGTTCCCTCATCAACATTCAAAGCTAATGCCACAACAAAAAACAGGGGAAAAACCCAGAAACTCAAAAAAGGACAACAGAAAGGAATAAAAAAAAATACAATAACTTCTTTCATGTAGGTGTATCCTTCCTATCTTAAATAATCAGCCACTTTAGGTAAGTATTCTAAACATAAAATGGATGCAAGTGACTCAAGTCCAAGCTAAGTCCCAATGTGTATTCCTGGCTGATATTTCCCCATGAACAAAGAGT
This sequence comes from Potorous gilbertii, assembly GCA_028658325.1. Lineage (NCBI taxonomy): Eukaryota > Metazoa > Chordata > Mammalia > Diprotodontia > Potoroidae > Potorous > Potorous gilbertii. The sequence goes on along the minus strand of CM053772.1, from coordinate 206,880,868 downwards.
AGAACATTCTTTTGGTAGAATGGAAAAAGAATTACTCCTCGTTATAGAAAAAGGAAAGAGTGAATAAGGAGGCTGAGTTTATAGGCAATGATTCAAATGCTGCAGACTGAAGTCAGATCTGAAGCCCCTGACCTGCCCCAGGATTCCAAGATATTCTCATTTAGTTCTTCTTAATTTTACATCTAGGGTGAGGTTGTTTTGGCCCCAA
>CM053772.1:206819243-206880160 GCA_028658325.1 Potorous gilbertii | reverse complement strand
AGATAGATAGATAGACACTGATTTTACCACCATAAACAAAAACCCTGTGAAATAATTACTGTAATTTTCTATCCCATCAGTAGAATGGAAGGTCCGTGGAGACAGAGGCAGTCGTTTTGGTTTTGTATATATCATACTATCTTGAACAAAGCAGGCACTTAATAAATTGAATTAAAACAACAAAATGACAAAGCCTTTGCTATTCGGATATGAGTGAAAGGAAATATCACCTTCTGCTTGGTTTCCTATACTCCTGTATGTACACCTTCCTTTTCCTATCTTTTTTTTCTAGAGAAGAAACTTCCCAGAAAAAATGAAATGTTGAAATTATCATCCCTGACTTAACTTTGAGTTCCAAGTAAGCCTATCTTTGGATCTTTGGCATCAGTAGTACTATCCTGCCTTCAGCACTGTGGAAAGAAGGAAAAGAACACAGGGGAGAACATGCTAGGAGGGGCGGAGGTGGGGTTCTGGAAAGAAAGAAGTGATAAAAACTCCTTTTTTTTCCATAATATACTTGGCATCTTTGACAGTTGAACTAAACTAGTACTAACAGCCAATATAAATGACTCACATAAGCACTGCACACAGAAAACCATATTCAGAGAAAAACTTAATGATCATTTTGTAAGAATAACTTTAAGAAGGCACTGTATTTCACTATGAATGTTACTGTACATGTTGGCAGCCATGCTCACACAGACTCAAAGGACAGCTGCATGACACACACCATAAAAGCCAGATGCAAAGAAAGCATTTTTCAAATGACTATATACATAATTTGAAATTTTGTAATACATTGACAAGTATAAAAATGAGATAATTTATGGTATTATGTGTTAAGATCATGAGCTGCTAGGAAGGATAGAAAGCAGTATGTAAGAATAGAAGACTTCGAGTCAGAAGACCTGAGTCTGAATTCTGGTCCTAACACCTATAGTCTCTGTGACCTTGGACAAGTATGTGAAGTTCAAGTTCTATATCTACGTCTATAACAGGGACAGGGGTCTGAAACTGTAAGACTTGGCCTGTTTTTGTATGGCACTGGAGCTAACAACAGTTTTTACATTTTAAAATACAATAGAACCTTATTTTAAAATGTAAAAACCAATCTTATCCCCTGGACATACGAAAACAGGCCAGGCTGGGTTTGACCTGCAGGATAAATTGGAGCCTGGATTTGGGCTAGGAGTGGAGTTTGTTGAACCCTGACCTGAAACATGAGGGTATTATGACTAGATAATCTCTGAGGTTCCTTCTAGGCATAAATCTATAATCATGTGTTATAAAATATCTCCATTTGAAATAAGGAAGATATAGTAGAAATTCAAAATATAGACTATGACTATAGTTTAAAAGTAGAAAACAATATACTACAAAGGTGTAAGATGTTGGAGACAGTTTTGATATTGAACCATTTCAAGTTGACATAATACATGTGAATCACAAAACACCCAAGTATTCTTTTTCCAAAACCTGCAGATTGCATAGAGAAATTACAGAAACATACATAATTAGCTTATATAGGATATCTGCTAAATTTTAATGCAGTTTTAAGTTCAATAATTAAGATTTTGGGGATACACTGTACTATGCCAACAATTGGTGAAGATTTTCCTCCTCTGTCCGTCAGTGAATAAATATTAAGTGCCTACTATGGGCGAAGCACTGTGCTAATTGATGAGAATTCAAAAAAAAAGACTTTACCCTCAGAGTTCCTGATACGAGACTAAATCCTTCTTAAGTTATTAAGTTACAGGAAACTATATTAAACAATATCATACAGTTTAATATGTGTGTCAGTTACCAAAAATATATAGATTACTGATGACATGTTTTGTATGCATGTGGAGCTATATTGGGAGAAGAGAAGGGAAAAGTAAGGCAAAAGGCAGAGTAGGAAGAGAATTATATATTGTAACTTAAATTTTACGACTCAGAGTCCAAAACACAAATTTCACATAGATTGTTGTTATCTCAGTGATTGGAGGCAAGATCATTTACCTTTGCCATGCCTCAGTTTCCTATCATTACTGTCTTCTCAAAAACAATGCAATTTCCTGGCTTACAGTCGAGTCAATATCATCACATCCACAAGCTAGAGAATTAGTATAATGTCATTACACATCTGTTGAAACAATGGTAAGTGATTTACCACTGCATAGTTCAGGTCCTAAGATCTAGAAAGAGTAATGTGCATATTATCTTGGAAAGGGCCATAAACCAAGAGTCAAGAGACTTGTGTTAGCATCTTTGGACTTCAGTTTCCTCGGCTGTAAAATAAGAAGACAGAAGCAATTGCTGCTGAAGAGGATGAAACAATAGGGGGAAAAGCTGATCGTAGTGTTCAACATGGAAGAGCAGGTAAATAGTGGTATCATTGACAGAAACAGTGAGGTTAAGAAAAGTAGTTGCAAAAGAAGTATAAGAAGCTGGCTTCTGGATTTTTATTCCAAGTTCTATGGATCCTACTTGTATCACTAGTAGTCACTGTCACTCGGTCCTATCCAGATTCTTCACTGGATATTGGCATTGTGAAGACTCTTCAAGGTTACTTACTTCATAACAGTATAAGAATTCCTTCTAGAGACAAGGGCAATCAGCGATCTGCGTAGGCAATCTACTCCACGTGACTAAGTGCAATTGTTAGGAATTATTTCCTATGTCAAAGTTTTGTTTCACTGGAACTTCCAAATATTTCCCCCAGTCCTCCGTTCTAGGGTTCAAGCAAAAACTACAGTTACAATCAATCAAAACCTTGAAATCTTTTTCAGAGGAATGACTGTCTAGCTAAATTTCTCCCATTTTGTATTTGTGAAAGGGACTTCACATTTATTCCCATTAAATTTCACCTTAGTGGACTTAGCATAATGTTCTAGACTACTGAAATCTTTTTTTGGATAACAATTACATAATCCAACAGATTACCTATATGTCCCAATTTTGTGTCAGCTCCAAATTTGATGAGGACGGCATCTGTGCCTTTATCCAATATCAAACTGCAGAGGGCCAAGAACATATTTCCTGAAAACTCTACTAGGAATCTTAAACCATTAATGACCTTGCTATCTGCCTGGCCATTCAGCCAGTTCTGGATCTGCCTCACTAAAAGAGTCATTCAGAGCACAATCCTCTATCTCTTTCACAAGTAGAAGGAGAAGCTTTTCAGATACTTTGCTAAAATCTAGGGAAACTGTATTTAGAACATATTTCCCTTATCTGATATTCTACCAACTTTTTGTGGTATTCAAACTGACCTAGAAGACTATAACTTCAATTTTGTCCCTCTACTTTTCCAAAGATAAACACTTCTGAAATATAAGATTGAACATGAGATATCTAAAGTATTCACAGATCAAGATATTACTGACTTTGATGAACGTTATTACTTTTAAAGAAGACAATGTTTTAAATTGTTTTTGTGGCCTTAATCAGCTGAAAATAAAGCTGAATCAGAATCAGCTTTATATGTAGGTTGAACAGGAGTGCCAAAAATCCTCTTCTACCCACAAAATATCTTCCACACTGGACTGTCACAATGCCTAAAACTCTTACCTCACTGGTTCTTTTTTCTTAAAACAATGAGGCCTCCATAAAAATGCCAATACTTTGACTGGAACAGGCTGACGCATGAAGGCATTATCAGCCATTAATACTTTAGGTCAAATTAGTTACTGAGTCTGATTCTAATCACCCAAAAGGGCCAGGAGACGCTACAGTCATGGCCATGTGCCGAATGCTTCACTGTGACCTTATCTTCAAACATAAGATGCTATCCAGGAAAGCTTCTACTTGGAGAATGTGAATAGACAGAAAGAAGAGGAAAGCAAAAGTACCTGAGGAAAACAAGGCAGGGACACTGAAAAGGTGTAGAGCACAAAAAAGAAAATGAGAGAAACTAAAGGAAAAATGAATTTAATTCTCAATTTTACAAAGCTCACTTTGATCTAAAAAAAAAACCCACCAAACTACCTCATTCCAACAATAATGTACTGCTTATCTATATCATTCAGCATATTTTTTGTGATAAACTTTTGCATTCCCAAGATAAATTCAAAAAGTAAAACTTTTTTCTCTATGATGAAAAATTAAGCTGGTGGAAAGAAATGTATATACATACATACACACATTTCTGAGTCTGGTAGGTTTTAGGAAAAATGACATTTTTATTTTCATGTAGAAGCTTGGAGTTGTGTAAAATATATTCATGAATGTCCCTTAACCCTCTGATGAAATAACAAGTTAGTTCATTAGCAGGCAAGTACAGATTTGGACATGAAAACACATACTGAAAAATATTCTCTCCGAAATAGGCATTCTGCTAGAAGCCAAAAAAAAAGTGCCAAAATTCTAAGGGTCAAATTGTAGCATCGTGAAAATAATAAATGTCTTTTTGAGAAAATTATTTTTCTTTCATAAAGAAAATTAAGGGACCTAGCCTACTCCTGAGGTAAGAATATAAATAGATATTTATAGAAATCATGTGCTCCAATGAAACATTATTTCAATTTTTACAAAATCCATAGGGATTTAGACCAAGCTACTTATAATAGAAACTTCAAATGAAACTAAGTCTCATGGCTTTTCTCTGTTCTTTCTGAATAGGTACAATTCTTTCCCTGTCTCTTTCTTTTTTTCAAAACAAGAGTCAGTAAATGTTTAAAATGTCATCAGTTATTTTTTCATATTTCCTTCCAGATAGTCACATTTTGAAAACTACAACCTGTCTTTCTGCATGTAGCAATTCGAGAAGGATTTACAGTTTATCCACTTTTGCTTTGTAGAGCTGGGGATACAGTTTTTCTGTTGGGGTGAGGGGCTCAGTAAATCATACTTCAGTCTCCTCAAACGCCAGCCAAGCTAAAGATTGGGTCATGGTTCTCCATTTTTCAAATGTCAGTAAGACTTTATTGTTATTAGTTGTAGTAGCACTGTTAATATTACTAATGGAAAGAACAAGGGGTAAGATTTGATAAAAGTTCACAGGACGTGTGACCTCATTTCTAATTTTCCTGCTCTGTCCTCCTGCTAGAGATTTCCTGATGAAGTACAACAATCCAAAGTTCTCCACCTCTATTATAAAATGTCTTGTGGTGTTCCATGGATATCTTGATGTTTTACACCTACGGGGTAAGTTTTTCTGTTTTTAAAAATACTTTAAAGTTAGCTTTAACACCTCAGAAAATAGTGCTATAAAAATAAACAAAGGGCCCAGAACTCAAATTGAACATAAAAATGGTTGCAGATACTGTTTCATGACAAACAGCTTCTCCAAACATCATAAATTGTCCGAAAACCTTAAACCTTTGCTCTACATCACCCACCGAGGACTGCAAAGGGAATACCGCCAAGGAACTTGAGGCTAATTGAAAAATCATTCACTGGAGATATGTTAAGTATCATGCTCCACTTCTATGAAAACCTGACACAAGTGAAGTCCTCCCTGAATTAAACAATTGACTAATCAGAAAATGGTAAGGAAAAGAAACCTGGTTTTTTCCTACCTTTGCATTACTGACTTTGTACATAATAAATTCATCAGAGATGAAAATAAAAACCATTATACAAGGTAGGCTGGATGTCACATTTCTTCTGTCTTTCCAAGTACTACTTTCTTTATTAGAGAAAAATTAGTAAAGGATCCAAAAGATGATGATTCTGAAAACCAACTCTGCAAAGATGGATGTTTCCGTTAATAGGAGATATTCAATGCTTTTCTCAATAATTCTATCATTTAAAATTTTAGTTTTGGAAGAAAAATTAAATATGGTCCTATGAGGGGGGACTGTGTAACCTAATTTTTGAAGGTTTTTTCTCTATGTTTTTTGGAGAAGCAAGTAACACTGACTAATACTGACATCATTTATTTTCTATTATAAGCAGGTGTCATCAGGACTTTTATACAAGCACAATAAGAGAATTTTATAAGTATGATTTCTTATATCTTTACTATAAACCGGGCAGCAAGGTAGCACAGTAGATAGAGCACCAGGCATGAAGTCAAGAAGACTCATCTTCCTGAGTTCAAATCTGGCCTCAGACACTTACTGGCTGTGTAACCCTGGCAAAGACATTTAACAATTTTCAGTGAATTCTTCCTTATTCTGAATGAGAAATGTGCTTCTTGTAACGGCTAGCATGGTCTTTCAGAGTGAAACTGATTCAGTTCATCCTGCTTTTCCATTATATCAGTGACAAAATTTTCCTTTGTTTCTTGTCCTATTTCCTTTGAAGATTAGCTGAGTACATATGAGACAAACATGTATTTCACTCCCCAGTGAACGTCAATTCTCTTGGTGTAATTTTATTCACTAAAACACTGTACTATAAGCATTTCAGAATGCCTAGGAAAATATCAACAGAACTGTTGACATCTACAAAAGAGCTTTCTCTTTTCTTCTCTAGATAATGATATATGCCACTGTTTCAGAACAGTTATACTAGCTGATAGTCTGATCTGAAGCTCCAGAAAGAGTGAAGATAAAAAGACCCTAGTCAACTCTCCTTGCTATATACTATAGGTCAGAAGGATAGGAGCCCAAAATCACACTGAAAGAAAGGAGGAATGAGATGTCATTTAAGTCCCATAAAGAGTCAGTGTCTTTTCAGTACGCGATGCTGCTTGGCTGAATGGTAGGCACACTACTAAGCAAAGCTCAGCTCTCAGCCTTCTTTTTCTCCCCCATCTCCTCTTAGAGAGTTGATGTTTCTGGGCACTATGGCACTCCTAAAATTTTGGACATTATGCCTCAGCTACAGCCTCTCCTTGTGACCTTTCTCGATGCCTGTAGCCTTCTCATCTCGCAACATCCTTCTGCCATGTCAGCCCCCTTCTCCCACCGATGAATTTTTCCTGGGATCTCCACTTTGAGGAGTTCAACTTTCGTTTCACTATTAATTGTGATTTTGTGCTTTCTTAACTTCAACATCATGTGGCAATTAAAATAATTCTGAGAGACACAGTTTCTAATATAATCATTTTATTAATAAAGCCAGAATGTTATTAATAAAAGGATGGTCATTTGTCTATCTCTCTTAGCTCAAAGACTTTTCATGATGGTGGGCTCACAGTTTCTATGCCTTTCGAAGAGTAGGTATTCCTGAAGGGCTCCAGTCTGCTCTGGTTAGCACAATGGGAGGTGGGTTATATTAAAATGAGGATCTTGGGGTATGAGACTTAGAAACATCAATTTTCCACCTGTCTTGAAAGAAAGGGAGAATCAACATTTTTCCAGACCTTTGCTAACGAGAGGAATATACTCTTTAGCCCACATTTAGAATTTCTTCTATTGTCTGATTAGATCTTGGTTTGGGTCAGTCTTTAAGAGAGATTTCCCACACTGGTTGGTTTTTGGATCAGGAAATAAAAAAGGGTAAAAAGCTTGACACTAATACAATAATTAGTTATTATATATAATATATATATAGGAGAAAAATATTCATTTCTCTTAATTATTATATTACCCCTTTTCTCCATATTCCTGATTTCCAGTTGACTTTTGTATGTTACATTCCCCTTTATTTAAACTATAAGGTCCTTAATGTCAGTGACTGGCTTTCTTTTTTTTGCAAATCTTGGTATCCCTAGTGCTTAGTACAGTTCCTGACACATAGTAAACATTTAATAAATCCTTGTCATTTTTTTGACTTGCCCTGTTAAGCCTACCTGCCCATAAAACCTCTCTCCCTCTACCTTGAATACCCCACTACTAAAATCTTGCTAAGAGATCAGGCAACCAAGGTACTGTCAATGTTTCCAGAAAGTCAGTTAAGATACATATTGCATTTTCCTCTAGACCTGCCCCATTAACTCAAAGAAAGTAATGATATTAGTTAATTAAGTCTTGAAAGTTCAGGATATGACTGTTGATGTTTCACTCTTTAAGAGAAATAACCATATGTACTAAATTATAATAAATCAAACTATCTTACTGATATTCTCTTAGAATGGGTAAAATTTTCTCTTTTTTCTTATCTAATAAGTCAGCAAAGGTGTTTAAAATAACATGAGTTACAAGTCTACATTAGCTGGGAACATATAGAATGTTCCTGAGTCAGAAGAAATGACTTAGTATAAGTACCATAGGAAAGAGAATCATAGTAAAAGAAAAACAGGGAAGACTATCTTGGCTAAGATATGACTAACAGACACATGATCCAAATACAGTCTTGTGTTCTCTTTCTTTGGAATAATACCAGGGAATAATGAAAAGAATTTTCCAATAGATGAATGGTCAAAGGATGTGAACAGACATTTCTAAAGGGAAGAAATCCAAGCCATATGAAAAAAATTATCCAAATGACTAATAATTAGAGAAATTAAAGCAGCTCTTAAGGTTGTACCTTACAACCTTCAGATTATAAAAGATAACAAAAATGAAAATTACAAATGAAGGTGGCATGGGAAAACAAGAACACTAATGTATTGTTGGTGCAACTATGAATTGGACCAGCTATTTGGGAAATCAGTTTGAAACTATAGGCCCAAAGTTATTAAACTGGATGCTTTATGATCCTGCAATACCATTACTAGGCCAATATCCTAAGGAAATCAAAGAAAAAAGAAAAGGTCTTTCATGCAAAAAAAAATTCTCACAGCTGTGTGTTTGTGGGTGTGTGTGTGTGTGTGTGTGTGTGTGAGAGAGAGAGAGAGAGAGAGAGAGAGAGAGAGAGAGAGACAGAGTGACAGAGAGGGAAAGAGGAAAAGAGAGAGAGAGAGGGAGGGAGAGAGAGAGGGGTGACAAGGAACTTGAAACTAAGTGTATGCATATCAGTTGGAGAATGAATGAATAAATTATGCTATGAGAAAATAATTAAATTATATGGTGCCATAAGAAATAAAGAAGGGAATGTTTCAGAGAACTTTGGGAGGACTTAGATGAACTAATGCAAAGTGAAATAAGAAGATTCCAGAGAATAATTTATGAAATGACAACAATATGGTCAAAATTTTTTTAAAAAATTTAAAGTCTGTTATGAAAAAATTCTGATCAATGAAATGATCTACCAGGATTCCAAAAGACTGATAAGGATAATTAGGAAGTATACCTGAGAGACGAACAAAGGACTGACATGTAGAATGAGACGTGTTTTTGAATATTGTGTGGAATGTTGGTTTTCTTGATGATACTTATTCATTGCAGTTTTGTTTTTGTCCTTTTTTTTTTGCTGTTGAATAGGGGGTAAGTAAATAAGAGGGAAAAAGTCTGATAATGGGGAAGGGGAAAACTATTAATAAGAAAAAGAGTTCATCTTTAAATAAAGATACCTAAGTTTGAATTCCAAATATGACATTTCCTAGCTGAGAAGTATTGGAAGAAGCATTTTAACTATTCCTGATTCTGTCTCCTTATCTTGAACATGAAGACATTTCTATTATCTCCCTCATGGGCCCACCGTAAAGAAAGCTCTGTTTAGAAATGTTAGAATATTAGTGAAATGTGAATTACTGTTAGGCATGACCTGTAACCCCATTTTCTACTGGCTCCCTATGGCCTCTAGGATAAAATACAAACCTCACTATCCTTTTAAATCTTTAACAATCTGACTGTGAACTATCTTTACAAGCATATTACACATTATCCTCCTTCTGCAAGCAATCTATGTTCAAGTTAAACTGGTACACTTGCTAGTCCTTGTAAACATCCCATCGGCATCTCCAAAGCCTTGCCAGAAGATCTGTGCTCCTCTCCCACTCCATTCCCCTCAAAAGAGGCATTTTAACAATCAGCCAAGTGAGGCCTTGCTGGCCACTTCCGATGCTGAGCTGAAGGCTTTCTAGGTAGAAGACTACTGATCCACTATGATATTCTCACTTCATCCAATCCAAAAGGTTAACTTTTTGAAACACACCTCAACGCATATGAAGGGACCCCTCCAGGGTGCTGATTTCCTGAGCTCCATTTCGCAAAATGAAAATTAAACATATGTACGGTTATCTTCCTCTTTTTGGTCCCAGATGTTTCTGCATCAGTTAAGGAATATCTCACTGACCTTTGGTCTGATTTTATGCAGCATTAGCTCCCAGCCCTGGATTCCTGCACAAAACATATCTTATTCTGAAAGAGGAAATCCCTACTTTATGTCTACCAATTAAGCAAATACAACAGACAGCTTGCAGTTATGTTGGCCAACAAGTTTTATCGTATTTGAAAGACTTGAATGCTTTATCACACATTAAAAAATTAGAAGTGAAAATGAGTATCAAAAAAAGAACTACTAATTAATCAATCAATCAGTCCTCTTCCCCAAATCCCCAATCCCAAAATCTTGTAAAAAAAAAAAGCCTGGCATGAACAGATGGAGATAGGAAATAGAAACTAATAAAAAATAAACAGGGAGCAAAATGAGAGAGAGGAGTGAAAATCTCTCACTCTTCAACCCACGTCAGTTTGTTTTAACAGCACAAATGTAACATCAAGCTCACTGTTTATTCTCAACATGTCTTCATTGCCCTCATCTCCCCAGTCATAGATCATTGTACTTAGGTTGGCTCTTTCCAGAGCTCCTTGTGGTCACCCCTTGTGATAACTTCTTCCTTCTTTCTACAGAAGAAACCTTTAGAATTCCCATCAGGAAGCATCTCAAATATTAGAATGCCAAATAAATTTCCCAATCATTAGGTCAATCCCCTCCCTCCAAATCTGTAGAGTCACTGCAGGGATGGGATATGGTGAAAGGAAGCTTATATATGAAAGGTACTCTCTCCTTATTTTTCCACATCGTAGTCCTAATTTCTTCAAAATTCAACTTAAGTACCACTTTCTACAAAAGGCCTATCCTGATTATTTAGGTACAGTGCCTTACCTCTCAAATTACTTTACAATTACATATGTATATGTCTTGTTTCTCCCCCTAAAATTAAGACACAGACTATTTCTTCTTATCTTTGTAGTCCTAGTGCCTAGCACATAATAAATGCTTAGTAAATATTGAATGATCAATACTATTGAGTGTTATAGAAATTTATAAATGAAAGCCATCTTCCTGTTTGGGGATGAGTTGGGCTTTCCAGTAGTAAATAACTACAGTAATATTGTAGATTACAGACAAGATAGTACTGTCAAATACTTCTTCTAAACACTTCTGTAATGTTTATCTAATCACTGATATGACGCAGAATGCTAGTTTTTATAGGCTTCTTGAACCTGATCTCTATATGCTGTATGCAAATAAGGGCTGACCCTGGTCAGGTTCCTCAAAGCATGTATGATTTACTTATCTCATATGATTATAGAGTAAAGAACTATTGTTTAGTATTTTTAATAATGATAAAGCCCTTTGAACAACTGAGATTGAAGATGTTAGGTTACAAGAATTTATGACAAAATTTTCCATTGCATCTCAACTAAGGTCTTCCTTTTGTGAGGATAAAAATGACTTCATTGCCTTTGTAGTTGCTCATTCTTAGACCTTACACATCTACTTTGATGAGTCATGGAATAACTTTTCCAAAGAAAACTCTTCTTGGACCTTTGACTGAGATAATCTTTAAGACAAAGGAAAGAGATATAACCCTGATACCAATGTTGTGATATCATTTTACACCTACCATATGGGCTAAAATGATAAAAGTGAAAATGGCAAATGTTGAAGGGGATATAGAAGAATTGGTCCAATAATTCACAGTTAGTGGAATTGTGATCTGATGCAACCATTTTGGAGAGCAATTTGGAATTATGCCCAAAAAGTTATTCAACTATTTATACCCTTTGACCCAACAAGACCACTGCTTGGTCTATTTTCAAAGATGATTAGATCAAAAGGAAAATATCCTACATGTTCTAAAATGTTTATAGCAGCTCTCTTTGTGATGGCAAAAAACTGAAAATTATAGAGATATCTATCAACTGGGTAATGGCAAAACAAGTTGCAGTATATGATTGTTATGGAACACTACCACGCTGTAAGAAATGGTAAACTTAGTGATTTTAGAAAAACATGGAAAGATTTTCATGAAGTGAAATGACCAGAACCAAGAGAACACTGTATACAGTAATAGCAATATTGTTTTAAGAACAACTTTGAGTGAATAAGCTATTTTGACTATTATAAATACCCAAATTAACTATAAAGGACATATGAAGAAAGATTTATTTTCCTCCAGAGAAACAAGTAATAGATAGAAGACTGTATTGAAAAATTTTACATATATATGTACACACACAGATGTATATGTGTGTGTGTGTATACACACCCCTATTTGTGTCTACTGGTGGCCATCTCTAGGGTGGGGAGTAGGGGTAAAAGAAGAAAAAAAAGGAAAAAAATTGACATGATAATTTTGTTGCATATCTGAAAGGAACAGAAAGCTATACAGAATAGATTTTCAGTTTCATATGCAATCATCTTTTTTATTGTACTTTGTTATGGTAATTCTTGCTTTATTCCATAAATTAAATTTTTTTAAGGGAAAGAAAGAGGTAGGGAGGAAAAAATGGGTGGAGGAAAATGGATATGAGAGAGAAGGGTGCTTTTCTACATTTCTGAAATACCTTTCACTTCATGTTCATTTTCACAATCTTTCTTGAAGGATCATCTCAAATTCTAGTTGGTTATTTTTCTTTTTTGCTTAATCCCTCCTATCTAATTAAATTTGATATGTCTCTAATGTTTATTTAGAACTGTCTCCTATGTCTAATTTTCCTCCCAATACCAGATGGGCATTTGCCATTATATATTGTTAGAGGCAAAAGAGCAAAGGAAATTCCATGTAGGTGACATAGGAATAAGCAGATCTTCCACTATAATACAGAAAAAGGGGAGGAATGATAGGGCATTGTCATAAATATGGGCCATATTCTATAAGAGGGAGTAGTTGTAAAGCTAATCTTTATAAAATTCAATTATCCTATGTTTGCTTAGATGTCACTGAAAAGAGGAAAGACAACTGAGAAAAATGAGAGAGAAAAGTTCTTCTAGATGTACCACTTTCTTTGCAACTTTGGGTAAGTCAATTAAACTCTCTGTGCCTCAGTTGTCTTACATGAAAAATAAGGGGAAAAACAGAGAGTCTTTAATATCTCCCCATTCATAAATATTTATGAATGGGGAAATATATTTCTAGAAGTTGGTCAGGACCCACATAACTCTTTCTGGCTATTATTCCCCCAACGCAACTCTACCCACATTGATTTCTCTAATATTTCTATTAAGAATACTAGGATATCTTAAACTTCTTCCTATAAGGTTAGATGGAATACAGTCATAGGTTGCTCTGTTCATCAGTTTTTCTAATTAAAAATTATTAAATTTTTTTTAGAGATGTGTAATATTTCTGCTACCTTTAACTGTGATTTTATTTGTATAAAGAGTGACCTCTGTGCAGGTAACTATTATCGTTTTGAAAGATTACACAGGTCTTTCTTGAAAGCAATTTGAATTTATATACAAAAAACTACTAAGCAGTTCATGCCCTTTGACATATCTATTCTATTGCTGTGTCTATACCCAAAATAAATCAAAGAGAAGAACAATTCTGACCTATACAAAAATATAGGTCAGAAAAATATATTTCCCCACCTTTCTGTGGTGGGGAAAAAGTCCCCTGAAAATTAAGGAGATGCCCACCTGGCTAAAGCATTTGTAATATATGAATGTGGAGTACCCCTCCCCTAAAAATGAAATAGAAATAGATGACTTCATAGAGACATGGAATGACTCGTATGAGAATATGGAAAAGGAAACAATCAAAACCGGAATAATGCATAGTCAAAGTATGAGAAAAGTGATCCATTTAGAAGATTTTTACACATTAATGAAGACTGAAATGTGCAGAACCAGGAGCACAATAGCAACACCATAAAGAGACATTCAAAAACTAGGAGAATGTGGTCCATGACGTGATGACCCAGGATAGAGTGTGCCACCTGCCTCCTGAGAGAGAACTACTGAATCAGAGGGCAGAAGGAGATGTGTGTGTATGCATGCCTGCATGTATGTGGGTACATATATACGTATACTAGTAGGGACAAGAAGGAAATTAGTTTTGCTTTACCATACCAAACAAAAGAAATTTGTTTTTCTTTTCTCTTTGTTTTTCAATGGGATAAGAGGTGGGATGAAGAGGGCATGTAGAAGGGAGGGAGGGAAGGAGGGAAGGAAGGAAGGAAGGAAAGAAGGAAAGAGGGAAGGAAGGAAAGAGGGAGGAAGGAAGGAAGGAAGGAAGGAAAGAGGGAGGAAGGAAGGAAAGAAGGAAAGAAGTAACTTAAAATACTAAGAGATTAGGATAATGTTTTCACCCAGGTCTTCCTTGCTCTAAGGCCACCACAGCCTTACTTCCCTTCAGAACAGCAGGATGATGGAATGAATTATCAAACCTAAACTCAAAAGAAAAAAAGAGCTGGAAATGATTATTCTAAAAAATATAAGATCAATAAGGACACCATTATTTCTCTAAACTCTCAGTAATAATTATATTATTTTTCAGAAATCATATTCTAAATTTAACGACATCTTTTTAATTTTGACTATATCTTTTCTGAGACAAGAAAGGTTACATCATCATGTCTCCAAGGAGAAGTAAATGTGAAGCTTGCTATTTAGAAAAGCTTTTATGAGTCTTAATGGTTCCCATAGCCTCATCATGGACAAACGTCACATACCCAGGTTACAAGTTAAGAGTGCAGGGATAGACCAAACCATACCGAAGTTTCTATCATAAAAATATGATTGAAATCTAAAACCACTATTCTCTGTCTCCCGTATCCTATACTTCCAGTCCTAAGGAGAATATCTTTCCTCCAGACAGGAAAGGGAATAGGATCATCATTAGAACTTCTCCAGTCTATGGTAAGTAATCCGTATTGTTTTCTGTGTCCTTATACTTATAGGAATTTATAATGTTAGAAGATCCCTTTCTTAAAAATTAAGAAAATCACACACACACACATGTATACACATGTATACACACATATAGGTATACACATTCATGAATGCACACATGCACACACTGCATACACATATGTCTATACATGTGCACACACACATATATGTGCGCTGCATACATTCATTAATACATAAATACATATGCATATACAAGCATACATACACATATGCACATGCATTCATACATATATATTGGGCTAGATGTCAGTGTACTTGTATTGTGCCCCAGGCCTGTTCCTAATTTTCTGATTCTGAGCAAGACATTTAACTTCTTGAGGCCTCAAATTCCTAAATATGAAAGTTGGACTAAATGTTAAGGTCCATGATACCTCAAAAATGCTAAGAAGTTTAGAATTCTATTAGAGAAGCAGTATGGTCCAGTGGAAAGAGGGCTGGACTTTCAGTCAGGAAGTTTATATCAGCTATTTAATCCTTAATAATTTAGGGACCATGAGCAAAAATCTGCAAAATAGGGATGGTGACACCAGTAGCGACTACTTCAAAGTGTTGTGCAAAGTCTCAAATGAGGTAGTACATAAAAAATATTTTCCAAACAAATGACGTCAAGAATGTTTTTTTAAAGATAAAAATTACATCATTACAGTGCTCAGGGTTCCCAGAAGATGGTTCCGTTTAACCAAGAAACAGATTAGCAAACAAAAAAGTATTCAAAGGCTTTAATAGGGAAAATTTAAAAGACTTTAAAGACAAGTTTCCACCAAGTGTTCAGAAAGGTTAAGAGTTTTCTTTATACAACTTTCAATCATTTAGTTTCTCTAAAGAACAGAGCCTTTAGGAGAGTGGCGGGATTGGAAATGCCACCAGTGAAATTTCTGTTTCTTCAATTCAGGGTCTTTATAGGAAATAAATGGCAATCTAGTTCTAAGTTGCATATAAGATGTTCAAAATGTGCTGTTTTCAATAAGTTTTGCAATATATATTGCAGAAGCTTCCTCCAAATATTGGGGAAAATAGAAATGGATCAGTTCCCAAAACAACATTTTAGAACTTGAATGGGGGAGGAGAAGAGGGCATGGAGAGAAGGGAGGAAAGTCATAAATCTGATAACCTGTTTAGCTCAAGTTGGAAATGATTCAAAATATTTTTTCCAATGTATTGTGAGTAACGATTTCCTACTTCCTTCCCCTGACCCCGTACACTTATAAAATCAAACAAATTGAAATTACTATCTATATTATACTTCAGCATTGTATTTGCCCACTTCTTCCAGTGAGTTTAGAAATAAAGGACTCAGACACCAAGGTGTTGAAATGAAAATTAAATTCTGTTATGCACTAAAAATCATGATATATTTCTACTACAAATATGTCAAGCAAAACATACTCACATGTTAAATATTAACTTTACTATGACAAGTTCCCTAAATAAAGTCCTTTTCTATTTACCATTTTTGCATATTTTTGTCTTTTCAAAACTAAAAAGCATTATAGGAAAATATGACTTTTTTCATTCTCCCTTTTCCACTTTTTCTTTCATTCCTTTCCTTCCTCTTTCCCAGTTAGGTAAAGTACATTTCTATATCCAGATGTTTGTGTGTATATGTGTGAGTGTGTGTGTGTGTGTGTTTATATTCTTTCCTTCTTTGGTTCACATGGGAATGAGGTTCAAGTATTGCCCAGTCCTCACCCCTTGTTGTATACACTTCTATTTGTGTACTCCAATTATATAAAGTAATTTCCTCTACAGTCATCTCTCTTCCTCCCTATACAGTTGTCCCTTCCACATCATGGGGGTTTGCAGTGTGACATCATCATAATCTGGAAAATTTGCGTAAAATGTTTTGGCCCTCTCTTTGTACCAGAGAAGTCTGAATTATTATGGTATTAAAAGATAAAATATGTTGATATTATACATTATATTATACAATTTTATATAACACATTTTTGAGTTTCTAAACTGTTTCTGTGTTGTTTGCTTCACATGTTGTCTGTGGTTTCCACAAAACTCTCCCAAATTTCCATTTAATTTCTTATGCCAACTCCTGATATATCCAAACCACATTGGGGAAAGTCATGATGTGGGATAATGTATTTACTCTTATCCTCCCTTTCAATTCTTCTATTAAAACTATTAAGGCATAATAGAATGACTCAAAGGCTTCTGTCTAATTAGATTCCTTACAACTCATTGCAGTGGTAGAGTTATGAAGAAGTGCATGTGTCATTTCCCCTTAGAATGTTAACAGTTTAGTCTTGTTTAATCCCTTATGAATGCTCACTAGTATTTACCATTTTATGCTTCTTTTGACTCCTATGACAGGTTTTCTACTTAGTTCTGGTGGTTTCAACAGAACAGCATCATGTTTGAAGGTCATCTATACCTTACGGAATATTTTCTCCTTTTAGGATTATACTTAGTTTTCCTAGGTAAGTTATTCTTGGTTATAAGCCTAGATCTTTTGCTTTCTGGAATATCGCATTCCAAGTTCTCTGCTTCTTTAAGATAGTGGTTGCCAAATCTTGTCATGTATCTTCTTAGTCCTTCAATTCTTTCTTTTTTGACTGTTTACAGAATTTTTTCTTTTTTTACTTGGAAGCTATAGTTTAGAATATAGCAATCCTGGGAGTTTTAGGAGGTGACTGGTGGATTTTTTTTTCTATTTGGCCCTCTGGTTCTAAAAGATCCAGGCAATTTTCTTTTAGGATTCTTGAAATATAATGTCCAAATTCCTTTTTTTTTGTTATACCTTACAAGTAATCCAATAATTCTTAAATGTCTCTCTTTGATATCTTTTCCAGGTCAGTTGTTTTTGTTACAAGATAGCATGCAGTTTCTTCATTTTTCAGTCTTTTGAGTTTGTTTTAATATTTCTTCATGTCTTGTGGTGTTATTAGCTTCCATTTGGTCAATTTCCCTTTTCTTCGAGTTCTTTTTCTTTCCCTTGGGTAAGGTTTTATTACATCTCTTGTTCCAAGAACTGAATTCTCTTCCTTTTACAATGAATTTCTTTCTTTTATAGGTTTCATTTCTTCTCATTTCGTTTTTGGTCTTTTCCTTTAGTGCTATCATTCAATTTTGACAATTATTTTGAGATGTTCTTCTAACTCTTACTTTATTTCTTCCATGAATTTTGGTTGAACTTAGAACTAAACCTCAAACTATGATTTTCACCAAGGCTTTGCTTGATGATGCTTTGACAATTATTTTTTTTCTAGGTTTATATCTTGAGTTTCTCTTTCACAACAATTGTTCTTTATGTGGGATTCATTTTTGCTTTGCTATGTCTTACAGCTGTTAGTGCTAGACCCTGTGCACTTCTCTCACAAATTTGTGGTCTAAGCTTCTTTCTTCTTTCCTTATACTAGAAGTATTCAATGTTTCCAAAGTGATGTGATCCAGAGCAAAGGCCACACACACTGTCCTCCTGGTCTGAGTTGTGCAAGTTACTGATACAGTTTTGGAATTCTCTGATTGTTCTTCATTGGAATTTTCAGTAGACTACTACTACCATCAGTAGAGCTTAGGGGCAGCTAGGTGGTGCAGTGGATAGAGCACCAGTGCAGGAGTCAGGAGGAACTGAGTTCAAATCTCACCTCAGACACTTGACACTCACTAGCTGGGTGACCTTGGGCAAGTCACTTAACCCCAACTGCCTCATCCTGGGCCATCTCCAGTCATCCTGATGAATATCTTGTCACTGGATTCAGATGACTCTGGAGGAGAAGTGAGGCTGGTGACCTGCACAGCCCTCCCTCGCTAAAAACAAAGTCAAGTGCAAGTCATTTCTCCAATGGCACGGTCTTCTTCAGCAACAAAAGACTAACACACACACCATCAGTCACTTTTTTTCCTATTGAGAGGCTCTAGAGTATATCTGACATGACTAAACTACAGTTTACTCTTTGATTTCCAATTATTTATCCTTTTAAATAATTTCTCCTTCTCTGGAATCAGAGCCACAGAGCTACTTGTTCTACCTCTCTAGGGCCCACTAGTGACTACTCCTCTCTACTTTGCCTACATGCAAATTCTAATGTCTCCTTAATCTCAACTGGAACTGCAGAGTGAGTGACAGAGCTGCCAGATCACAGTTGTTCCTTCCCCTTGTATAAGGATACTCTGGGATCATTTCCCATTCTAGGAGTCAATCTTGGCTATCTTTCATTCTCTGGGCAATAAAATACTCTATATAATGTACTCCTAGACAGACCCTGTTCTCAATGTCTTCAGACTTCTCTGTCTCCCTAAGCTTCCCTGGACTGAGGGGTAGGGGGAATAATTCACTGTAATATTTTCTTTGGTTTCATGATCACAGTCACCTGTATTTTGTAAATCTTTTTCAGACAATTTTCCATGAGAGTACCAGGTTGCATTTCTTCTTCATAATCTGCCACTGTGATTCCACATCCCTTCAGGTACTCATGGTATTGATTGTATTGATTACCTAAAGAACATTATTCTATTGCCCTTGCATGAGAGTTCAATACATCATCAGATGATAGGATAGAGGAGTTGAAAGGATATCAGAAGTTATTAGCCCAAGCCATAAATAACCAAGGATCCCTTCAAAACTTCACTAACACATAATCATACAGTCTCTGATGATAGACCTTGAGAACAAAGAGCCCAAATAACCTGAAAGAATCACAAAATGTATTGATGGGGGAGGAGGGAGAATCTGTCTCCAGCAGCCAGCAGAAAGAGAAAGCTCAATCCCCTACTGCTCCCTGCATGACTGACAAGAGTTCTTCCTTTCTTTTTTCTTTTCTCAAGCATCATCCAAATATTGGGGAGAGAAGGCAGCAAAGAGGAAGATGCCTGCAAACTGGAGGTGTGAATATTCACTCATTCAGGAGTGCTAAATGAATTCTGGGTGGAGCCGATATGGCAGAGTAGAAGCAGGGACCTGCTAGAGTTCTCCCTCCAAACCCCTCAAAAAATTGTAAAAAAAAAAATGACTCTAAGTAAATTCTAAAGCAGCAGAAGCCACAAAATGACAAAGGCAAATTTCTAGCCCAAGATAATCTGGAGAGTAGACAGGAAGGGTTTATTGCACCAGGCTAGGAGTGGAGCCCAGTTCATTGTGGGCTGAACCAGCACCAACAGAGCTGGAGCAGACCTGAGGGGACTGAATCACTGGCAGCGACTAGTTTTCCAGACTTCTCAACCCACAAACACCAGACAGCTTCAAAGGTCAGTGGGAAGGGTCTCTCACCTGACTGAGAGGGGAGCATAGTCTGGCCCCAGCCCCAAGGCAGTAGCACCCACTGCTAAAGCAGAAGCTACTTCTGGAGTCCCTCCCTTAACAAAGAGCTCAAAAGTCAAGTAATCAAAGAAACAGATTATAGATTATTACTTTCTCTGTGAAGAGGAATTTTTTTACACCATTGGTGACAAGAAAGATCAAAACATACAACCAGAAGACAACAAAGCCAGAGCTCTTGTATGCAAAGCCTCCAAGAAAAAAATAAATTTTTCTCAGGCCATAAAAAAGCTCAAAAAAGATTTTGAAAATCAAGTAAGAGAAGTAGAGGAAAAATTAGAAAGAGAAATGTGAGTGATGCAAGAAAATCATGAAAAAGGAGTCAACAGTTTGCAAAAGGAACCCCCTCCCCCAAAATGCCAAAGAAAATAACACCTTTAAAATTAGATTAACCCAAGTGGCAAAAGAGGTCCAAAAATCCAATGAGGAAAAGAATGCCTTAAAAAGCAGCATGGGCCAAATGGAAAAAACAAGTCCAAAAGCTCACTGAAGAAAATAATTCCTTAAAATGGAGCAAATGGAAGCTAATGACTTTACAAGAAATCAAGAAATTATAAAACAAAACTAAAACAATGAAAAAAATAGAAGACAATGTGAAGCATCTCATTAGAAAAATAACTGACCTGGAAAATGGACCCAGGAGAGAAAATTTAAAAATTATTGGACTACCTGAAAGCCATGATCAAAAGAAGAGCCTAGAATTCTACCAATTAGAAAGGACAAGTAAAGGCTAGAAACAATCTTAGAGATTATCTAATATAAACTCCTTCCCCCATTTTACAAATGAAGAGAATGGGGAGGAGAGAAGTCAAATGATTTATTGAAGGTCGTATATGGAATCAACAACAGTATTAAGATGAATCTATACCTTCTGACTTAAAATTCAGTGCTTTTTCCTTTTAAGGAGGGAGTAAAAGCCCTGGAAATTACGGCAAATTAGTCTCCCCCCACCCTTTACCCACCTGACTGTTCCTCTTCACCCCTACTAGTAGTTCTCTACTAGTCAACCTGTCCTCATTTGTCCTTCTTTTTCTCTTTAGCCATCATACTTCATTCCATTCTTGAGTAAAACAAAAGAAGAGAGCTTATTTAGGTTAAAATATGCTCTATTGTTGATTGTATACAAATCATTTTTTCTCTCTGAGTATCAGTCTATAACATAGGGAGTGGGTGGATTACATTATCACTAATTCCTCATCTAAAATGTCAATTTTAGTTCATCCTATTCTCTTTCATAATAGGAAAGGAGAGAGGATTTGGGAATGAAAAGGAAAATGACAAGGTCAAGAAGATGAAAAATAAGGAATGATATAATTAATTTTATTCATTACTAATTTATAAAAAAGGTTTGCAAATGTTCATAAGAAAATAGAATTTTTAAAGCAGAAAATGGATAGATAGCCAAGACTTTTATTGCTATCAGAAAGTTCTCAGGGAGAAAGTATATCTAAGGGAAGCACAGAAAGTATTCCCAATCACAAAACTGTTAGGAAAAAATAGCTTTCACAAGTGTATTTTATATAAAGTATATACCGTGGCCTGTAAGGAAGTGTAAGAAAAAAGTAACAAAGGAAACAGTTATTCAGATATTGCATGAGTACATCACAGGTAGAGTAAGTTGAAAGGTCAACTGAATAGGACAATGTATATTCTAAAGCAGTTCTGGTAACCTATTGATGAGCAAAACTTGCGCTACTTAAAAATTAAAGCTATTTAAGAGAATTGAATTAAGCATTACAAAACAGGTATTTGTCAATTTGGTAAGTTTTGATTTGCTTCCAATAATTCTACAAGGGTCAGAAACTCTGAATTTAAAGAGAATTGCAAGTTGTAACAGAAAATAAGAGAGTGAATTTTAAATCCTTTAAGAAAATTTATCAGATATATCTGAGCACTCCCACCCACCTAAAAACCCTAAGATGAAGTGCAGTCCATCAAAATATATAGCCCACATTGAGTACAGCATTCACACTAACTTACAAACTCATGTACTCAACACATAATTTCTGAATACAGCAGTTAAATTTGTTAAATTAGTTAAATTAGAAATTTGAATGAGTCTTTTCACCTGAATTTTTCAATATTTACTCATTTTTTGCAAACAAACCTCTCCCACAGCATGTACATCTCCATTCATTTTTTTCAAACATAGACTTTTCTTGAAGACCATGAAGGATGGAGGCAAGATGGTAGAGTGGCAGGAACAATAACAAGGAAAACCTTCCACAATGATCGAAAAAAAGTGCACCAGATAGAATTCAAATAGGTAAATATAAGTAAAAAAAATCATACTGAATCCATTTTCCAATTCAAGTCAACACATGAAGACAAAAAGGTCAGTACACACAAGACAGCATCTGCCCAGGAGTGTGTTGTGCAGAGCATTTCAATGTCCAGGTACTGAAAGAGGTCCTAGCTTTTGTACCAGGGCAAAAAGCGCTGGAGCAGTAAAAGGTGCCAGGGCTCCTCAAACTTGTGCCTGGTGTGGGAGAAGATGCCATCTGGCAATTCTGTCACTTACTCACCAGATCCAAATACAGGGCAGACAGAGGAAGGGACCTAAAAGCTACAGTAGGTGAACTAAGAACAGAGAGAGGAACAAGTTAAATTTTAAAAAGCAGCCCCTGTGTGACTCTAAATGCAGGAACAAGGCAGGCATGCCATTCTAACTGCCACATCAGTGGAATAAATAGGTAAGGAATCTCAGACCAAAGTATCTGTCACTCTGACCCTGCAGAGCTCCCTAAAGGGCACAGAGCTGAGTCCAGCAGTGATCTGCTTTGACTTCCAATCAGGAAGCCCATGGGAAAACTGCTCAGACTCATACTTAGAGGAGGAACTAGCAGGACTCAGATGATGGGGGAAATTAGAAGACATTGCCCTGAAGCATATGTGGGGAGCACTGAAGGCCCCAAGAAAGCAGCAAAATGTCCTAAGAGGACAAGTTTAGCCCAATATGCTACAGAGAAATGTGCACAGATGAGTCATAAAGTAAAATGAAAAATGAAAAATTAATTTAGAAAAATGGACAAACCAAAAAGGAATCCTACCATAAAAAGCAACTGTGATGACAGGGGAACTCAAGACACAAACTCAGAAGTAATTAACTTCCAAAGCAAAGCCTCAAGGAAAACATAGTTGGGGTAGAAGTCCAATCAAAACTCATGGAAAAGATAAAACGAGTTAGAAAAAAAATTTCAAACTGATTTTTAAAATCAGATGATAGTGCTAGAGGAAAGAAATAGGAAAAAGAAATGAAATCTATGAAAGAAAGATATAAAAAAGAGAATTCACAGCTTGGAACAAGAGAAACAAAACCTTACCCAAAAGAAAGACAAAAGGCTCCAAGAAAAGTAAAATTGGCCAAATGGAAGCTAATAACACTACAAGACATGAATTAATATTAAAGCAAATTTTGAAAAGACTGGAAAAAATTAAGAAAAATATGAGCTACATCATAGCAAAAAACAATTGACCTAGTAAGTATATTGAGGAGAGACATTTAAAAATGATTGGACTAACTTAAAAGGCATGACCAAAAAAGAGGGAAAGGTATGACTAAAAGGGAGGGAGGGTGGGAAAGAGGGAAAGAGGGGGAGAGAGGGAGAGACAGAGAGAAAGAGAGGAAGAGAGAGATTATATTGCAAGAAATCCTAAAAGAAAACTCTCTCTATCTCTTAGAACCAGAGGGCAAAGTAGAAAAAGAAAGAAGCATGATATCGTTAAAAATGACAGCAATGAGACAACATAAAAATTTTGAGAATCAGTCAGAAATAATCAGGGGAAAATTTATGTTTCTGAACAGTGTCATTAATAAAAGAAAGAAAGAGCTGATCAATTAGTTATGCAACCCCCTAATGCTCCTCAAACCCACATAGAAACCAATAAATTAAAAAACACCAATTAAACACCAAAATAGAAATCCTGAAAATCAAAATAGAGTTTAAAGTTTAAAACAAGTAAAACTGAATTAATAAAATAGGAATTAATTATTTTACAAAAGTAAAATAAAATAATCCTTAGCTAATTTGATTCTCATTTTTTTATTTCAAATGTAAAAACTAAGTTTACAACCAATGAAGAAATACAAAATATTATGAGGATCAATTTGGTCCATTTATATGCAAGAAAACTAATAATCATATTGAAATACATGAATATTTTTTAAAAATATATATGTTCAGATTAAAATAGTAAGAAATAGAGGACAACCCTATTTTAGAAAAAGAAACTGAACAAAGTATAAATAAACTTTCAAAAAAGAGGGGTTAGGGAGAATTTTACACAATGAATTTATAAAGGAATTTCTTGAAACATTTAAAGAATACTCATTCAAATGCCTGAGGACCTGTTTGACTAAACTGAAAAAGAAAGGGTCTTAACAAATTCCACTTAAGATACAAGTATGATCTCAATGTTTAAACAAGAAATAGTCAAAGTAGAGGAATAAAAATTTATAATAATATACCTAACGAATATAGATGCAATAATTATGAATAAAATATCAGCAAAAAAGTACCGAAAAACATCACAAAGATTCTACACTATTAGCAGACTGATTTATCCATGATATGCAGAGTTGCTTCCATATTGGAAAAATTAAAATGTAATTAACCATAGTAACAATACAAACAACAAAAACCATATGATTATATGAAGGGATGCATAAGAAAAGCTTTTGACAAGATTCAACGCCCATTATTGTTTAAAAAAAACTTGAACACATAGCAATAAATGAATCTTTCCTTTATATTATAAGTATCTATCTAATAACAAGAGCCGGTATTGTTTGTAATGGCAATAGACTAGACTTTATCAAGAAGATCACACATAAGCAAGGATCTCTATTATTAGCAATCAGGTGGGACCCATGAATTGGGGAATGCGGAATATTATTATTTATGAATGTGATTAGAATACTATTGCATTGTAAGAAATGATGAAAAGGATGGTTTCAGAAAACACAGAAAGACTTGTATGAATCAACAGAAAGTCAAGTGAGTAGAAAAATTTATGCAAAAATAATATTATTATAAAGATACACAACTTTGCAAGACTCAGGAACTCTGATCACCACAATGACCCACCACAATTCCAGAGGACTCATGATGAAACGTACTAGCTACCTCTGGATAAGGAGGTAATAGATTGAGAAAATACACACAAGTATATGTTTGGACATGTGTGCTTATTAACAGAATGATATGACATGGCCCATGGAGGAATTTGTTTACTTGACTAGCCTTGATACAAAACTCCATCTTCCGTGTCCCTGCCTTTACACAGGCTATCTTTGATGTCTAGAATGCACTATATCTTAAAATTTCTAGCTCCCAGAGTGTCTCCAATTAGTCAAGATACAACTCTATACGGAAACTTCCCTGTTTTCCCCAGTTGCTACTGCTTTCTCCTCTTTAACTACCATGTCTTTAACTCCTTTGCATTTATTTTGGGATATATAGTTATACTTGTGGGGAGATGTGTGTGTATATACATATATAAATACACACAAATACATATCTACACATATATACATAATACACATATGTGTGTACATATGTTGCATTCTCCAGTAGAATGCAAACTCTTTGAGGTCAATGATTATTTCTTCTTTTGTCTGTGTATATTTCTCACCTAGCAAAATACTTTACACAAGTCAGGCATTTCCTTTTTAAAAATGCTTTCCATTGATTAGTAGCCATATAATATAATGATGCTCTATGCCATGCTGATATTGGTTAGAATTTTTATATGCTTTTCTTGTAGATAGTTTGATTTTCTGAAATTCATCTTATTTATGACATAGATGTTTATCTTAACAACTTGGATGCAAAGAGGTCCCAGTTTGCTAGTTTACATACAAAAAAAGCACCCATTCTCAAACATGAGTATATGTATGTACACAAAAAGGACTAAAAAAGAGTGCATACTTAGAAAGAACTACTTTTATTTCTTAGTATAGTGAAAAATATGACAATTTTATGTTATTTTTAAATGCATGTATAAGCTTGTTTTGTAAACCTACTTCATTAAGTACTGACTGAGCACTTTTGCTAATCAACAGAAATATAAAGACGTATATTATATAAGCTCTACTTTAAAGCAGTTTTTAATCTCTGGTGACACAAGATACATTTCCATGAAAAAATTAGAGAAAGTGATAATGAAGAATATGATTGAGCCAACAACTGTAAAGAAAAAAGCACCAGATTTTACAGTACCTGTGCTTGGATGCTATTTCTTATGCTAAATATCTGTGTGAACTGTAAGAAGTCTTTTAGCATCTGTGGGCTTCAGTGTCTTTACTTGTAAAATACTGGACTAGCCCTAGATAGTCTCTAGGATTCCTTTAAGCTCTAGATCCCAAGACTCCAATGACAATAATTGTTGAAGGTAAGGAGAGGAAAATTGCCATTACCCAGAGGATAAAAGCTTGAAATTTTAGTTTTTAAGATGACATTTAGGGCTAAAAAGATTTGGAATAAGAAGATATCTTAGTTCTGCCACTTAAGAGCTAAGAGAAACTTGAGAAAGTTATTTAATAACTGGGGTGCCATTGGGCTTACAAAACTTTACAGGGCTTTTGTAAGAGGCAAATGAGATGATAGTCTCTCAGATTCCATCCATTTTTCTTGCTAGATAATCCTAGGTATTATTTCTAATATGTGCATGTCTATACTTGTGGTTTCAACAGTGGAGAGAGGATTATTTTTCAAATGTTAAGATGAAGTCATGAAAGGTTCTAGAAGAGCCTTCATCTCACACAAATAGCTTAACAAACATCTAAAACAACATTAGAGGAAACACCAAGGAGATCAAAGAAAAATATCTGTAAGTTCTAAGATCCGGTCGAGGGCTAACCAGGAAGGTAGTAAGAAACCTGCAAATGCTCAGATCAGGGACATGCCTAGGAATATAAATCAGTGTGAACAACCATAAATGGGGCAGAAGCCAGTGGGATTTTGGTCCTGGACTTTCACAGAATCAGAAGGAGAAAAAAACTAGGTCACTGGATGGAGAGATATAACCAGATATTGCATATGAAACCAATGAAAAGTCAGCTTAATGACTCAGTGTGTACACCTATGATGGGAACAGGGAACCATACAGTTGCCCTGGGACCAGAGTCATTTCTGACACATCTTTTCTGACAGTCATTTAATGCCAAGCAATGAAGGAAGCAAAATCCCAGCTACCAATTGTGATAAAAGGAGGAGACAAAGATAGGCTGAGGTCAGAACCCATTTTCGACTACCATAGCATGGGAAGAAAACAGAAATTGCAACAGAGTCCTAATCAATGATAATTTTGAAAATAAAAGATGTGTCACACTGAATATATGAATAAAATGAAGAGGTTTGGGGAAGAAATTAATAAACTAAAAAAATTATCTCATTTGATTTACAAAAGGAACATTAATTTTCTAAAATATAAAATAAAAAAAGAATTTACAACAGATAAGGGATTAAATAGTTAGAAACTGTTCAATTGCAAAACCAATCATTTAAGTAGATTAGTATTTATAAAAATATAAAATACCCTACCTAAATTAAGAGGAAAAAAGGTATAGATATACATACAGATATACATATATGTATGTATGCATATATGTGTATATACATAAATGAAATCAAACAAAAATTATATTACCAAAATATTACCCATAAAACTCAATGGGAAAAGAAATATAAACTTTAATAAAAATATATAAAATATTTAAGAATCCACCCACAATTCACACAGGAACTAGAGAAATACAACTACAAAGTCCTCCTTCAAGAAATACAGGAGAGAGATTTTAACTATTCGTGGGTGTATTGCATTAAGATAATAAGAATGGCAATGTCACCTAAATTAATTTACAAATTCATTGCCAAAATTATCAATTGACCTAGGGGCAACAATATGAAAAAACACATCCAAAATTAATAGCAAGAGGAATACACATTAAAGTTATCCCTATTGTCTGATGACATGATAATTTATTTAGGAAATCAGCAAGGATGCTAATCAAGATAATAACTTCAGCTCAGTTTCAGGTTAAAAAATAAGTATTCAAAAGCAACATAATTTCTAAAGAAGAATGACAAAATCCAAGCGGCAATAATTTAAAGAAAAGCTCATTCAAAATTTATAAAATATCTGAGGACTAATTCATCAAAGCACACAAAGTACTTGTTTGGATTCTATTACCCCTTTAAAGTGACAAAAAAAAAACTTAAGTGGTTGGAGGAGTATTTAGGTCTTATGGCTAGGCTGTATCAATATAATTAAAATGGTAATATTACTCATGTAAACTCAAAATTTCAAAGATATATCAGTGAAATTAGAACAGTCATACTTTATAGGATTCAACAAAATAACAAAACTCAGTTGGAAAAAATATGTTTAAAATACCAAAAGTAATTAGAAAATCTTCATAGGTAAAAGGAAAATAGAACTTCTAGAATAAAAATTTTATTATAAAGCAGCAGTTATTGAAACCATCTAATATGAGTTTTAAAAAAAAGCCTAGACAAGGGAGAACAGAAACCAAGAGAACTCAATAACCTAATGGTCAATTAACTGGAAAACATCAATTACTTAGGGGAAAAAAACTTGTTCACTATTTTTCAGTTGTCTCTAATTCTGTGACCTCATCTGGAGCGATTTGCCATTTTCTTCTCCAGCTGATTTTTAGGGCTAAGTGACTTGCTTAGGGTCACACTGCTAGTAAGTATCTGAAGCCAGATTTGAACTCATGTAGATGATTCATCCTGACTTTAGGCCCATCCCTTACGCTCCATCCACTATGCTACCAAGCAGTACAATAGAAAAGAACAATATTCAACTTTTTAAAAATGCTAGAAAAAATTAGAAAGAAAAATTTTGGGAACATCTTACACAATATTTCTTACTTCCTAAATGGATATATTACCTGAATGTTGAAGATTATGCTATTAAAAAAATTAGAAAAGAAACATATCATATGGGTAAGAGGTACACTCTTTTTTTAAAATTTCAAATTCATTTACATTTTCAAATATTCTTCTCATCACCACTCCATCTCCCATTCATTAAAAAGTCAAGAAAATAAAACCCATGACAAATCATCAAGCTAAATAAATTATTGCATCAGTGGTGTCCCTAGCTCAAAAATAAGACTGGAAACTGATCAATGTAACATCCAATAAATATTCCATGGATGGTTGGAAAAAACATGCTACTCATCTCTGAATGGAGAGGTGGGGACCCAGATGCAAAAGGAGCATACATTTTGGTCACAGCCAGTGTGGAAACTTGTTCTTTATTATGCATGTTTGATACGAGGATTATTTTTTTTAAGAGGAGAATGAAGGGACAGAGACAGAGATAGAGAGAAAGAGAATCGAAGAAACCAAGAAAGATTCATTGAGGTATTTTTGTATGCAGAGAACAAAAGGCAAAAAAAAAGCACAGAAAAGAAAGACAGCTTTAAGAGCTAAAAATCTTTATTGCAATAAAAGAATCTATGAAATTTGTATTATACTAGAGATCTGAAGCTCCATTCAGAAACTTTTTAGTTCTACTATATCCATGGAAATACTCATTTTATTTGGTGTTTGTTAAGTTTAGATATTTTTCTTTTTAATTCAATTTAATTTTTTAAATTTATGAAATAAAACATGTTCTACAATATAGTATAATAAAAAGAAGATATGTACAGAAGATGGAAGGAAAGATAAGTAACTAAGGATGAATTCAAAGTGAGATGGCCAGAATGTCAGAAACACGAAAGAATGATCAGAGGCTTCTGTTGCATGCTAAGGATAACAAAAGGGGCTTTTTTTCCATCTATGTGGAGTCCAAAAAAAAAAAAGATCAAAGAAGGGATGTCACTACTGCTTAAAGCTGAAGGAATTATAACTGATGATAAAGAGAGAACAAAGCTACTGCCACAACACAAGTGAGGTATATTGTATGTCAATTTTACAAATTCTTAAAAGTCAAGATGATGAGCTTGATTTTTATGAAGATATTTATTTATCAAATTTATAGATGATGTGAAACTAAGAGGGGTAACACACTGGACAACATAATCAAATTTCAAATGCATGTAGTTAGTAGAAAAAATGCTACATTTGAAGTCAGAAGATTGAGATTTGCTCCTGGTTCTTCTACTAATTGTGTAAAACTGGAAAAGTAACTCAACGGCCCTGAGTCTCCATTTCCTTAGAGATAAAAAGAAGGAATGAACTCTCAGTTTCCTTCTATCTTTAATTCCTCTCAAGCCATGAAGATTTTGATAAAATAAAACAATGAGATTAATACATACCAAAATGACATTCAATTATGGCAAATGTAAAATTTTACTCTTGGGTTCCAAAACTCAACTAAAGTCATCAAATATAATGGCCACAGTATGATTAAATTGTCACTTGGGAAATGCCTGGGGGGTAGGGGGGGTGCGTTATTCCAACATTAGCTCAGTTTGAATAAGCAATAAGATATTAGCAGACAAAAAAGACCAGGGTGATTTTAGGTGGAATTAAAAGAGGCACAATCTGCTTTCTGGAGATGGGAGGTTACAATATACTCCACCCTGATCAGACCACATTTGGAATATTGCTATATTCTATCCACATTTCAGGAAGCACACTGATAAGCTGGTGTATATGGGGAGTGGGGAGGAGAGGATAACCTGATGATGACTTATCAAAACAACGTCATGTAGGGGTGGGCTGACAGAACTGGCATTAACCAGAGAAAAGAGAACGGAAGATCAGGAGGGAATATTGACAGCATTATTGAAGAATATGAGAATTCCCATCTGGAAACGGAACTAGAACTTGTTTTGCATGGCTGGGATAAAGTGACAAGGACAAACTGAAGGGAATTACACAGGCAAAAGGTTTGCTTAGATACTAGGAAAAAAGAGTCAAATAATTAAAGTACAAGGATAAATAAGTTACACTTGCTTCAGCAGGTAGTGTTCTTTCACGACCAGATGTGTTCCAGTAAAGGTTAAGTGACAAATTGTCAGCATTGCCATATTGCTATTTGGATGGTGGCTGGACCATGTGACCTTGCAGCTCTGAAATTCTATACATACAACTAGGAAACTTTCAAGGTTTGATGTAACATCTTACAAAAAAGGGCTGATAGTTTTGATCTAAACTTTTCTACCACTTTTTTCTTTGCCTTTGGATTTGTTTGTGAAAGCAAATGGGTATAGTATACCATGTACTCAGCTGCAGTTTAATTTCTTTTTAAAGTAGAAATATGTATATAAGGTTCAAATGTTTACTCTGATGTCCATTTGAAAACGCATAAAGAAATGACTACAAGGGAGCATGCAGTCAATTCTGAACCTCCGGAAAAAGTTCTGGCCCTGGAATGAGGAAAACGTGTGTTGACTCCAGCTAGCTGTTTGACCCTGGGCAGGTCACTTAACCCTGTTTGCCTAAGTTTTAGGATCTCTAAAACAAGCAGGAGAAGGAAATGGCAAACCACTGCAGTAGCTTTATCAAAATAATCCCCAAATGGGGTTTCAAAGAGTCAGACATGACTAAAACAACTCAATAACAACAAAATGTTTCACAGAATTGATCATTTCCTAAAGAACACCAGCAGTCTTACCTCATTTGACACAAAGATTTAATAGTCTAGAGCCACAATGAGTTCTCATCCTACATGATAGAATTATATTCACCAGAGAGACAACTCTTCTTACTTACTAGTCCACCAATGAGTATGACTGTAACTAATTTAAACTCAACCACACTTGTCCAAGGGCAGCTTGGTGGTGCAGTGGATTGACAGGATTGGCAGGCCTGGAGTCAGAAAGAATTAAGTTTCACTCTTGCCTCAGATACTCACTAGCTGTGTGACTCTGGACATGTCACTTAACTCTGCCTCAGTTTCCTCATCAATAAAACAGTCTGGAGAAGAAAATGGCAAACCACTACAATATCTTTGACAAGAAAACCCCAAATGCAGTCTCAAAGAGTCAGACATGACTGAAATGAGTAAACAAAACTTGTCTAAGTATATGAACAAAATACATCATGTAATCCAATGGATTTAATCTTGGAGCTATTTCCAAAGCCACCAGTAATTTGTTCTGCTTTCAAATTGGCAGCAAATCCAAAAAAAGTAAAAAATATGCCATAATTCTGATAGTTAATAAACTTGCCTACCTGCTATGTAACACAGATTACGGAGATATACTTTAATGATCAATTTATACCCCCTAAAGTAGAGGAAAATATGTAATTCTACATATTTTCTACATACATTCTAATTAAGCTAATTTTCTACATACATTCTAATTAAGATAATTTTAAAGACCATATTTCAGCATTACAAACATCCAATATTTTATTCATTATCAGAAAATTGATATGAAATTCCATTTGGCTTGAGCTGTTCCCTAGAAATCATGGACATATGTGAAATCATATGTAACCTATTCCAACTCTACCAGATGTTTCCAAAACTCCAGAAATAAGTCATTTTCTTTTACACATTTTTAATAATGAGAGCTTACTTTCCCAGGGAAAACTCATTCAGTTGTTTGAAACCTCTAAGTATTAGGCCCTTTCCTTTTGGTATAAGTTTTACCTCTATAAGTTTTACCCTTTACTCATACTTCTTATTTGTAAAGATATTAAAAAGTCTAATCTCACATCTATATGACAATCTGTCACATATCTGAATATAACAAACATTTCTTAGGAGGTTTCACTTCTCTAGTCTTGCAATCATGGATCCTTTTGAGTATCTCTAGAGTTCATTCCTACTGGATTCCTTTTTTGTCCTCTATAATAACTTACTGACACTGTCAAAATCTGTTGGAATTTTGTCAAAAATACAATACTGGTACAGCTCCAAGCTGACTAGAATATTTGTATATTTTATCTAAAAGGAAATATATTCCATGGCATACCTCCCCTAACTGAAAGCTAGAGTACTGAATAACCACTACCTATGAAATTATTGTTGCATCTACCAAATCTGCACTGTTTTTTTTGTATCCTGAATTATAAACTGACTAGGAACTGTCCATCAGGTATAATATATAAACCAGATCAGTTTCCATTGTGTTTTGTCCTTTGCTGCCATAGAAGACCATGCCATCAGAGAAATAATGACATGACTTGCACTTGACTTTAAGTGATGAAGGGCTGTGCAGGTCATCAGCCTCATTTCTCCCCCAGAGTCATCTGAATACAGTGACCAGATATTCATCAGGATGACTGGAGATGACCCAGGATGCACTGGGAGACTTTGGGTCCTTTAGGCCAAAGTCTTTGCAGGTACTCACTTAGGGTGAAGTAACGCCCATTCATTGAATAGGCCTGTTTAAGAAGTAGCCAAGGCATGGCCCCTTTAATGAAGTCAAGAAAAAGAAAGACATCAGGCTGGGAACCAGCAACAGTTACTACTGATAATCACTCTAAAACCAGGAGGGTCCATTGGATTCCTAGCTTCAGAGTGCTGTAGGTTTAAGCTGCCTCTAAAGAGAGGTGGACTGCCCTGTGTGAGGAATAGCTAAGTAAAGCCAGTATGACCAGAACATATTGTACAGTAAGCCTGGAAAAGTAGACTTGAACCAGATTGTGACAGGCTTTAAATGCCAAACATATGAGTTTACATAATCCTAGAAGCAATAAGGGGGTCATTGGAGTAGATGGTTGACCTGTACCTTAGGAAAATCATTTTGGCTTCTGGGTAAAAGATGGATTAGGGTGAGGAGAGACTAGGCAGAAATGACAATTAAAAGTTTTTTGTATTAGGCCAGGCAAAAGGAGAGAAAGATCTGAATCAGAAGGGATTATATATGAGAGAGATTGTGGAGACAGAAATGACAGGTTGTATGTTTGTACTAAAGAGTAATGTTGTTTTTCAGTTGTTTCAGTCATATCTGATTCTTCATGACCCCATTTGGGGTTTTCTTGGTAGAGATACTGGAGTGCTTCTCCAGTTCATTTTATAGATGAAGAAGCTGAGGTAAACAGGATTAAGTGACTTGCCCAGGGTCACACATCTAGTAAGTGTCTGAGGCCAGATCTGAAATCAGGAAGATAAGTCTTTCTGATTGCAGCCTGGCACTCTATCCACTTCACCACTTGGGGAAGTTCAAAAGAGGTTTGGGTTTAGGAGGAAAGATATCATTCTGTTTTGGACATGTTGAGTTTGACATGCTATGGAAAACCAGTTAGAAATGTCCAACAGGTTGCTGGTGATGGGATCCTGGAGCTCAGGAGTTGGATAGATAGATCTAAGAAGCATCTGTATGGAGATATCAATTCTTGAAAACTGATGAGCTCATCACATGAGAAAATTTAGAGGGAGAGGAAAGAACCAGGATAGAACCTTGGGGGTGGGAGGAACCCATAGTTAGTGAGTGTGACACTTATCACAGTTAATGAGTATGATATGGCTGATGATCCAGAAATGGAGACTGAGAAAGAATGATCAGACTGATAGGAGAGGCAAGAGAGGACACTGTCTCTAAATTTCAGAAAGAAGAGAATGTTTGAGAGAAGTTGGTCACCAGTGGCAAATGCTGAGAGGTTGAACTGGATGAGGACTAAGAAAGGCCATTAATTCAGCAACTGAGATCACTGGTAAGTTTGTAGTGTAGTTTTAGTTGAAGGATGAGACCAGGAGCCAGAGTTTGGGGTGTTTAAAGAGGAGGAGACAAAAGGAAACAGAACTGACAGATGTGAATGTGTTTTTCAAAGAGTTTAGCAGAGAAAGGGAGGAGAGATACAGAATGATATAGGAGATGATGGGATCAAAGGAAGGTTGTTGTTGTTTTAAGAATGGCTGAGATAATGCCACACAATGGCTGTAGAAAGGAGGGTAGAGACTAATGGACAACTAGATTAAAGATTGGAAGGGGCCAGATCATAGTGGGGTAACCCATTGGGGAAGACAAGAGGGAATGTAAACAGGAGAGGTACACGGACTATATTTACAGTTGCTTCCTTAACCTTGACATTAGCAGTACCTGGTCCATACATGCATGACACACAAAATGTATGTTTCGTGCTGGAATTTGTATACCCTCAGGTGATATTTTTTTTAAAGGGAAGAGGTTCTTCTTCTAATCTAATTCTGTTCTGCTCCTTCACAAAGAAAACATAGCCACACCGAAAACCAAAATAACCATGTGTGATCAAATGCTAATTTAGCAATAAACAGAAAATTGACTTCAAATCATCTCTTTGTCACTCTAATTGATTAACAGTCACATGAAAATTGATAACATGATTTTCTGTGGAAGTGTGTGGGGCACAAACTCTGTAGCACTATAAGCTCCTGCTATTGACTTTCTTCCAAATAAAGCTTTTTAAGAGTACATTAGTGAGTCCACTAATAAACTTAAAATACAGCCTAATTACAATAATGAGTTCAGCAAAATGAGTTAATGTAGTGCTACACTTACAGATTTATATCCCCTAATTCCATTTTAAAATAGAACCAAGAGAAAAAAGTATTGTACAGGAGACAAGCAATTTTATTCTCTGTGAGTGAGTAAATTCTAATTTTTCCTTTTGTTTTCCCTTTCCACGATCTCTTTCAATACTTACCCATTTTCTACATTCCTTCTTAGATCATCCACAGGAGTCCTTCAACCACAAAATTGGTTATAGTTTAGCTCAGTATCTAGTCTTGTACCTGGGTCATTTAAATATTGCTCTCTCAAAACCATAACATCTAACACCACAAAAATGCCACTGTATACCAAGCTTGTGAATATTTTTAAAGTTAAGAGTATTATTCCTCCGTTGAAACCTCATTCTAATGCTTCCTCATGATACGGAGGTGACCCTGAGTTCTTGCAGGCTATGCCAGCAGAAAACCAGCTGGCAGGTGCTATCAAGCTGGAAAGGCTTTGATTATGGGCCTAGCAACAAACTGTACGTCTGTCAGAGGAACTTAGCCGAGCTAAGTTTGGAGAGACTCATCACCAGAAGGCTGGCCACCTGGTGATGGATTTTTTGGCTTCAGCAACTCGTGAAGATGGTCTTCTAAGGAAAGGAGGGACGATAATCTGAATCGATGTAGGGAGCACCTATAGGAATGAAACTATTGATCCCTGAGATACTGTAATGGAGTCATTAAAGCAGTACTCTGCTACAGTGCACCTTTGAAGGAGGGGATGCCACATTTAAAGCTACTGTGAAAAATGTTTTGTTGTTGTTTTAGGGAAAAAAAGGCACCTCCTTTTTTTCAGCAAAATGATGTTCAAAGATAATTCTCATGTCAACAATTCAATAAATGTATGCTGACTAGCAATTATAAGCAAGGCATTGTATTAGCTACCAGGGGCGTAGTAAGTGGGGTATGTCCATGAGAAGAAGAGAGATACCAAGATGAATAATGAAAGGTCTCTGCCCTCATGAGCTTATACACTAATTAGAGAGATGGCAGGAACCAAAAACTATAACATAAAATAGAATATACATACAAATAAATCAATAATTATTTGTTGAAACAATTCAACATCAGAGATGGCTATGGTTTTATCAATAGAAAAGACACTAAAGAAGATGAATTCTCTTGAAAATCCACTGTAGTTTGGCTTCCAACCTCATAATTCAACTGAAATTGCTGTCTCCAAAGTTGGCAGCATTCTCTTAATTGACAAATCTAGTGACCTTTTCTTCATTTCTCAAACTTTTTGAACTCACTGCAGGATTTGACATGGAATCGCCTTCCACTGGATACAGTCTCTCTAGGTTGAAGACACAGCTCTTTCTTGATGAATGAATGAATGAATGAATGGGTATCTGCACCAGGTATTCATGTGTCACTCAAATAAATTCAGTTATCATCTCTTTGTAGATGATTCCCAGATGTGTGTGTGCGTGTGTGTGTGTGTGTGTGTGTGTGCATACCATCTGGGAATCTCAAAAAGATGATAATTGGGAATGTGAGACTATAATCTGGAAATCATCCACAAAGATACACACACACACACACACACACACGTATATATGTATATATACATGTGTATATGTATACACACATTCACCCATGTGTATGTACATGTGTACATATGTGTGCATGTATATATACATATGTGTGTATACACAGAGAGAAAAATAATAACTCTCTTCTGGGCTCTAATCCTACAGATCCAACTATTCAAGCAACATTAATTCAAACTGCTTTTGAACTACATGTCAACTAAATAGACATCTCCGATTCAGAGAGGCTAAAACAGAACTCATCATCATGCCCCCCAGGTCTTTCCCTCTTCCCAATTTCTTTGTTATTATTAAGGGTACTACAATCCACTCATTTTAGCAGACTCACAATGGCAGTGACCATATGAACTCCACATTCTCTCTCATACATACGGAGTTGCTTATCAAATCTTATCCTCTCTCTCTAAAAGTGTTCACATTTTTCACCCAGCTACCACTCTGTTGAGGACTTCAATACCACTCTCCTGGATCACTACTGTAGCTTCCTAATTCATCTCCCTGCCTCAAATCTCTCTCTACTCTCATCTATCTTCCATATAAATAATAAAATTACTTTTTAAAGCATAGATCTGACCATGTCCCTTGCCTGCTTAATGTACCATGACTTCCGATGACCTCTTGAACTGATTTTAAACTCCTCTGTTTGGTATTTAAGATTCTTCATACCATGGGCCTTTCCAGTCTTTTCACACTTTATGCTCCTTCATGAAGTCCAATGACATTAGTCTACCTACTGTCCTTCACACATGATAATCTCTGTCCCTTCTCCTTGAATTGCTCTCTCCAGAGACATGAGAATACTCATTCCCCTTACCTAGGGCTCTTGATTTCTTTGACTCAATTCAAGATTAAGTTCAAATGCCATTTTTCCATGGATCTTTCTCAGGACCCACAGACATTTGAGCCTTCATCTCTAAGGTTATCTTCCTTTAATTCTGTATGTAGCATGTATGTACTTATTTACTTATATGTTGTCACGTCCATCAGTATATGTTTCTTAAGGACACTGATTGTTTTTGTGTTTTTTATTGTCTCTATAGCTCTCTGCTATATAAGTCTTCTTGACACTGTGCTTCTCCCATAGTCTATCTGACTTTTCCTCTTCTCTCCTTTGCTAGAACTTCATCCATGTCATATATATTAATCATGGGTGTCCCCCAAGGCTTTGTCCTTGGTCCTATTCTCTCCTCTGTCTATACTATTTTGTTTAGTGCTCTCACCATCTCTCATGGACTCAATTATCATATGCTTGCAGAAAATCCTCCAAGGAGAAGATGGTCATCTCATCATTTCCCACCTGGCTTCTCTACTGGACTTAACCCCATGTAAATAATCCCTAGTCTGGATAAAGAATGGAAGCTATCATATAGTTCCTACAATATACTCAGTCTTAGATAAAGAAAATTATCCATATAGTCACAGCAGCTTGAGAAAACAAAGCTATCTCAAGGGGTAAAGAAGAGGGGGTGGCATAAGGGAAGTAGATGGAAGCAGAAAAGGATCTAGATCTTGTCATCATATTCTTTTAAGAGGAGTTATATGGATAGAGCAGGTCTGATGGGAAGGATGTTATTATTCCATAGCTCCAAAAAGTGCGTTTTCGTTGTAGGGTGGTACCCAAGGAGTTTCTTTGGGGTTACAGAAGGACTCAATAGAATATGAAAAGTACTACTGAGTGTTTTATATCTTTTCTATATGTTGGGGGCTCCTGTCAGTCTTTGACATCTTTGGTGGAGCAAATGGCTATCCTCTATTACATATATTTATTATACTGAGTGTTTGCATGGAAGTTAAGGATCTTGTTATTCACAAAAGGGTAAACTAAGACATGAGTTATGCTTAACCTTTATGCTGGGAGATTTCCCAGCATAAATTCTGGGGCAGGGCATAATGAGCCAAAAAAAGAAATTCACCCATTTGAATCAACCTCCCAGAACTGAAATTGATTCATGTCAGCTCAGAGGTTTTGGGT
The DNA here is from genome assembly GCA_028658325.1 of Potorous gilbertii. Taxonomy (NCBI): domain Eukaryota; kingdom Metazoa; phylum Chordata; class Mammalia; order Diprotodontia; family Potoroidae; genus Potorous; species Potorous gilbertii. The sequence goes on along the minus strand of CM053772.1, from coordinate 206,841,114 downwards.
GCCCATGGGCCATGGGTTCTATCAGCCAGCTGAGCACTGTTTACTACCACTCTGCTTTTGCTCTGTATGGAACATGCATTAAGATGACTAGAATCTGTTATCTCACTACATAACAAATATCAGAAGCTGCTGATCTTTAAAAGTAGTTTTGTAGAAAATGGAAAATTCAGGTGGTTTTCAAGTGAAATAATGTATATAAAAGTTCTTTGAAAACTATGAAGTACTCTAGAAAAAGAATGCAAATTGTTAAAATTGTCATTTCCTTTGTCCTTTTCCTACCTCTCCTTTCATCTGGAATCAGACTACTCACACAAGCCAAAGTTTAATTATAAATCAGATACACACTATTTGATTAAGCCCAGAATGCTGGCACAGTATGAGGCAGTGATCTGAATCCAGTAGCAAAATCACCCCTAAGAGATTCTGATGTGGATATTTCTCCACCCAAGTCTGTGTGACTTGAAAACAGCATATGTACATATTGTTCTAAACTGAATGAGAAAACATAGTCTGGAGAAGCAAGTTCCTGCTTCCCAAGTTCCAAGAGATGTCAACCAGAACTCCTAGGCTATGGAGTTCTTTCTAGGAAAATGGCAAGCGACTAATGATAAATCCTTTTAAAACTACCAAAGTGAACAGAGGAATATCCATTTCCTTATTTTTCAGCTTACATACAAAGCAAATGAAATGCCACTTTGTCATAACGGTCTATGACTTGTCACAAAGGCTCATTCTTTATTTAAAAAAAAAAACCTTTAGGGACAGATTCCAATCTCAGTTTGTAACCTCTGAAAAAAGCCACTGTGGTGCCTGCAAGCAATGAAGAAAGTTTTTGTTGAGCTTTCTTTAAAAAAAAATAAATACAGTGTCATTAGTCAAATGCCGCACAGACTTCTCCATGTATAATCACAGCAGCCATTTTGGAAAATAGCTCTTAACTGCCTTCCAAAATTTAACAGCCTATCTCTAGGTTTAAGATTCCTCCTTAAGCCCTGATTATGAGACACAACTTTAAGTCTTGAGACATGTATAACTGCTTCAGGTTGCTTTAGGCATCCTGTAGGCTCACATCATAGAATCACTGCCTCTGAGCCAAGAGAGGCTTGAGCTCCTCTCAAAATACAAAACATAAGTACAGGGAGTCAAACCCCAGCACAAGGGACCCTACTAATTGGTAACATTGGTGGTAAGCACAGTAGTCTCCATCCATCTACTGGCAGGCAACTTGGGCAATGCTCCAAAGAGGCATTTGGAAAGGAGAAAGGGATAAAGTTACAAAATGTCTGCATTGCACACACCAAAAGTAACTAGGTAAGAAGAAACTGCCTGTACTTTTTAGAAGAACGTTTAAGGAGGGGAAAACATTGTTTCAGTCACATATGGAAATAATACTCCGCACATTAGGTCTGCAAAGTACTAAGACAGCTACCCTACAGGGGTCAATGATTCGTAAGTGGCATTTTCTAACACTGTAACAGACCATGACTAATTCACGCATTAAAGGTAGTATTACCATTACTACGAATGCACATTTCTGGGGTATAAGGCATTATTTTAAATGCTAAACAAAATCAAATGTTATTTCTCTTTGTATCTTGTACTGTTAGGTACTGGAAAGGAGACTTTCCTATGCTCTAGGAGACAATGACGAGATTAATTACAGTCAAAGGAGCTGAGTTAAAATGCTGGCTCTGCTACTTACGCAAGAATACAAATGTGCATGGGAAGTTGCAACTTCTTTCCTCATCTATAAAACGAGTGGCCTCAAATAGGTCTTTTCTGAAATCTCTCCTAGCTCTATGCCTATGAAACACCTATGGGATTTTTAAAAATTATGCGAAAATCACAGGAATCTGTGAAGTTATTGCTTATCCAAGTTGCACATTGGAAAAAATTAAAATAATGTGTGATTTTTTTTTGCCTGTCTTATATTACATACTTTGTGAACACAATGGCCCTACTATCCATGCAAAAAAGAACACACCATCTCATAAAAAATTTTCCATTCGTGTGAATGTGTGTGTGTGTGTGAATCAGGCAAAATATTTTAATTCAGGACCATACGGGGAAATTCAGGTATATAAATTCAGGTCATAATAAATTTGAGAAACAAAAAGGACATATGTGAGATGACTTCAAATGAATCCTTCTGAGTCAATACAAGAGTGAAATCCACAAAATCCCCAACCTATTACTTTAATACTAGACAACAGTAAAAAGATTCACAATTGTTTTATGCCTCTAAATTAAAAAAAAAAAATACCCTTCCAGAAAGAAGGCTAGCTATGGGACCACTTCCAAAGCTTTGCTCAACTGGAATTGTAGGTTAAGTACGTACACGCATGAATATACAAGAACACACAAACATGAAGACATAAAGGCATAATGTCCCATAACTAAAGAGTCTCTTAATCTTGCTGACTTGAGAGTCAATAATATAATTACTTGAAGGTAACATAGAAGCTTAATAGGTTTGCCTTTCCTAACTCTTAACATTTTGTATTGTAACTTTCTGCTTCTGGTTTAGTGCTATTAAATTTAATGGACAAGTGGGAAAATATATTTATCTCCACAAACCATTCATGTCTTTTGATGTGCTAGCATTCCAAAATGAATGTTGCCCACGGTACAGCCTCTCAGGTACTTATAAGTATTAGCAATTTCCCCTTCCTTTGCTATTTTTCTTCTCTAGGCTATCTACGTTATATTACTTCAAGCTCTCTTCATATAGTAAGTCATTCCCTCTAATCCATTTTTCATTTTAGTTATCCTTTCTTGGAGTCTTGCCTTTTTTACTTTATTTTTTAAACATGATGGGGAGTTCACAAGAACATAACCACACAACCCCTAGCCCTTGTTTGTTACGTGGGACAAACTAGCCCAACAAAATCCTAGGGTAGGTGAACAGATTCAAAGCTCAGTTCTGCTATTTATTACCTAAGTCACTGTGGGCAAATCATTTAACCTCTCTAGACTTCAATTTCTGCATCTGTAAAATAAAGGAGTTAGACTAGATAAAATTTCAAGTAGCTTCCAAATCTAAAACTTTTATCATCTTAAAATTTGGGAGATTATTTCCTCCTTTATGGTTTTCTCTGGTCAACACTTTTAGACGATGAATTGAAAAACAGTTGCTTATCTGCTATGATAGAGAAGTTTCCTCACTAGCATAACCTGCACCAAAGAAATCAATAGTTTAGATAATAGAAAAAAATATAGGTTCCCTCAGGGGCAAGTCTGATGCCCTATTTATCTCAAAGTTGGTCCCATCAACTATACTTTAAAATTAAATGAGGATTTATTTGAAAGGAAAGAACAAATCTGACTAATAGGAAGTTGACGATCAGGCTAAATAAGGAGACAAGAAAGCTTCTAACTGCCCTTCCGGAGTTCCAGTCACCTGGACAAGAGTAGATAGGAGGAACTGTTGGGTATGGCAGAACTGGCAGAATGTGATTCTTGAGTCATAGTCAGTGATTTCTAAACTATCATTGAACTCCAACAGATAAGTAAATATTCCAGATATATAAACAGATTCCAAAATAAGAGTTCCAAATTGGCAACAATCATATAAAAATTGCTCCATATCACTAATGAATAACAGAAATATAAATTAAAATAACTAAGATTTTAGCTCATAGGCCCCAATGAAACAAAGATGATTTTTTTAAATGAAATGAGTTGTTTTTGGAAGGATTTGAGGAAAGTAAGGTAATTATTGAACAACTAAAAAGAAAGGAGTGATCCCTGAGAGTCAGGAAGGCTTCATCAATAACAGATTATGTCAGACTAGCTTCAGGTAATCTTATTAGATACTTGACCAGGGTAACATTATTGCTATTGCTTACTTAGATTTTAGTAGAGTAATTTTCAAAGTTAATGAAAAAATTATTGTAGAAATTATAGTAAGACAGAGACTAGATAATATATGTGCAATTGAATTCGAAACTGGCTAAACTGTTATATTAAAAGATCACAATGGCTACATTAAGAGAAAAATTTGGTGTCACCTTGGAAGGTCTCCAATAGAATTCTTTAGCGAAATATGTTTAGTCCTATGCTGTTTTAACACTCTTATCAATTATTTGGGGAAAGGGGTAAATAACATGTGTAAGAATTGTACATATAACACAAACATGAGTGTGAAGGCTATGTGTAAGACAGGTAGAGTTAGTACTGAAAGATAATTCAACAGACTAGAGCACTGGGCCAAAATAAATGAGATGAAATATAATTGAGATAAATGTAAAGCATTAATCTGAGATCAAAGATAAATTTCACAAGTACAAGATGTAGGGGGTATGTCTAAACATCTGAATAATATTTGGAGTTTTAACAGGACATAAGTAACTTAAGAATCAAAAGATGTAATATGCCTCCAGGAAAGCTAATTCATTTTTTGGGGGGATGCATGAAGCAATGTCCAATTCCTATAACTAAGGAAATGATACTTCTACTGTAAGTCTACCCAAGTCAACAATATCCGGGGTATTATCTGTAATTCTGGGATATATGCATATGTGTATGGAAGCTATTGACAAAAGGAAGAACTTCCAAAAGAAGGCAATCAGTATGGTTGCATTCTTCAAGGGCAGGGTGAAGAGCTAGGTAAGCCTTAAAAAGACTTAAGGGGAATGTTATGTATCTTAAAAGTATCTTAAGGACTGTCATATGAAAGAGAGATTAGATTTGTTCTTCCTGGTCCCTTTAGGCAGGACTATAAGCAATGTATGGATGCTACAAAGATATTAACATAAACTATACTACAAGAAAAAATTGTTAATTCCTGGAGAGATGATAAGAGGCAGAATAGGGTGTAGTGATGGGCAAAAGATTCTCTCACATTAAATGGAAGCTGGTGCAAGGAAATTTTTGGTATGATGTAGAGAGGATTCTTATCCATTTACAGATTGAACTAGTTAACCTCAGAGATCTCTAGCAACACTTGATATTCCATGATTCTGGGAATGGAGGTGAAAGGTTGTGGCTTTCATCCTTTCCACTCAATTGCTGCTAAGTGATAGTCCAAGATAATTTGCATGTCTCTTGTACAAGGTGCAGGAAACATGATGGGAGAGTCAAGGAATAAATCCTCCCCAAATTCAAATATGAAGTGATTCTAGAGGATTCTCCTTCTAGAAAGGGGAAATGTAGTCAGAAAGACAAAGCTGACCTGTGGATTTGTGGTTTGTTGACTATGTCTAGCACAGAAAAAAAAAATGTAAATACATACATACACGTATCAACCTCAGTAGGGGCATCTCAAAGAGTTGCAAAAGAAGATCGTTCACCAGAGAAAGTACCCCAGCAGATGACATCTGTAGCTCTGTGAGGTAGCAGTAAGAGACTACCTCTCCATCAGTGGCAAAAAGGTGTTTCTGATTACACCCAATCCTGGGATCATGCACTGTCTGGGCTATTGAGAGAATTTGGTATTCAAAATTTGAAAAAGAAAGAATGCTAAAAATAGTTTTTTATATGTAGTTGGAAAAAATAAAATGTTAAAGAAGATTTTTCTCCCAATTATGAAATGGGACTTAGTGGGAGGATGTGCCTCATTCATGGTAAGAGGAAGATTTTTTTTTCCATTTTACTAATAATGTATTGCTTTAATTAAGGATCTGGCCCTTTAGTGTCATGTATATGATAAGGCTTGGTTGAGGAAATTCATTGAAGAAGGAAGATTTTTAAAAGTAGATGAAATATGAGATCACTCTCTGAGTATATTGGGCCTATGGGTAGCTAATAGCTCCCAGTTGCAACACGGGCTTATGAAGAAGAATTGCTACACTGGCATGAGGAGACTTGATGGGTGAGGGAGGTATGGCAGGAAAGGAAGAGGTGAGTTAACAAAAGATTATCACTAGTTCAGTAACTGAGCTAAATACTCAAGAAACAGATAACTAATAATGTAAGGCTTAGTTGATTAAAGTTGATCTTGAATAAAATACTTCACCACTCAAAATCTTCTCATCTTTTTTATGGGGCTCAGATAGAGATAATCTAGGAAGAAGGATCTATTCAATTATTCTTTTGTTTTTATATTTTATAGATCACTCCATGGGGAAGTGATGTAAATTAATTTGTAAGCAGATAAAAATATTATTAGAATATAAGGTCATTTGCTGGAGGCCCAAAGAAAGTATTCTTCATACAATTCTAGAAACAGACAATATAATAGAGATAACAAGCTTCTCACCATATTTCCACTAAATATTTAATTCCCCTGGTAAAGTTCTACCTTAAATCTATTAATTCTATGTGGCTTGGGAATTATGAGTATTTGGCATGATGGTATCAAATAAAAGACAACTAGGTGGCATGGTGGATAGAGAATTGGGCTTGGACTCAAGAACACGAGTTCAAATGTGACCTCAGATACTTACTAGCTATATGACCCAGGGCAAGTCACTTAACTTTCTTTGCTTCGGTTTCCTCATCTATAAAATGAGCTGGAGAAGGATATAGCAAACAACTCTAGTATCTTGGCCAAGAAAACCCCAAAGAAGATCACAAAAAGTAGGTCACAACAGGAACAACTCAACAACAACACACATAATTTGGACATGACTAGAAAATGAATGAACAGTAACAAAAGCATCTTGAGTTTTTATATATCGAGGTTATATTGGAAAAATTGTTGGCAACAGCTTGTTCCGCAAAAAAGGTAGAGTTTTAATATAGTTTATTTATTGTATTCTTCAGAGTATCTCAAAGTCTCCATGGAATACAGATTCGTCTTCAGGTAATCCATGAAAGAGAGTGAGATTTTCATATCAAATTCTAGCTGATCTGTTAGGTATTAGATAGATGCCAGATTTTTTTCAACCTGCAGTGTTTTGCTCAATTTCTACCATTTCATTGCATAATAGAGTGAAATTTCTAGTGATAGCAAATGATATGGCACTGAATTGTCATCTTTGTTCCAGAAACAAATCCTTATGATTCATGAAATATTTTATGCTTCTTTATCAATCTGCAGTTGGTTGACTTCATGTGAACATCGCCCATGAGGGCCTTTTGATTCCACTTTTGTATCTTAACTATTTCAAAGACTCCATTATGAAGAGAGTCACCTTTAATCACATTGGACCAATAAAAGAACACATGCTTATTCTTGGGCTTTCCTACTGTGTGGTAAAGCTATGCTGCATATTGCAAAAGCATTTCTGTAGGTTTTCACAGTTTTTCAAATGTACTAAAAATGTCTATCAATCCCCTTGCTCTTTTATAGCAAAAGAGTATTGATCATTCCGTATTTGCTTCAAACTGATGGATTGTGTGTTGTGTTAATATGCACAGGTTTTTTTAGAATACTTCTAAAATCTGTTTTGGTTCACTGTATAGTTGGAAAAGTGTGCATTAAAACTGCTGTTTCAAAAGTGTTAATTGTTTTAAATGCACTCTTTGCGTTCAAGTTTGCTTCAGGATGCCAGTGAGTTTCTAATATATTCAATACATATTATTTATAATATTATTAATATTATTTATTATTTCTCTTTAATACTTGTATGCTAGATATATCTTGGATAGAAGGGACACAGATATGTGTACCTTTATCTATTGGTTCAATTTGATTTGTTGATCTAAGTCTTCAGTCTTTACATTTCCTTCTATGTGAAGGATTTTACATTTATTGAGGCCCAATGACATTTCAATATCATTGGAGATGGATTTCAGGAGATAAAAAAGGCTATTGAATGTGGTTTCAATGGAAACATAAAACTTGGTATCGTTCACCCATCAATGATTAATAAGAAGTTTTGGTTCAACTCCCTTTTAAATTTGGAACCAGACAATTCTATTTATGAGAGATGATAAGAGATTTAGCTCAAAGTATAACCATGAATGAGCTTAAACGGTCTCCCTGAAAAATGCCACATTTTATATAGAAATTGTTCTTGACATAGCTGTAGCGTCAGCAAGATTTAAACAAAGAGTAGTATTCTATGTGGGCATCAAATATTCTGGCTTTATTACTATAGATGGCTCTATTTTACACAGGACTATGGAGGTAAGGCATGGGTGCAGAACTGAGTCAAAGACTTTGTGATCATCAAAAAAAGGCTGTAAAAATAGCTTGATCAATTATTTGTAAAAGGATAATAAATTGCTCTTTATAACTCTGGGACTTTTTTGTTATATACCTCCCTTTTTTTCCGCAGTCAGTATATGGTTTTCTAATAGGCACGTATAGCTATTTTTAGTGATACAAACTGAATAGATAAGTATGAAATTGATCTGGCATACTTGTTTTCTGAAAATAGATATAGGATACCTTCTGTCAGTAATGGAAATAAAGATCATAAATCTAGGGCTGGGTGGGATCTCAGAGGTGATCACAATCTAGGTCAATCTCTTCATTTGACAGATAAGGAATTTGTGTTCCACAGAGATTTAATGACTAACCTAAGATCTCAGAGTGAGTGAGAGAAGCAGGATCAGACCCAACTCTAGAGTCAGTGCTCTTTCAACTAGACCATGATGCTAGCTCCAAAGAGAAAACTGGGATCAGACTTTGGTCAGGAAAAGAAGCTGGCAAAGTGCTTTATGAATCATTTGGGCATATTTTGTGAACATTAAATTGTGAACAATTTAAGCCAATGATTAAAGATCTTTCAGCCTTGCTGCTTTTCAGTCTTACAGTGAAGCCTGCCATCCTTGGATAAACCTCTTCTATCTTTATATGAATGATGATGAAACTATTTCTTGTTTGATCCAACTTTTGTTTTCCTTGTATTGTACTTCTTACAACCTTACAGGGGACCAAAAATTTTCCACATCCCCTTTCTCTGATGGTTCTCTCCCTTTACACTCAATTCTTTGGTTCTCAAGTTTCTGATGGCTTACAGGGTTGTTTGATATTGAATTATTATATGCACTACTTTGACTCTCTGTATCATTTTAACTTTTAGATTTTTGCTTTCAAGTACTAATTAAGGGAGTCTAGAATTTCAAATGTCCCTATCTTTTCTGGATTCAATTCTGCAGGTTTCCTTTTTATTGCCTTTAACTGGGCAATGCAATAATGAAATTTTCTCCTGCAGTACCAACTAGAACAATACCTCTCAATAAATTTAAAATAACTCCTTCATGATGCTTTTTCAGGGTGATGTTTGACAGCTGTACTGACTGGGTATTCTTTGATGAGGCTACTTTTCCTCCTGTAGTCCTAAGTGTAATATAGCTGCCTCATAAACTGCTGTGTGTAGTTCCAGAAATGTTTTTATACTTTTTGAAAATATGAGGGGAAAATACAATCATTTGTCATTTTAATAATAGATGCCAGTTTTTAAGAACTGTTCTGTTTTGTTATTAGTCTGATAGTTGGATTCAGGATATTGATCATACAAAAAGCTTCTCACAAGTGAGGTCCATGTTTATCCATATCCTTTTAAAAAATCATTTGAAATATTGGTGTTGTTTGGTCATTCATTTCCACAATAAGCAGAATTTGGGGACTTTATATGGTGAATTGTTTTCAATTACCTAAGATCTTTGACTTTTCCCTCTTCAGGTTGTAGAAACTCCTCTACCTCACAGCTGTTTTCATTGAATCTAGTTTTAAGGATAAAGTGATTTTTCTTTTAAGTTTCCCTAAAATTATTAGCAACGTGTTGTTGCTTGAATTGAAATTAAGGGTTCAATTGAGACAAAACAGCATGAAGCCTCTTCAAAGCTCAACAAATTGCTATCATCATTTCAGTCTTCTTTTTTAAAATGTAGTTCAGATTGAATTGGTTTGAGTAATACTAGCTAACTTGCTGTTCTTTTATATTTAATGTTGTGTGAACTAGTGCAGAAAAGGATAGCAAATCATCTCTGTAGTCGAGTAAAAGTATGAGGATGTAAGCTCATAATGTCTAAACTTGTTGAAAACATCCTGGTAGAATTTTAGCAATGAAAAGGACAAGGATGATACATAAATCAGCTCCTGCTCCCCCATGAATTTCATCTCTGTTGATCTATCATCATATTTTTAAAGTTTTTTATGTAGCTTAGATATTATGAGAATTTGGTATGGTAATATCTACGTTACTGTTAAGTTTCTTATGGATCAATGTTTTGTGTAGCAATTGTGGGCAATAGTATGTATATAGCAAAGGTCCAGAAGTAGTATAATTTATTGGATGAGTCTCTGAAATATTTGCAGGTCTGTATTTGTGATACAGGGATTTGTCTTCTGTCAGTATATGAAAAATAGCAAGCTTCTGATATATGATCCTATTCACCAAGTCATGTCTTGCTGGATATTTGGTTGATGATAAGCTTGATACCATAGTTTTGGGCTATACAGTATCTAATGATTCCTTGCTGATTAATATTGAACCTTTCCATAATTTCTAGTGGCAATAAACTGATCTTTAATTGCCATAAAAAGTTTTAGTTTCTCTAAATAAATGCATGTAACTCTGCCATTTCTTTGATGAATTTACTGACATATGAGTTTATGTCTCACTCATGTAGAGCCTTTTGATTCCTCTGTCATCTTACTCTTCTCATCTTTGTCTACGGAGTTTCAATAGAAATAACACTAACACAATTTATCTTGATATTTTCCATTATATTCAGTGTTCTATGGATGTGAAGAGATACTGATGATGACAAAGATGATTATGTACGTACCACACCTTGCTTCTCCAGAATTCATAGGAGAGAGAGAGAGAAAACTCATTATAAAATACCTAGGGAGGCCTTTATGAAGGATGTGAGACTTGTCATGATTGAAGAATGAATAGTGTTTAGCTAGGTAAATTGAGTCCTGTGCTTGCAAAGGAAAATAATATTAACGATGAGTATGGACTTTGAACTGATATCGCCTTTTCAGTGGGAAATAGTGAGTCTCACAGGATGAACAAGCATGGATGGATTACAATTGTGCTTCACAGATCTTACTACATTATTTTTCTACTAAAACTACCTTTATTTGAACTTCCCTATTTCTTTTGAGGGCTCCATCATCTTTCCTATTGTATTTTCTATTAAAATGAAAACTACTTAAGGGTAGAGCAGTGCTAATGACTGGCAAGTATTTAATAAATGTATGTTGAATTAAATTAAATTTAAAGACTTGAGAACCAAAAAGATATTTGTAGGCTGGAGAAAAAAGCCTTACCCAAGAAAGCCCTTAATATCTATTGCTACAGTCTCAGGGACTAGGTATCGTGTGCCAGCAATACCAACTGGTCAAAATTATTCTTGTCATAAAGTCCCTAAACACCTCCCTGCCTACACTACCGTAAAGTATTATGTAATTGTCCCAATTTTGTTGAACATATTAAAAAGAAAACCGTTTTCCCAAACCGTCGTTGTTTTTTTTGTTTGTTTGTTTGATTTTGGTTCAGAAAATATAGTCATTTTATGTCTGTCACAAACATTGTTGAAAGGACTATCTGCTAAAGAATACCTGGGGAGAAGGAAGAAAAGAGGGAGAAGGAGAGCAGGGTCAAGATAGTGGAGTATAAGTAGGGACTTGCCTGAACTCTTTCAAATTCCTCTCCAAAAAACATTGAAATAACTCCCCAAAACAAATTCGGAGGCAGCAGGATGAAACAATTTTACTGCCAAAAACAATTTATAAGGTCTATAGGAAAGGTCTAATATACTGGGGTGAGAGTGGAACATAGTCCAGCACAGGCTCTGCCAGTGCAGGCCACTCCCCAGCAAGCCAGCAGTAGGGCTTGGGGGCAACTGAATCCATGGCAATTTCCAAAACTCTAAGCTGGCAGATGGTAAAGGGATTGAATGGACAACTGATCAGAAGATTATAGATGACCCTTTGCTGGCACTGGGTACAGGACTGTTTTGCATTGCTCACATGAGTTTCTAGGTCACAGTTCAGGGTGAGGAGGAGCACTTGTACACTACAGCATGAAGCCTCAGGGGAACGAGGACCATGGTCACAGTTCCAAAGTAGAAAACAGTACTTTTGGGAGCCTATAGACCAGGGCACAGGACCATGAGTACACTTCTCCTTGGATTATACCACCTCTGAAGAACCAAAAACTTACTGGCCCCCAGAACTGGTTCTGAAAATAGCAGCATCAAAAACCTGAAATTTGAACAGCATTTGAACTTCTCCTCCACTCCAGGAGAAGAACCCAACTTTAACATAAGGTTAAAAATCAAGGAAAAAAGCTTAAAAATGAGCAAACAACACAAAAAGAACCTGACCAGACAATGGTGACAGGGAAGAGAAGATCTAAATGTAAACTCAGAAGACAACAGTAAAAAAAAAATACATTTTTTAAAATGAAGTAACAGTGATACAAGAAAATAATCAGGAAAAAAGAGTCACTAGTTTATTAAAGGAACTGAAAAAATATGAAGAAAATAATATCTTTAAAAACAAAATAGACCAAATGGTAAAAGAGACGTAAAAGTTCACTGGAGAGAAGAACTTCTTAAAAAGAGAACTGGTTAAATGGAAAATGAGGGACAAAAGCTTGCTGAAGAAATAATCCCTTAAAAATTAGAATTGAGCCATTGGAAACTAATGACTCCATGAGAAATCAGGAAACAATCAAAAGAATTAAAAGAAAATAGAAGAAAATGTGAAATATCTCACTGGAAAAATAATTGATCTAAAATAGATCAAAGAAAAATCCTTTAAGAATTATTGGACTACCTGAAAACCATGATCACAAAAGGAGCCTGAGGGGGGAGGAGCCAAGATGGTGGAGTAGAAAGATTCACATATGCTAGCTCCAAACCCACAGCCCATAAATTTCCTGTAAAAAGAACTCCCAACAAATTGTGGAACAGTGGAAGCCACTCAGCAATGGAGTGGAGGAGATTTCCGTTCCAGAGAGCCCTGAAAAACTGATCCCAAAGGTCCACTGCGCACCAGACAGGAGAAGAGCCTAGCCCTGCCCTGGCCACAATGTGATGAGAGGAGCAGATCAGAGTAAGCTTCAGGGACAGAATCTCCAGCAGCTTCGAAAGTCCCTCCACCCACAGACACACAGATCAGTGAGAGAGACTTCTGGGCTGGCTGAGAGGAGAGCAAGGTGTCTCCATAACTCAGGCCCCCTCAGGAGGCTGCAGCAGAGGCAGCAACAGCCAGGGGCTCCCAGAGCAGGCAGGACCTGGGGTCCATTACTGAAGGTCTCCACATAAAACCCCTGAGGGAATTGAGCCTGAGAGGCTGCCCTGCCCCCACCTAAGAACCTGAACTTAATCCCACTGAATAGCAGCCCTGCCCCCCCCACTGAAAGCCCTGAGGCTGGGGAGCAGCATTTGAATCTCAGACCCCAAGCACTAGCTGGGCGGATCTAGGTGTGGAAAAAGAGATATTTAATGAAATAAAGGATTTTCAAGCATTCCTAATGAAAAGATCAAACATGAATAGAAATTTTGACCTTCAAATACAAGACTCAAGAGAAGCATAAAAAGGTAAACAGGAAAGAAAAATCATAAGTGATTCAATAAGATTAAAATACTTACATTCTTACATGTGAAAATGATACTTGTATCTCCTAAGAAATTTCTCATTATTTGGGAAGTTAAAGGAGTTTGCATTGATAGAAGACACAGATATGAGTTGATTGTGTTGGAATGATATGCAAAAGAGAAGGCAGATTGAGGGAGACAGTAGTCTGAAGCAAAACACTTTTGAGGTTGGACAGAATGAAAGGAGAGAAAGAGTAGGATAAATAGGGGGAAATAGGATGAAGAGAAATACACAGAAATCATAACTGAATTTGAATATGGATGATCTCATCCCTGAAATGGAAGCTGATTGCAGAATAGATTACATGATTTAGACATAAAGGGTGATATCATAAGCAAATTAGGGGAGCATAGAATAATTGAGTCATCAGATCTATGGATAAGGGGAGAATTTATGACCAAGCAAGAGACAAATGGCATAATGGGATATAAAAGGGGTAATTTTCATTACAATGAGTTTAAAGTATTTTGCATAAACAAATCCAATGCAACCAAGATTAGAAGGAAAGCAAAAAATTGCAGTGCAAGGTGAATATTTTTTTTTATAGCAAGTTTGTCTGGTAAAGGTTTCATTTCTCAAACATATAGATAACTGAGTAACATTTATAAGACACGTTATTCCCCAATTGATAAATGGTTGAAGGATATGAAAAGATAATTTTCAGAAACAAAACCCAAAGCTCTCTATAGTCATGAAAAAATGCCCTAAATCACTATTGATTATAGAAGTGCAAATTAAAATACCTCTGAGGTACCAACTCTTACCTATCAAATTGGCTAATATGACAGAAAAAGAAAATGATAAATAAATGTAGGGGTTGTGGGAAAATTGCGAAACTGATGCATTGTTGGTGGAATTATGAACTGATTCAACCATTCTGGAAAACAATTTGGAACTATGTCCAAAGGGCTATAAAATTGGGCATATCCTTCGGCCCAGAAGTGCTACTATTGGGTCTGTATCACAAAGAGATTTAAAAAATAAAAAGGAAAAGCATCTCGCTGTACAAAAATATTTATAGCAGCTCTTTTTGTGGTGGTAAAGAACTGGAATTTGAAGAGATTTCCATCAATTAGGGAATGGCTGAACAAGTTGTGATATATGATTGTGATGGAATACTACTGTGCTGTAAGAAATAATGAGCAGGATCCTTTCAGAAAGTCCTAAGACTTATATGAACTAGTGTAAAGTGAAGTGAGCAAAACCAGAAAAACATTTTACACAGTAATAACAATATTGTACAGTAATCATTTGTGAATGACTTAGCTATGGCATTACAGCAATACAATGATCTAAGACAATTCCAGAGGATTTATGTTGAAAAAATGCTACCCCCTCCAAAAAAAACAACTAATGGAATCTGAATGCAGATTGAAGTATACTTTTTTAAACTTTCTTTATTTTTCCTGTTTTTGTTTTTGTCTGTATTTTCTTTCACAACATAACTAAAATGGAAATAAATATGTTTTGCATGACTTCATATAATATAAACTATATCAAATTGTTTGTCTGCTTAATAGGAGAGGGGAAGGAGAAAAGAATTTGGAACTAAAATATTAAAAAACACTGTAAAAATTGTTTTTATATGTAATTGGGGGAAAGTATTAGGAAGGGGATGGGGAAAATACCTGGGCTTAGGGAGAAAAATTCTTAGCAGCTCCTATAGGACCATGTATACCCAAGCCACAGATAGACCGAACTGATAGAATAAGGAGAAAATGTGAGAGTAAGGAAATGGAGTGCTTAGCTGAGGTTTGTGACCACAGGGAGGGAGAAAGCACTCGGGGCAGCATTAAAATCACTATTATCATAACAAGGGCCTGAGACAATCTAAACTGAGAGCTACCCTAGAGATGAGCAACAGCTGGGAGGGAGGGGATGGGCCAGATGCCAGCAGGGGTAGTTTTCATGTAGTAATGCTAAGGCTACTTTTAATTAAAAGTTTAAACCCCCCTCATTTTTGTTACAAGGGAAGAAACTTGGCTGTACTACAGTCAAGTTTTTTGGATGAAGTTGTTTCCTAAACTATTATGGTGAAGAAAAGAGACTTGTACTAATTCAGAATGTGGCTAAATTTTACTCTATTGCTATTTCTGTCCCAATTAAAATGTTTAATGCTTTAATATTATTCCTTCTTTGGAACTTTTATTATAGTGTCCATCTCATTAACTAGACTTCAGTTAATTTCAGTGGTACTTGGTTTTTTTAAATGGGTGGGACAAGACAGCCAGTTAAATAAATTGTAAAAGATAATCAAGAGTGGAACCTGAGTCTTTAATTGTAAATTCTGGAGGCTAACTATGATTTCTAGAGTCCCTTTCCTCTCTAACCTGATTTCTATTATCTCATCTCCCCTTCAAATGTTAGCCTGGATCTAATAAGGATTTTGTTCCAATATAGAAGAGTAAGGGAAATCACGAGGAAAATACTATGAAAAGACACTTAGGACTGACCCAAAATCTTTGGTACCTATGATGAAAAATGTCTCATGAAGCTTGCTGTTGAATAAGAAAGGAGAACAGTAGTTGACTCTGCCCTGGTAGAATCTGACTGGGAAAGCCAAGGGAAAAAAGCCAGTGGGAAAAATCATCATCACATGTAGAGGGTTTTTTTAGGGTGGTGGAATTAATAATATTGACATAAGAAAGTCAAATTGATTTTTTTTACACAACGATCCTTTGTGATAATATTGAAAATGACTTACAGTGCTTTGACAAAGAAAGAACTTTGCCCATATGATTTCATTTGATTCTCACAACAATACCCTGAGGCACCAGCGTTATTTTCTACATTTGACACAGCAGGCATTTAACAAATGATTGCTCAATTTGAAAACAAGGAAACTAAGGCCTGGAGAAATTAATTGAATGGCCCAATATCAAACATCTAGTATGCTGATGACAGAGCTAAACATGACTATTTGGAGCCCTGTATAAGTCTTTTAACTTCAAAACCAATTCTCATTCATTACCATATTTATGCTGTTAGGACGTATCTGACAATGAGCTCTTTATAAAACGCTTTTATTGCATATTAGTTATATTACAAAAGATGCCATTCAACATGATAGATCCCAAGAGACAGTTTAGAACAGAAGAGAGGGCATGGGGCTTTTAAATATGAAGACTTGAAATCCTGTCTTTGACGTGTATTAGTTGGGAGATTCATGGCCAACAGTTTAACCATTCTCCGCCTTAAATTCTTCATCTGTAAAATGGGGATAACGACAGCATTTGCCTTACAGAGTGGTTGAAAGGACCAAATGAGATAACCTAAGTAAGGTTACTTGCAAATCTTAAAATATCATATAAATACCAGTATTAATAGTTATCACCGTCATCTTCGTTATTACTAAAAGTATAAAGAAAAGGATTGTCATAAAGTTTATTTTTTTAAATGTGCCTATTAGGATTGGCTGAGGATCTATTTTTAGAAGTATTAACATCTCCCTGTGCCTCAGTATCCTCACCCATAAAAATAAGGGAGTTGGACTCAATGACCTAGAAGTTCCCTCCAGCTGTAACTCTATGACAACACTTCTGTGTTGTCACTCTATGACATGACTTCATAATTCTGGCAGGTGAATCCGGGTCCTTAATATGGTTTATAGAAAGATTAAACAAAGACCATACACAGTATTGGCAATTCACATTGTTACCTGAGAGAACCGCCTGTTTTAAAAAAAGTATAGTATTTAAGAATGTATCTGTAACAATCACTGAAGTATCCAAAAAGTCCAGAGAAAGCTATTTTTTGCAAAAGAAGATTGAACTACACCTGGAACTTGGCAAGGCTAGAGACTATATGGGGGGCAGATGGGTGGTGCAGTAGATGGAGAATCAGGTCTAGAGTCAGGAAGACCTGAGTTCAGACCCAGCCTCATACACTTACTAGCTCTGTGACCCTGGACAAGACACTTAACCCTGTTTGCCTCAACTTCCTCATCTGTAAAATAATCTGGAGAAGAAAATGGTAAACCACCCCCGTATCTTTGCCAAGAAAACCCCAAATGGAGTCATGAAGAACCAAACATGACTGAAACAACTGAATGACACTATACAGAGCCAAAAAGGAAAGGAGAAGGGGAGACAAAGTGATAGCCTGGTCTATACGTTAGAATTTCCCAGATTACCCAGCATTGCCACATTCATAGATGGTATGTATACTAATGATAATTAAGTAGGGAGAAGAAATAAAACCCTTATTATAGATAGTAAGTGGATGAACAGGTAGAGAGACACTTTAAATGTGTTTTCTGGAGGCACTTAATAGTATTAACCAACACGGCTGAGTTGGGATTGTGGCACACAATGAGTCTTTCACTTGGAAGACTACATACCTAGTGGTGAATACATTTACACTAAATGATTATATCATAAAGTATCAAAGTTGTTCTTCAGACACCACCCCACCCCAAGGCTATGACTATGGGAGGTGATGCTGCCATGAACTAATGGGCATGAAGGGACCTAAGTAACCATGGCAAAGGCTAATGATAAAAAAAAATATAGTTTAGGACTGAAGCATAAAAAACTCAAGTCAATTATGTATGTGTGTGTGTGTACATATATATATATATATATATATACTTATAAGTATAAATACTTATAATATATTTATTTATTATATATTAGTTATGTATTATATCTTATATAAAAATTATGTTATTTATTCTTATTAGTATAAATACTTACAAGTATACATGCTTATTTATACTTATAAATAACTCTGTTTCTATCTATCTAAACTGTTTCCTGAGAAACAAGATATGTGAGATCATGTTTACCAGGAATCTGATCTGACCTATAACTCAACCTAATGGCAAAAGTAAACCAGTGGATTCTTATGACACATACTGGTCAGAATATTCAAGCATCACTCCTCATCTTTGTCATCAAATATCTCCTCCAAATCTGGCTCATTCTTGAACTTTTTACCCCACAAGCAGACCATGTCAAAGTCAAAAAGTGTAAAGCACACAAACCACTTATCTATGTACATTATCACTCCAAAAGGATTAAAAAAAACCAACCCAACTTCCCAGTAGTGGGATGGGTAGCAGTTGATGGGCTGCCATGCCTACCCACACCACTGGCAATCTCTAACCAACTGCACTTGACACACAGGTAAGTCCAAGAACCCTGGGAATAGCAGTTGTATAGGCATGTGCATACACACACACACACACACACACACATACACACACTCATTCACTCACACTGACCCTGCTCCCTGTGTATGCCTCAATGCACAGTGGAATAGGAAGTTCAGTCAGTTAAGTCCTTCACTCTATCCAACAGCTCAACAACAGAAACCAGTGGTGTTTTATTGATGAAAAGGACATCTAAGAAGATGCATTATCATCTGCTTTGTTGCTGCCCACTAAGAATCATGGTCTTTCCATCTGACTTGGAGCTGAAATCACCTGCATATTTTATCTACTTCAATTAGAATATGAGCTACTTGCAAGCTAGGAAATGATTTGCTTTTCTATTTGTATTCCTTAGCATTTAAAAGTGATTTGCATAAAGTAAGTGCTTAATAAATGCTTTTTTATTCATTCATTTAATGACTCATTCATTGTAGAAAGAATTTACAGAGGTAAATTTTGGTTCATGGTTCCAAAAAGACCTGATATTTTGCAATTTTCAAGCTAAATGATTAATATGCATTTCTTTGAATTTTATTGTTAAAAATTCTGAAATGACAGTAATTTTATTCCAAGGTCTCCAACTCTGGCAACTATGACCACAGGAGAGTTAAGCTCTAGGATATTTTTCCCTTTTTGCTGGGAAAGCAGAGGTTGAAAGGAAGGAGTCCATTTGTCATCCTGATGCCCCAACTTTTTAATTTTCTTCTCTCTTCTTGATTTGTCTTTCTTTCCTCACAGCCTATCTCCTACCAACATCCTTTAGTTATGATTATCTAACAGTTCCTATAGTATAGCTGCTTTTATGGGATTTGTATTCACATTCTCCTAACTAGGTCAATTGTTATACTCTAAAGAATATTCTTAACTAATAAAATTAGTTAATATTTTAAGGCACTTACCAGAGTGCTTGGCACACAGTAGATACTTAATAGATGCTTCTTCCCTTCCCCTTGCCTTCTACCTTCTCCTTAACTACACATCTCCACTTCAATCCCTTTCCCCAAAGTAAGTCCATAGTTAATAACACTAGAGCAGAAAACAGATAAAGAATTCTCATTTGACAAGTACTAAAGTTGAAGCAAGAGCACCTCGGTTTGAATTTGAAAACTAGCTCTCCAACTTAATAATAGTGACCTTTGGAAAGTCATGTTACCTCCTGGGATCTCAGTTTCATCATTTGTAAAGTTAAAGAATTAAACTAGGAAGATATTCTAGAGCTTTCCTCCCAACTTCAATTCCCCTGATGCTATAACTGTAAAGCATTAAACACCTGTCAAAAGAAGGGTCAAAAAAAGATTTTTAAAAATTTATCATGTAAAGTTTTGACCCTTCTGTGAATAACTTCGGGCATGATACACACTCAACTGTTCATTCTTTAAACACTACTTTGGTACAGGTAGACAAATAGTGACTCTCCTCCTCACTTTGTGGACATCTCTCCAGAGCCAATTAAAGAAGCTAATTTGAGGGATAAAGGATGAACAGTTCATTTTTATTCAGTTTGTTTCTCCTTTGCGCACCTACAATTTTCTAAGTAGAATAATAATCAAAAAGGAAGAATTAATTTCCTTCTTTAATAGTTAGGTCCCATTGCCCTTATGACAAATAAATATAGGTCTGTTTTGTAGGAAAGCAACTTGTAATTTTTGAAAACCAATCTCTTGGTGACTTGCTATTAATATGACAAGTTTCTATTTATATAACTTGACTTTTTTTCAGATAAGGAAGGTTGTGTTTGTCCCCTTCTTAAGAGAAATCTGATGGATGTATTAAATCTCAAACTTCAAGCAATGTTAGGCAGATTCATTTCCTGTGAAGGAAGATGAGTCTTTGGGGAGGTCAGATACAGGTAGTGAGCTGAACGGGCACAGCATGGTTGTGGCAAGGTATGGCACTGAGGGAATTGCTCCGCAACTGGAAAAAAATTTGTTTTAATTAGTTTGGTTGGTTGGTGGTTCCCAAAGCAACATGTTGTGAGTGGGAAAGAAAAAAAAACTTGCTGTAAACAACTGGTTGTGCTTTGAGCTTTGTGATTCACAACACAGAAAATTTTTACTCTTGGAAGCTGGGAGCAGTCAGGTCAGGAGCATCTTCATCTAAAGTTAAATTGAAGAATCAGTTAGATATAGTGGTTAGATGGAGGACGCCTGGACCACCCTGACTTTTCCCTTTAGGTATATTATGCTAAAAAGCAGGTGAGCTATGCATTCCCTCCAACCCAGGTGACGACATTACACAAAACCTAATATCTCCAAGAACAAAATGGACTGAAAATTTACACAAAACCTAATATCTCCAAGAACAAAATGGACTGAAAATTCTAAAATTTTCATGCATTCTTTGTCATTTCTGTCTTGGATTATGTAGGGAAAGGTTGAACTCAATTTTATTGAGAAATCAATTGTAATTTGGCACTCTGCATGATACCTGGCAGAGGACACTGATAACAGTCTCTACTGAAATCTGCAAGCTAATTTACTTCTGCCGACTACACACTCACAAACACCAAGGAAAAAGCTGGTATTAAAGGCAACATTTCCCATATGGGATCCACATAAACCAATTCAACCCAATTCAATAAACATTGATTAAATGCCAACTGTATGTAGAGCACTGTTCTAGGTGCTAGAAGAATATAAAGTTTAGATAAGCCTTGGATCCTGCCTTCAAAAAATTTATAACCTAATAGGAAATGTAACAAATATACAAATACCTCTAAAATAAAATAATACAAAATGAAGCACACATGAGAGTCAAACATAAATGTTACATGAATACTGAGGAAGGTAGAGTCATTATGTATTTGAAGGAATAAAAAAGGTTTGGTGGAGGAGGTGACATTTGAACATGAGCATTGAAGGTGAGGGAAGAATTCAACAGGTGGAGAGGCAAGAGTGGAAATTCCAAGTATAGAGAATGGAGGGAGCAAAGGATTAGAAATAGGAAAGAAAAGGTTCATACACAGGAGATAGCAAGTAGTCCAGTGTGGTTGAAGCATAGAGAGGAGGGGAGGGAGAAGAGCATGAATTATGATTGAAAGGTAACATAGTGATAGAATACAGAAACCTTTAATTTCCATGGTAATTCGTCTGAATGCTACCTGTAATGAAATAAGGAAACATTGAAAGATTTCATGCAAAAGATTAACACAAGCTCCAATCATAATAATGGAAAGTCTGTCACTTATAGATTTTGTTTCCAGTGGCTTAAATAAAAATACATACTGAATCTGTGAAAGGAAAGATGACATTGGCCTACCCAATTTG
>CM053772.1:206764558-206818743 GCA_028658325.1 Potorous gilbertii | reverse complement strand
GCATCGGCAGGAAGTCCATGTGCAAGCAATGATTTGTTTACAATATGACGCTATATAATTATATGGCACTTTATTGAGCCATCAAAATTGCACGGGAAAAATACAAATTTCAATAAATTATCAAATTTAAGATACAATCTTTTTTAAAACGATATTTTCTATTTTTTTGAAATTAAACCATTTTTTTAAAAAAGTTAAAAGGCTAAAGAAAGTAGTTTTCCAAGGGGTGCTGTGTAATTTTTTTCCTTGAAGGGGGCAGGAGGCCAAATAAGTTTGGGAACCTCTAATCTAGATTGTGTCCAATAAGAATATCCACCCAAAATTCTATTCTGGGTGAGTTTCTCCTCTTATGCTATTTCTATTGGGGATCTTATTGGCTTTCATGGATTCAGTTATCATTTCTATGCTGATAATACTCAGGTATACTTATTCAGACTTAATGCCTCTCCTATCCTCCAGTTGCACGTCTCCAGCTACCTAGTGAACATCAAGAAATGGATGTCACATGGATGTCTTGGATTCAAAACTGAATTCTTATCTTCTACATGTAACCCTTTCCCATCTCCTTATTACTATTGGAATTAACATCCTCCCATGTATATGGGCTCTCAACCTAGTGGTCAGCCTGGATCTTCACTCTCCTATTCCCCACGTAAAAATCTATTTCCAAAGCCTTTTAATTTTGTCTTCCTAACATCTTTTGTATGTGTCTCCTCCTCTGCTCTAACACCGCAAAATCTTCATTACATCATGCCTGGACTACTACAAAAGCCTTAAGGTCGGTGTCTCTCCCTACTCCAGTCCATTCTCCATTCCACTACCAAAATGATATCCCTAAAGTATGAGTGTGACCACGTTAACAGACTTCCCCTCACCCTAGTATAATAAACTCCAGTGGTTTCTCATCAGTTGGAGAACCAAATGTAAAATTCTGTTTGAGATTCAAAACCCTTCATAACCTGTCTCTATCTTTACAGTCTTCTTATACCTTAACCCCTCCATGTAGTCCCTCCTCTTTGATGTTCCCTACATAAGATATTATAGCACCTGAGTCTCTTATTTTCACTGGCTGTCCTCCATGCACCCATGCATGGATTTTTCCTCCCTCACTCTTGTCTCCTGGCTTCCCTGACTTCAAAATCACAACAAAAATCTTGCCATACGAAAAACAAACCACCTTCCCTGATTCACCTTAATGCTAATGCCTTCCCTCTGAGATTATCCACAACTTATTGTAACTATACCTTGTTTGTACATAATTACTTCACCCATTAGACTGTGAGCTCCATGAGAGCAGGAATTATGTTTTGCCTTTCTTTATAACCTTCAAATGTAGAACTGTGACTGCCACACAATAGGCACTTAGTAAATTCTTGTTGATTGAATGATTTACTGACTGAATCTCACTCAAGGATTGGTCTATCATTTACAGATAATTCCCCTTTTTTGAAAATTGCCACATTTTTCTCTATCCATTCTTGTGGTAGCTCTCTCTCTCTGTTCTTAGAACTTTCAACAGTGCCTGAGCAATCACATTCAACAGTCCTTTCAGTTATGGAGGATATTGTATATCTGAGCCAGGCAACTTGAGATGACTAAGGATAACTAAATGCTGTCTTACCATCTCTTCACTTATCATGGGAATAACTTCATTGTTAGCCATTCTTGTTATGTTATATCTGGCCAGCAGTAGTTTTAATTTGTTGTGAGCCGGCATGATCCTAACTGATAATGCAGCTAACCAATGATAGAGAATCCAGGAACAATGGAAGTGTCCCCCTCCAGCTCCCCTCTGCTCATTCATTCATTCAACAATTATTAAGCAGCTACTATATTCACAGCACTGAGGTAATTTATGAGGGAAACAAAGATTAAACAGGACATCACATACCTTCTAATTTAGTCGAGTGCTATGTTGAATTCACAAATAAGGGTGAAATAAAATGAAATGCAAAGGCAAGGGAGAGATGCAAACCAAGGGAAGTGTGAAGGCCAATTGGAGGAAAGTTATTACCAGCTGATGAATGGAGGAAGTCTTCATGGAAGAAATGGAATTTGGGTTAGATTTTAAAGGATGAAAATAATTTTAACATTGTAGGAACGGGAATGTCATTGTAAGTCTTAAACAGCATGAACATGATCACAGAAGGGAGAATATGTTGGCATTATGGGGTCCGTAATCTCCTTTGGATGCAGCATAGGTTGTATAGAAGGGACTAGTATGAGGTAAGATATGAGATTGGAAAGGTAGGGTGGTGTGTGATAATGGAAGGACTTAAAGGTTAGGCTCACAAGTATAACCTAGCAGGCAATGGGAAGTTTTAAAGAATTATCTAATGGAATAACATGGTCTGATGTACAAATAAAACAGATTAATCTAGCTAGCAATGATATGGATAATAAATTGGAGAATGGAGGCAGGAAGATTGGTTAGGAAACTATGATGATAACCAACGTAGATAATAAGAAATGACTTCTATCTGGATGATAGAAATTAAAAGAAAGGAGAATAATGGAGATAATCCACCTGAAGAGAGAGATTCTAGAAGAAAATTGGCAGGACACGAATACTGGTTATGTTTGAGAGGGGAAAAAAGAGTTAAAGGTAATACCAAGCTTATCAACAAAAAAGGGTATAGAAATAGGGAAGTCAAAGGGAGGAGCATGTATGGGGGAAAAATACTAAATTTGGTTTTTGACACAGTGAGTATGAGATATGTATCAGTCGGATATTCATCCCAGGTGGAGATGTCCAATATGAAAGTCAAGATGTTGCCATTTGGGCTAGAGATAGGGTTATGGGTATTGTCTCCAAGCAAAGATAATATTTGAAGCAATGAGTCTGAATGTCATGTCCAGATGCAATCTTAGAGCTTATGGAAACACAAGGGCAAGTGGGTACAATGTGAAATCTTCTGACAGTCATAAGTATCTCTCTTCCCACTTCATAAATTACTCAGAGGAAGGATGGATCCAAGGGGAAATGGAAAATGTTCCAGATTCTT
Organism: Potorous gilbertii; assembly: GCA_028658325.1. Lineage (NCBI taxonomy): Eukaryota > Metazoa > Chordata > Mammalia > Diprotodontia > Potoroidae > Potorous > Potorous gilbertii. The sequence continues at coordinate 206,815,738 of CM053772.1, read as the reverse complement.
ATCTTCCAGACAAGAATCCAGGGATTCTCAAACAGGATACTGCTTTGAAAAGCCCAGGAATATTCCAGTGTAGCTCTGCATTATGACTTCAGGGTTTTAGATCGTATCCTTCCTGTCTTCCACCTTAATCTTTCTGATGTACTGAAAGGTCTTTATTTTCCAACTCAGATTACTTTGCTCTGTATGTAAAAAGATAGAAAAAGCTTGTGACTCCAGGGCTATCTAGTCTCAATTATTCCTGACCAGCCATCTTTTCTACAGTGTTACAAACAGTTCAGCATCTGCTTGATGATTCCCAGGAAGAAGTAATCCATTAATACCAAAAACAACCTGTTCATGAAGTTCTAATTAGGAGGAACTTGTTCCTTATTTTCATCGAACCAAAATCTGATTGATTCCACTTTCCGCCCATTCTGCCTAGGTATGCACAAACAAGGCAGAACGAGTCTAGTCCCCTTTTCCATTGGACAGCTCTGGGAAATTCCCAGTTGTTTTTTCCTGTCTAAAGCATCTCTTTTCTAGATTAATCATTGTCAGCCCCTTCAATGGATTCTCTTAGGGGATGATTTCAAGGCTTGGTCATCCTCTTCACCATCTTCCTCTGGCCACTACGCATTGTGTCTATCCTTCCTAAAACATGGTGGCCAGAACTGAATCTCTCAACTAATTCTATATTCTCAATGTTTATTTTAAAAGGAGTATTTATTATGAAGAAGACCCTATGTCATGTCCTACAAATGCAAATATGAAAAACCATAGCCTCTGGCCTCAAGGAACTCAAAATCTATTTGTGGTATATATGAGAGGGAAGGAAATAGCAAGCAGAAAATAATTATTGCACAAAACAATATGTGGTGGGGATAATAGAGAGATCCAGAAAATCACCTAAAAACACTCCCTTCTAGAGACCCAGGTTTTTAATGTCCTTTGTTTATTCCTGCATATGTGGTGATAGAAACTGTACACCATACCCAAGTACAGACATTGAACTAGTCTATTTAATTGGCAAAGTTGGCATATCAAGAAAAAACAATTCAGACTCTGAAAACGAAGTCTTTAGAATATATCAGGAGGGGAATAAGATTCAGAGAATAGTGAGAAATTTGGACTTCCTTCTTCTTCCTTCCTTGGGGTGAATTTTTGTTCTGGTTTGTGCTCATTTGTTTGTTTACTCTTGGTAAACAAAGGGCTTTCTACTCTAGAGGGACACTGGTAAAAGAGCACACTGCTCAGAGTTGTACTTGGCTAAACCCTACTACTCCTGAGGTGGGAATGACCTCTACCAAGTCATTTAGCCATCAAATCTCAGTCTTCTTATCTGTAAAACTGGGATGATGTTTTTTTTTTATCTGATGTACCAGGTTTCCAGCAATAAATATTAATATCCACAGAGGGCTTTGAGATCCTAGGGTGAGGAATGTCATGAAGGGGCAGTAGCTGTGCTATTTTTATGACTATGCAGATTGCCTAAGCACCAAATTCAATGAGAAAAAGGAGAGAGGGAGCACTGGGCTGGAACCAAACATAATGCAGGCAGATGCTGTGCAAACTTCCCCCCACTGCTAATGCATCTCAATATTCACCTGAAATACGTCTGCTATTCCATTCCTGTGGCTTTCATTTTTACTTGTGACCTGGTTCAAATTTTTTCCCCCTTCTATCATCTGAATCCCTATTTAGCATTATATTAATATGGAACTTCATAATGCTGATATGGATCTGTGTATTAAAAACATCAGGGGGCCAGGCTGGCAGTCTGCTGGTATCAACATGCTACTCAGCAGGGAATCTGTGTTAGATACTTTCCCATGGTCCATTCTTCCTGAGCTGGCCAGTGGCTAGCAGCAGAACTGCCGAAGCAGCACCCTTTCTTTCAGAAGAGAAAGAAAGCAAACAAATAAACAAGTATTTCTCCTAGAACTTTGCCTGGATATAGCCTTTGAACTTAAAACATTGTGACCTCTGTCAGAGTGAATTACATAAATGTCTTCTCCATCTTACTAGGTTTTAAGCATTCTGAAGAGAATATTTTCAGTTTTGTGTTCTTACTATCTAGCATAAATACCTTAATGATAATTCATATTTCTGTCATGCATACATATAAGTACACACATACACATATTCTGTACTGTAACTAAACTCATCATTTTCCCTCACAAATCTACTCATCTTCCAAATGTCCCTATTTCTGTTGAAGACATTGTCATCCATCTCCAATTCTCAGGTTGATAACCAGGGGGTCATCATTAAGCCTTCATTCTTTCTAACCACATATATTCAATCAGTTGTGAAATCTTTCCATTTCCTCTCCTATACTCTACCACACCTGGACTCTTCTATGTGAAGAGACTCACCACCACTACTTTAGTTCAGGCCCTTATCATCTTTCACCCAGTTTATTCCTACAGCCTCCTAACTGATCTTCTAGCTTCAACTCTCTCACTACTCCAGTCTATCCATCACAAATTGATTTTCCTTACAGGTCTTCCCTAAATCAATTAACCCTAGTGGTTTCCAATTCCTCTAGGATAACATATAAATTATTTTGGTTTTTTTAGTATCTGAAGTCCTTCACAATTTTGTCCCAACATATCTTTCCAGGATTACTGGATATCATTTTCAGTACCACATCCTACTGTCGAAGCAATATGGCATTCACTCTCCTGCTGACACACAATATTCCATCTTGGGTCTCCATGACTTTGCATTAGCCATCACTAATTCCTGAAATGTTCTTCCACTATTCCACTTCCCTCTTTTTTCCTTAAAAATACAACTACTTTTGCATGAAGCCCTTCCTATCCCCTCAACTATTAGCCCCTTATTTCCCAAATTATCTTGTATGCAATCACTTTGTGCTTACTTATATTTATTCTGTATATACTTATATGTGCTCTTGCCTTTCTCTGTATTAGAATATATCTCTATATTAGAATATAATCTTTTAAAACATTTTATTTATTTTATTTTAACTCATGAAATAAAACTAGCATTTTTGATTGTATACTAAACTGCAAATCTATTATGTGTTTTTTAAAAAGGGATTTGAAAAACGCGTTTTTTTTTATTCAGGTATTTATATCCCTAGACCAAAGCAACTGTTTAATAAATACCTATGGATTAACTATTTTATATAACCTTGACTGATATCATCTTATGAGGTAAATAATCCAACTATTAAGATCCTTTATTTGACAGAGAAAGAAACTGAGGCTGAGTGGTTAAATAACTTGACCAGAGCCAAATGTTTGGTAAATGACAGAGCAGAAGCTTGGGTCCAGAACTTCTAAATGACTAACAGTTCAGAGCCTTTTCAATGACTCCATTTGCTTGGTTGAATGAAACTATTGAATTCATAGACTTCTACATCCTGTGTCCAGAGAAAGCTGTTCCTTAGGTCTCTATAAGCAGAAAAAAGATTGACTTTACTTTGGTATAAGAGCTTGAGGAAGAAAAACTATGAAAAAGAGTGAAATTGGAATATCATTCACTGTTGGTGAGAAAAAGGAGAAACAGGTAAGAAAAATACAGTACCTTGGCTCAATAATATTAACATCCCATGTGTTTTAAAGCATCCCAGAGGCACAAGGGGAACAAGAACTTGTTACCATGTGAGTCCCAGCAAGCTTGCTTGAATTGCAATAATTCCATCCTTCACAGGGAAGTGAGACATAAGACAGGGAGGAAAAACATCTAAGGACACGGATGGCTCTGGAGGATAGACTAAGGCAGGTGACTTTGCACAGCCATGCCTCACTTAAATCCAGTTCACTTGCAAGTGATGACATCACGTTCCTGATGTTAGGGCTCCTCTTCTTAGAGGAATGAAGGACGAAAAATAGTCTCAATTCAATCAGGAAAAGGATGTATCTCAGAACTATTGCTAGGTATCACTGGTAATTGAACAACAGCCGTGTTGTGCTATAAGACTCAAGCAGCTACGGTTGCAAAGGGGAAGTGGAGAGCAGGGACTGAAAAAGACTCGAAACCTCACCTAGCCAAGACCTCCCTTCCAAAGCTTACCCCTACCATGCTGAATGGCCTTCTTTAGAAAATCGCTTTTCTTTCAAGGCTACTCATCATGCTAATTTTAATCAGATTTCACTTGCATACAAAAATTTATAGGATTTAGGGATGGAGAGTAGTCAATGTAATCTTTATATTTCCCCAGATTCTCCTGTGGAAAAGGGGGAGGATAAAAGAAATGAACTTCATAAATTTTGCCTCTACTATCAATCCCTGATTGCTGACCTAATTCAACATCCACAAGGAGTGACAGTTCTAATTCCTCTCGTGTAATATTTCCACTTACTTCCCAACCACTCTGACCACAGGAGCTACCTCAGTAGAGATCACCCTGAAACTGTGAATAGGGCTTAATGGTGCGCACAGACAACCAAAAGCATGAAAAGCAGTATGATAGAGTAGAAAAAGATCTAGTCCGGGAAAGAAAAAATACAGCTTTCACTCTGAATTCTGCCTATTACTAGCCATGTGACATTGGACAAGGAACTTTACCTTTCTGAGCTTTTGTGTATTAATGAAGGCCCTGGAATAGATCTCTGTTACTGCTCATCAGCCAAAGATATTTACCTGCCAGCTGCTACAAGAGAATGGTAGGAGTAGCCAGGATATAGGTCCTACCTTCATTCAACTTCTCACCGAACTATTTAACTCAATAAACATTTATGAGGGTCCACTATGTCAACGCAGGAATGGAAGCTGAACAGTAGCATTCTAATACCAAATTTAATCCAAGACTTCCATGTGATCTCTGATGACACCACACCTTTGAACTTTATTCACTTAGCCACAAATGAGGCTAAATGCAACAAACAACTTCACCTGGGCATCACAAGAACTAGTGATTGAGAAATACTGTCTGGATATTTAAAATACAGTTATCATCTAAGTACCGTAAGGAATAAAGAGTGACTGAGATTGAATATTTAAAACAAAGGCTTTGTCTAAGTACCATAACAACTAATAAGTACTGTTTGAATATTTAAAACGTAGACTTAAGCTTGGGACAAATCAAGGTGGTGTCCAAAAAACAACAGAATCGTAATGCTGTCTATACTACTGTAAAAAACAATTTCCCTAATGGTAAAAGAGCACTGGTTGTTGTGGTTCATTTGCCTTCTCCTGATTTATTTTTTTAAACATTTCTGCCCCCAGAAAAGAGTTTTAAAAGTTGAATTATGGATCTCCAAAAAAGAGCTGACAAAAATCTCTATTAGCATAATGGCATCATAAGACTATTAAAGCCCTATTAATGTAACCCTTTGTCTGTCTCTAAAAGTCAGATAAATGGAGCAAGAATACTAGTTAGGGGTCTGTTCTTCCATCCATAAGTGGACAGTTTGTATGCGAGGAGCTCCCATTAGTGCTAATGGGAGATACAGATGTAAATCCCCAGGCACTAGTAAGAGAAAAAGCCCCCTGAGAATTTTTGCCAAGAAACCATCCACTTTGAGAGGTACATTGGAGCCAGCAAGTCCTTCATCATTAGTGCAGCACTACTGTAGAAGTGATTTGCAACCTCACCCCAAGTATTAGAAATGATACCAGTCTCCTCTGTACAGTGACATCCAACTCCCATGTTATTGCCTTAAGATACTGTGCCCACTGAATTTTGTGTCTGTAACATTGAAACATATCCTAAGACAAATGTTATTTTAATTTGCTTTAGGCAGTGAAGGCCAACACACATTTCACTGGAGAAAGTTATGTGTTTTAATTGCTTTATGAAGACATAGCATATGCCCTGACACAGTTAAATGATTAACAGATTACTCCAAATGCCTTTGGCATAGAATATCTATACAGTCATTAGCTAGAACAATTTATCTTCTTGATAAAACTAAAATTACTTATACAGCAGGTTTACTTTCCATGATTAATAAATGATAAAAATCTAAATTATCCATCTGAAATGACTGTTTTAGCCATTAATCTCACATTTATCAGTTTCTATAATAAATGTTTTAATATAAAAATCCAATTTGCCAAATATTTTAATTGGTTAAGAAAAAGAAAATACATTTAATGCAAAGGATCATCTCATTTACCATGATATTTCTAGTGATTTCTAAGTAGTAAAGACATAAAAAGACAGAGTGTGTGATATGATTTAAAAAATAGATAAATAAAATCTATGAAGGATAGTCATTAAAAATGTCCAAAAATGCTTTCTCTCTAAAATATTTCTAACTGTGAGATAGTAGACCTAATTTAAGCTTTCTATCACTTGATATGTTGTTTATAAAGGCAAAAATCAAATTCATTCTGCAAGGAAAAAAATAGCCTGAAAAGGAGATTTGGAAATGTGATGAGGTCAAAAGTACAAATGTTCCATGTGGCCAAAAGGGTGGGCTATTGAGTCATAGGTCTTGCTAGAGAGAAGGTTTGGAATGAAATCCTTCTGTCAGCTTTTTTAAATGCTTAAGACCGTCTGTCCTCCAATTAAACTGATCAAGGAAGCCCACGATGGTTTGTTAGTGGCTCTGCTCTAGAGGACACTCATTAAAAGTCTCAGGGCTTATTAGAGAGGTCCAGTCTTGGGCACTTAACTTCTGTTGTCAATTGCTGATTTTTCTGAATTCCAACTGCTAGGGAGAAAAGAATTCCATGGAGAAATCATAGAGGCAAAGTTACACATTTCTGACCACCTGAAAAAAAAAAGGCAGGGAGACATCTGCTACTTTCCAAAGCCACTTGTTACGTTCCTGGTGGCTCAGAGCTATAAGACTGCATTGTCCTACAAAAGATAAAGGACTGAAATTTAAAAGAAAAACAGAGCTCCTGCATGTGAATAATTGGGATTTGAGAGTAATTTATCCATCTATCCATTCATTCATTCATTTAGGTTTGTGATTTTGCTTGTTGCTTAAGTAGAGGTGGGAGGGGAAGAAAGAAGAGGTATTCTCTGTGAGAAGACTGGATCTAATCTGAAAACAGTAAGAAAATGTCATCACCTGAGTTTGGTTAGTAAAGTCAAATGGATAATGTTGGGTAAAAAACCAAACGCATAATGCAGCAATATTTCTCAACTCATTAATTTAGCCTGACTCTTCAGTGAACAATCCTCATAGAATTTTCACTGATTAGGGAAGAAAATCTCTGTACTCATCCTACATACTGAGCATCAGTTCCCATTTCTCTACAAAACAAATTCTGTAGCAGACCAATCTCCCTGGCCTTCAAAAATGGGTCTCTCCTTAGCTTAATTTTTTTCCCTTAAATGACAGTTCTTCTCTTTTTGGCTCACTAAAATCCTATCCATTCTGCAGTCAGAGGAACCGAAGATTTCAGAGGTAGAAGGAACCTTAGAAAATCTCCCGTCCAACCCTCCTCTTTTTATTAATAAGGAAAATGACATCTAGAGATGTTCAATAACATGCCCAAAGTTGCACACTTAGTAAGTGATACAGTAGAAATTGAACCCAACTCAAGTGACCTGCATAAGTCAATTACGTTCAACATTTACTGATTTACTTAAGTGGAGAATATGACAATAGGCAATGGGAATGATAGCATGATAAAAAGACATGATACCCACCAGGAGAGTTTTACAGTCAGGTAGTAGGGATGGAAAGAATCTGGGATATGAATGACTAAACACATTTATAAATATTATGGTTTTCTAAAATGGACAACAAATAAAACATGATGAAGGGCTAATGGTACAAAGTGCTTGCTATCTGAAGTCTGAGGAAGGAGAAATCACATGCCTAGAGAGATCAGGGAAAACAACACAGAGAAATTTAAGCCTCCATGAAGTCTCCTCCAAATACTCGAGCCTATAATGAGCACTGCCTTCAGTGAATTCTGATAATACAGATTATCTCTGTCATTTCTTTGGAGAGTTATTTTATATTGCCTTACATTACTGTTTAAGTATTTCACATTTGTCTTGTCTTCACATCTACAATACACAGACCTTAAGGGCAGGGTACCAAGTCATATAATTATTTTTTTCTCCTTGTCAGTAAACCATATAGTGCTGGGGACACTGCGACTCTCAGTGTTTGCTAAAGAAATGACCAAATACGTAAACACTACAAGAGCCTTCCTCAGGTAGGGTAGATGAGAAGAGGATAAGGAAAAGGAAAGAGATAGGATAAAATGAAAGAAAAAACAAATGTCAATTCAGAAAAAGCTAGGCAAGAGATGACTGCAAGAATTCATTCCATTTTGCATTGGTGAAAGGACAGAGTCCAAGGACAATAACTTCCAAGTCATGTTGCAGCCTCTAACTTTTAACTTCAAATGATACTTCTCTCTTAATTGTTAAAGGTACAAAATGAGAAATCTTTCCAGATTAAAAAAAAGAATAATAACCCATTACCACTGAAAGAATATGTGTTTGTATTCCTTTTATATTCTCCAAGTTATTCTCAAATCAAATGATCTTTTTGTATGCGTCCCAAAGTCTTCAGTTTAGGAACAGACCAGTTTGTTAACATGTAAACAAACTTTGTTGACAATAAACAAATGCAGAATTGACTTCATCCAAGCAAAGTTTACAAGTAATACTCTTTAGATTCAGTATTGAAAAATACTTAAACTACAAGAGCACAAATAAGTTTAAAATATGGGCATCTAAATTTGAACCATAGCATATCAATTATCAATGCTTTATAGCTTAGAGAGCAAAATATTTTGGTTCATCTGGATATCACATTGAGGAGCATATACAAAGTAAATAGGCTTAGTAAAGCCTCTACGTGAAATGGAGGGCAGTGTAAAAGTTATGTACAAATACCATGGGATCCTCTTTCACATGCAGAGTGATCCTGCAAAGAACTGTATTATAGAACATAGTTTAAGCACTACATAAAAAGCTTTAAAATTACCAATATCACATTACCTCATTTCAAGAAATGTTTAGTAAGTATTTTTCTTATTGACTGGGTGTGCATTGTTCACTAGGAAAATGGATGTCATCACTAAAAGATCACAAACATTGACATTGCTATTGGTCATCAGTACTGTTGGTTTGGTAAAACACAAAGTATTATGAGCCATGAATCACAGAAATTAAGAGTAGAAAGGAGTAATTTGATTGTCCTCATTAGTCTGTAGGAGGGGGTGCTTTCCTTCCAAGATAGACTCTAGTTTTTTGGTCTATTCTGATCTAATAATCCTTCCTACATGAGAGCAACCTGACGATAGTCTAATTTGTAAATGATGAAAATATACTCGACCTCAGGCAAGATTCCAAGCACGGCTGCCCTCCACTCTAGTTCCAAAAACTCCATGATACAAAGGATCCTAGCTCCAGAACCAAAAAACTCCAGCTATTCCAGACCTCTCTCTTAATATAGCCAAGAAAACTGAGGACCAGGGAAGTTAGGTTACTTGCTTAGCATCACAAAGATGATAGTGGAGCTGAGACTTGAACCTGGGCCCTCTGACTCCACAGCTATTTCAATTTCCATTTCACTACCATTGACCTTCATCCTCATTTTTCCTACTTTTAATGAACACATACTCAAAAATAATTTTACCTTTAGATCTGTTCTTAACTAAGTTAACTTAACTAAGTAACTTAACTAAGTTAACTTAACTAAGTAACTTAACTAAGTTAACTTAACTAAGTAACAATTAACACATGTAATTCAATATCACACCACATTCTAGAAAATTAAGGAAAAACAAAATTCATTGATAGAGATACTAAGATGAATATCACCCAAGGTTTCCTAATAAATATAATCTCCAGAAAAATAAATCATACAAAACACTCTTACATTTTTTTTCTTTTACATTCTGAATTACATAGCTCTGTAGTTTTCCCAAATAACACAAACCACTTTTGCAAATATGAATTTCTATAAGATTCAGGAAGGGAGTGAACTATATAACATCTTCTAATGAAGAGACTTATAAATAATGTGTATTTTCTATATTATAAGATCCTATAATTTGAATCTATATGTTCCTGTAAAAGGTATCAACAGCTATTTCTTTCATCTAGGATTTTTTAATCAATAATATTTTTAGAGTTCTAATTTGTCCAGAAATTATTAAATTCATGCCTGCATTCCAACAAAAAAAATGGTCCATTCAATGAGATATAGTAGAGAAGAAATAGCAATGACCTGGAAGCCAACAGACTAAAGGTCTAGTCATGACCCTGACTATAATTTTAATCTTGGAAAAATCACTTCACCCCTCGAAGATTCAGTCTTTATCTGTAAAGTGAGAGAGTAAGAACTTACATCTCTAAAATTCTATCAGTCTAGCAAATAGAATAATAAATTATTTATTATCAAATAGACCAATGGTTTCAAACACAGATAGAAACAAGAGGCCAACAAACTGTACATAAGGATTCCTGCAGACTGTATACTGACTTATTAATTATCATCTATGTTCTACTGTATTTTATTTTTATTAAATATTTCACAATCATATTTTAATTTTGTTTGAGCAGTATTTGGGCACTGTAAGCCATGTATTTGACACCTCTGAAATAGAAGCCCCACAGACTGTGGTTTCTCAAACACCTATGCTGACATCACAGATATATCCTTAATCTTTTAAAGTCCACGTTAATGGTTTTTATATAGAATTGCCTTGTGCCAAGGATGTTATATTGAGTAGGTGTTGAAAGAGACCTCCATGTTCCCATCACAGTCTAAGATTCTAAGAATCTACCCATTTTTAGAGTCTTATAAATGGTCTGTCAGTATTTATACCCTACTTATTTGAGAATTTCTTCCTCACTGGAAACTAGGCATGTAGAAAATTTTTAACCTTTCAAATTCATTCATGTTTGAGTTCTCCAAGATTAACAAGTCAATATATTTTATTTCTGGCAAAATTAAAAATGATTAAAACAATTCTTCCAAAAGCATTATTCCCTTGAAATTCATATTAGGATTTAAATCAGGCATTAAACATTTAATCTCAGAGAACTATTTCTTCAGAACAAAGGGAAATGGTGAATTGCAATGGAAATATGTTTCAAATTGTGTTTACCACTGAAGCATAAAGAATAAAATTAATATTTATATTTGTAATTTTTAAAAATTTTATTATATATATTCTCCTACCAAGATATTGTAGAATTCAAATCTGAATTTTAATTTTTAAAAATTAAAATTATTAAACTTCCCTACATTTTCTAAAAGGTGAACACACAAAATGAATCATAGCTACAACTTAACTCATATCCAATTTAATGTGATCATCTACTTTCTCAGGTACCCAAGTGCTACATGCTAGTATATGGAATTCTCAGTGAAACTTAAGTACAAATTGATGATTTCTTAGATGCTGACTGAGTAGTTTTTGATATTCCTCAGAGCTGGTAAAAGAACATTCAGTATCTCTTTAAAGTATCCTTTTGTAAACATCCATATCTTTTGACCCAGAGATTGAACTACTATGCACATTGATCCAGGAAGTTAAAGAGGAAAAGAAGATCACACACACACACACACACACACACACACACACTCACACACACTCACACACACAGTAAATTCTCATCATTTCTAGTAGTTATACTCTATAAAGTCATCACAAACATTGAATTAGTGAACATGAACCAATGCCCCTAAGGGAACTATATATTTAGGTTCCTATGAACCTCTGGTTACAACTTTTAGTTTAGCACTTTCCAGATTTTCCAGAAATTTAAATTTCTCCTTCATTTTTCTGGATATACCAAATTATTAATTCATTAACATTGGACTCATGGCCAACAGCACCATAATTTATGCCTGAACAAAGCTTATCTAACACATGCATTTCCCATGTTAGTCACAGCCTCTTTGCCCTTAAGAATGCTAGACAGCATTTCAACACTATCTACACTTGAGGGCCATTTTAAATATGAAATCAACATTAAAAATGTGGGAAAATATAGCACTAAATAGACCAAAAAAGGATTCTTGTTACAGTATGAAAGCTGAAACAAGAAGGCAGAGCATCACCATATTCTGCCTCAGCTGGGAATGCAGAATGACCCAAATTTTTCATGGTTATGCACATGCCACAAATGACAGCAAAAGTATTATGAGTTTCGATTTGGGGGTTATTAATAAATTTGAACAAGTAGGTAAATTTTCCAATACGGAATCCACAAATAATGAAAAGAGACTGAGTTTGTATATGTGTATACATGCGCATATATTCCAAAATATTCAGAGTAGCATTTTTTGTGATAGAAAAAAACAAGGAAGAAACAAAGTAGATGCCCCTGAATAGAGAAAGACTAAATATTTATTACATACAAGAACACAGTGAAATACTTTTGTGCCATAAGAAACAATGTGAAGACTTCAGAGAAGCATAAGACTAAACGAACTGATGAAAGAAATAAAACAAGAATCAGGAAAACAATATACTAAATGACTACAGTGATATAAGTGGAAATAAAGAAAGGGAAAAGCATAAGGGGTGGAACCATGTGCAATTACAATGTTCAAGTTTGTGCATGTACAAGAGATGAGGAAATGAACCTCAATCCCTCTCTTTTTTGAAGATGTAAGAGAAAATGATAGGAAATATTGTAAACTATCAAACTTGGTTTTTCCATTCTTCTTTATAAGAGATGGTTATCTGGGTAGGGCAGAGTGAAAAAATATATTTAGAAATGAAAATACACAAATAAAATATAGCAATACAATTAATTTTAAAATACATATATTGTGCCTTAGAAACATAAACCAGACAGGAAAATGTGAGCACAAAACAATTCAATGTCCACTTAAGAAACACCTACTATATAGAGAGTATAGTACTGTAATTATTGTTGAAAATATTTTCTAAATTCATAGTATTTCTTTTGAATTTATTTTCATACTGAGATATAAAGTCATCCACAAATTTTTAAGTTCAGAAATAATTATTACATATTTCTTGCCCTCTCCCTATAGCAAAATTGTCTGTTCACCAAATGATGTTGAGCCTACTACAATGTCCCATTAGCCATTGCAAAAAGCAGCCTAGAACTGCTGGATAGTAAGTAGTAATCAGTTGAACTGCTCAATGGAAAACAGGATAAGCCAGCTGAGAGGCTATTACATTTCAGGCAAAAAGAACAGTGTCTCTAATAGATAAATCTCATCAGGTTCATTCAACATAAAGAAACAGCAAATATATTTACACAGATTTTTCTGATTAATTAATCAATCAACAAGCTTATTTTGTGCTACAAATTTCAGATAAAAAAGAAAAAATCAAATAGTCCCTGTTGTCAAGAAGTTTATATTCGTTCAATTAGAAGAGAAAATGTAGACCTCAATAAATATATACTCAATAAATACAAAGACTTTTGGGAAAATCTATTGGCAGCTAGGAGGAGGAGACAAGAAAAGTCTCACAGGAAAGACACAATATAGATAACATTACATTATGAAGTGAAATCATCATGCAGCCCACAGAGATCCTTATCCTAAAATACTTAGTTTACTTTGATGAATTTGAACTGGGTAAAGCAAACTTGCCAAGATAAACTAGATATTTTAAGAGGTAGAAGTAAAGGAGTACATTCCAAGGATGGGGCAACAGATTATGCAAAGGTAAAGAGTCAGAAAAATGAATATTAGTGAATGGCTAAAAGTCTGGCTGACCTTCAGAGTAATGTATAATATGGCTACAAAGGTTGGTTGGATGACTAATATGGAAATGTGCTCTATATGTTTGCACCATATAGCCTATATCAAATTAGTTACCTCTTAGGGAGGGGCAAGGGAAAGAGAGAGGGAGAAAATTTGGAACTCAATATTTTTAAAAATTGTTAGAATTTTCAATTGGAAAAAAATAAAATACCATTATAAAAAAAGATTGGTTGAAGATAAGCAGTAAATCAGTGGTATCAAATTCAAATAGAAACCAAAAGCCATTAATCTATACCTAAGGATCCCTGTGGATCACACAATTGATTTCATGTTAGTATGTAATATTATCTATGTTTTATTGGATTTTCATATTTCCCAACTATATTTTAATTTGATTGAGAATGTATATGGGAGTGTTTAAGCACTATGTGGTCAGTGGCCTTGTGTTTGATACTTTGATTGTAACTGACTTGAAATGGCAAACAGAAAATTTACATTTGATCTAAGAAGCAATAGGAAGACACTAGAATTTACTGAATGTGGAGTACCACGGTCAGACTTGTGCTTTAGAAACATCCCTTCGGCAACTCTTCAATTCATGTAAGCAAAAATAAAGGTACCATGAAAAGTCCTGCAGACACAAAATGAGTAAGATTTGGTAGCTGATTAGATATGCAGGGTGAGCCAGGGTATGGGAGACTGAAAATTCAAGGATGACTTCAATTTTTTTTTAACCTTGTACATTTAAAAGGATGGATATAGATAAAAATTACAAGGATCAAAAGGATGTGTTTGGGGGTTTGGGGACATTTGTTGGGTTTCCAATGCCTATAGGAACTCAAATTTAAAATAGCAGTTGAAGATATATAACTAGAGCTCAGAAGAAGGGCTAGGAACAGATATACGGATGTGGAAGTCATCTTCATAGAGGTGATAATTAATCCACTGGGAGGTGATGAGGTCAAAAAGTGAAAGAAAGCAGAGAGAAAGAAGAGAAGAGGGCCTAGGGCACGTACTTGAGGCACACTCACAGTTAAGGGGTGGGACGTGGATGATGATCCAGCAATGAGTAGTTCAGACTGTTAAGAAGAGAAATAAGAGAGAACAGTGTCATGAAAATAATGAGATGAGGCAATACAAAGAGCATTTTATTGAGTCAGAACACTAGTTTCTAGTTCTGGTTCTAGCAATGACATTACTGTTTGCAGCTTTGACTAAGTCATTTGACTTTTAGGAGTACCAGTTTTTTTTTTCAAAAGTAAATAGTTTCAAAAAGTAAATAGTGTCTAATAGTAACCACATCTGGGGGGGATTGGAGAGAGAGGAAGAAAAAATGAAATTTTTAATATACATTTTAATATATATATAAAAGAAATCGCAAGTTGAACATAATAGATTTGTAGTTTCATGTACAATCATTTTTTAATTACATCATGTTACAGAAATGCTTGTTGTATTCCATAAATTAAAAATAAATATTTTTAAAGTAAATTATAAGAATAATAAGCCATTACTTTTCAATCTTACAGGTTTGTTTTGAGGATCAAGTGAAATAATAGATATGAAAATATTGAAAATTGTAAAGCATAATAAGAGGTACCATATTAGTATCAGTGTTATTATGTTTTCTCATTTCAGTATGCATAACTCTACTTAATCTAAATAAAGAAGTATTTTACAGATCAAAATAACTTAGATATCTAAGAATTCAAATTTAGCATCCTCAAACAAAATAAGAGCTGTATCCTGTTGCTTTCACAACACGAAGACAGCTAGGTGAGAGAGTACATAGAGTGGTAGACAGTGGCAGACAGATGAAGTTTGAATCCTGCCTCAGTGTGTGACTCTGGATACGTTACAAACAGGGAAGGGGTTATAATTCTTATTTTTAATCACTGAAGAAACTGAGGCTTAGAAAAGTTAAGTGACTTCTTAGAAAAGTTCACATAGCATGTCCTTTAAAACAAGGTCATCCAGTCAAGTCCATTTCTTTGTGACCCCATTTGGGGGTTTTCTTGGCAAAGCTCTTGGAGTAATTTTCCATTTTCTTCTTCAATTCATTTAACAGATGAAGAAGCTAAGGCAAATAGGGTGAAGTGACTTGCCTAGGCTCACACAGCAAATAAGTGTCTGAGGCCAAAGTTGAACTCATAAAGATGAGTCTTCTTGACTCCTGGGTCAGTGCCCAGGGCTGGGGTTCCATGCTCTGCACCCCCTTGCTGTCCTAGAACCACATCTAGAAGCTAGATCTTCTGGATTTTCTACTCTTTATCTGGACACCATCTCGGTATCACAGTTTTCTGTAAAATGGGTTTGAACTCAAAAGTCCTGTCCAAATCCAGATCTGTGATGAGGCTCTATGACTTAGGTCTCAATAGATTGAATCACCAACTCACAGAAATGATTCTCTGATGGGGGTACAATTGAGTCATGCTATGGAAATCAGATTTTGGAAACTGGAAAGAGAGAGTAGTTTCTAGTTTTTTCCTCCCATGGGGAGAAAAAAGCCAACAATGCTAAAAATAAAGAAAATCTTGTAGAGGGCTAGATGAAATTATACATTTCAGCGGTACATACATGAGTTACTGACTACGTAATGGCACTGCTAGACTCCCACAACTGCTAGAAACTAGCATCTAGAGCTTTATAATAAGAAAGGAAAAATACAAAAGCCTTGGGGTTTTTTATTGTTTTTTTTTCCCACCAGCCAATTTCAAGGGAAGGGTAAGGAGGGATGTTGCTAGTGGGGAGAATATTGTTCTCTATGAAAAAACTTTTAGTAGCTTTAATTTTTAAATAATTTTCTTTTACACTGTTTCTTTTTAGATAATTTCTAAAATTCTAAACTTAATAAATACACAATTAAATGAGAATTTATATATACATAGTAGAATAGAAAGAGGATTTGTACATTAAATTGTGAACATTATGTATTCTATCCTTTTAAAATATATAATAAATTCTACATGTAACTTGCACAGCTGTCTTCCTTGTCCATAATTCTTTCTGACCTTTCTTCTATTTTATTCTGTGAATTTTTAAATGCTACATGACCCTCTTTTCTGTTTTGCCAAGTCTTTTTTTCATTAGAGGTTACTCTATCCCTATTTTCCCTTTCCCATTAAAAAAAACTTTTAAGAAAAATAGGCATAATCAAGCAAAAACAAATCCATGTGTTGTCTCTGTTTTAAAATGCATGTCTCATTTAGTCCCCTGAGATGATCACTTCCCTGTTAGGAGAGAGGTAGCATGATTATTTTTTAATCCTTCAAGAAACTGAGGCTCATAAAGGTTAAGTGACTTCTTATGAAAGGTCACACAGCATGTCACTGGTAGAAAAGTGCCTTTAGAATCATTCCTTTGCAGTCTCAGTTGCTCATTACATTTTACACAATTTTAATATTTCAAACTTTTTTCTTTACTATGTTGTTATTATTGTATGAACGGTTCTCCTGGTTCTGCACACTTAACTCTGTGTACAAGTATTACCAGTTTCTGTGAAGACTCATCATTTCTTATGGTACAATAACATCCCATCAATTCACTCATTACAACTTGTTCACCTATTCCCAAATTTATGAACACTCTTCTTATTTTCCAATTCTTTACTATAACAAAAAGTAAATATTTTATGCACCTTGGTTCTTTCCCTTTTCTTTGATTTCTTCAGGATCAAGACCTAATAGTGGTATTGTTGGGTCAAAAGATATACACAGTTTACTCAAAAATATTTTGACTATAATTCCAAACTGCTTGTCACAATAGTTGGATAAACGCATCATTCCTGTAGTAGTACAGTACTGTTTTTCTATTGCATTGCATGAAAATTTTCTTTGACTAAGTAAATGACCAAGGAAGAATTGAAGCTTTATAAGGTTTTTAGAAAGATTCCTCCAAACCAGAGAACAGGGACGTGCATGTTCTATTGCAAAGAGCACTCAATAAGATTCAGAAGGCATATTCTCTCTTGATCTCAGGAAACAAACTATATAACCAATCATATGCAACCACATATGCTTAATAATGGATAAATCACAACTTCTCCCATAGAATCAAAGGTCCTAAGACCATAGGTCTTGGATCTGGCAGGGACCTTCAAGTTCCATCTAGTCCAATTCACTGCTTGTAAGCCATCTGTCAAAGGCCAAAACCAGACTAAAATGTAATTTGAAAATGTTTAACAATACAAATATATAACATAATGTTAATTTGTGGTTTTCTAAGTCAACATATAGCCCACAAGTATCTGTTTATATCTGAGTTTGATATTACTAATGTTCAATCTTCCTAATTTTACAAAATGAGGTAATTGAGATCCAGTTTCTTATTTACTCCAAATTTCATGCATAGTAAGTAGCAAAGCTAGGATGGGAAAATGAGGTCTTTCAGCTGTAAATCTGGACTCTTTCCATGAATGACCTCCCACCAACTTTCATCAGCTGATGACCTTCTCTTCCTAAAATCTGGAACTGCTCTCTCTGAGTTCTCCTTCTCCTTTGGCAGTTTATCATGATATCATGCCCTGTGACTGTAGGCATTTCTCAAAGCCTTGTCCTAGGTCCTCTTCTTTATTTCCTATATATGATGATGACATTGACTCCCATGTGTTGAATTATTATCTACATACAGATAATTCCCATATCAATTTACCCATCTCTAGTCTCATTTGTGAGATTCAGTCCCATATCACCAATTGTCTACTTAGAAATTTCAAACTGGATGATCCAACAGATATCTCAAGTTCAACATGCCCAAAACTGAGTCCATTAACTTTCTAGCACAAACACGTCCTCCTTTGGAACGTACATATTTTGTCAAGAGAATCCTTTTAAGTAAAATTGCAATCTCAGCAAAAATCCTTGGTTCCTAATGGTCTTTCAAGCCATATATCAATGCATTTCCCAGCTTGTAATTTCTGTCTCTGTACTATGACTTGCTTCTGATCACTTCCTTCTATTCACATGGCCAGCACCCTTGTTCATCAGTAGTGGGATATCACAGCAGCTAGCCTCCCTACCTCAAGAACCCACCTCTCCAATCCATTCTAAATACAACTACTAAAGAGATTTCCTAAAGTTTAGGTCTGATTAAGTCACTACTCTAACTCAACGTATCCCAATGGCTCCTTACTACCTCCAGAAAAAAATAAAATTTCCTCTGTTGAACATTTAAAGACCTTTAACATATCTTTGTAAACATTATCCTTCATCTTCCTTGAATTCTACAGTTCAGTCAAACTATACTTTTTGCCATTTGTCACCCTGACATTCTATCCCCCTTTTCTATAAGCATGTTTTAGCTTTCCCCTTATCTGGACTGCACACTCTCCTCCACTCTGCCACATAAAATACCTTGTCCCCTACAAGATTCCACTCAGATACCATGTTCTACAAGTTTTTCCAGATCCCCAGCTCCTGTACCCTACCTTAATTACATTATATTTATTTTGTATATTTTCTCCCTATATATTTGTGTATAAAGTACGTAAAGTGCTTTGCAAATGTTAAAGCAGTATATAAAAGCAGTATAGTAGCTATTGGTACTATCACATTGTTTCATTCAATAGAAATTAAGCTTCTTAAAGCCTGTTACCATTTCATCTCTGTCCATGTATACATAACACCTTTTCATATATATGTTTATATATGTCATATGTCCACATATAATATGTTCACTTATAATGTGAACAATATATACACATAATATGTTATATATGTTTGTGTAACATATATGTTTATATATGCTATTGTTCACATATAACATTCACTTATAATGTGAATAATTCACATTATAAGTGAACAGAAATTAAGCTTCTTAAATGCTTACCATTTCATCTCTGTCCATATATTCATGGACCTAATAGAATTCCTTTCACATATATGTTTAATAAATTTTTGTTGAATTGAATTCTGAGTGCCACATTTTAGAATGTATTCAAATTCCACTTTCTGTCAGATGCATTCTTTATAGATTCCTGCTAAGTAAGGCCTCTGAGATTACATTCTATTGTGCTATGTATATATAAATCTGTGTGTGTGTGTGTGTATATATATGAATTCATACATACATGTATATTTGCATACATACACATATATTTTAAGGTGCATCATATTTTGTTTGTATTCAAATCCCTGGTATAACTGTACTTTCTAAGTCACATAACCCCCAAAGCTTAAATATGCTTTTTCCTCCCAAACAAAAAAGATCAGAACTTAACACAACTGGCATACCATGTCTGCTCATGTTCTCATGGAAAGAAGCGATCATCAAACTAGAAAGTGAAAGAAAAAGCAACTTATTTCTAACCAGCTTCACAAGAGACATTGGGCAAAGATTCCAAAGGATCCTAAAATAAGGCTCCAGTCACTGAAGCTGTATTTATTCTTTTATAAACTATACAGTAGCTCTATATGCTAAGGACAAAGTTTAAATTGAGCTTGAGATAGGGGCCATGGAATGATCGAGTAGTGAATTAGAAAGAAAATTGTGGCTTTTAAGTTCTAAGCGTGACAGTAGAGAGAATCACGGTGCCCAAACAGCTGCTACAACCTGAGTAATTCTCACTTCTCATGACATTTTTCACAGGAGATTTTGATATAAAACATATTTGTCTCTCTAGATATTCAAGCTGCCTTTTCCCCACCTTCTCATTTTGAATTTAGTTTATACATCCCAGATGTGACTTAGCTACCTTCAGTATTGATTTCTATTTTTATAAAATGATACTCAAGAACAATTTAGAAAGGGAAAAAAAAATCTGAAGTTTTTAAACCAGCTGTGAAGATCCATCTGGCACCATTCAAAGTCAATCACAACGGACAATACACACAAGAAAACAACACGGATCAGAAAGCAAAAGGCAAAGATGCCACAGGGGAAGGACAGCTTTTATTAACATTTGCTAGGGTTTCACACGAAAGTATTAACTTCCCAAGAAGTACTGAAGACTTAATTCAAGCTTATAAACTACAAATTCCTTTAAAATATCAACTGTATGCCCAAGAATTGATACTAATTTATTTGCATTTACTTATTCTCAAATCAGAAAATATATATTCATATGTAGGAAAAAGAAAAAACTATCTAAAGGACATGAAAATATCTCTACTTGTTAATAGGTCCCATGAATTAAGTCCAGTAAGGTTGGTAAATTAAAATGAAGCAAGATAACAGGAAGTTTCAAATGGAGCACATCTCTTACAGACCATGAAGAACAACTCAGAACTAGTCAGATTTTTGTTGTTATAAAAGTTACAAATTTCACAGATTAAAAGACAATAGGAAAACAACTTAGACATTATTCAGAGGACTTCAAACATGATGAAAACTGTGAAGATTTAAGGAACTGAACAAGGTGGACCTTGAGAAAACTTTGTGAGAACATGATTATGGCTTTCAAGTATCTGAAGCATTGTCATGGGAGAAATAAATTGGATTTGGTTTTTTTGTGGAAACATTGAGTAAGTGGTACAAGAGAATCAACTACACTCATCAATTTGGGTGTTACTTAATATTTTGGAAGGGTCCAAAGTCTGACAGCTATGCTTGGACCATAGTTCAAAGATATGGGATAGTTATGAAGTCAAATACAGTGTGTTACTCATTACTTCTATTTTTTATTTAAATTGTCTATTATATAATTCAGAAAAATACATATTATAGAACACAAAAAATTGTATTTAAAAATATGTCAGAGCCAAGATGGTAGAGTAGAAGCAGAGACTTGTTAGAGCTCTCCATCTAAACCCAGCCAAATACCAGTAAAAAAATTACTCTAAATAAATTCTGGAGCTGTAGAACCTACAGAATGATGGAGTGAAGCAAATCTCCAGACCAAGACATCCTGGAAGGTCGAAGAGAAGCGTCTATGCCCCTGAGCTGGGAGCAGAGGGCAGTCCAACATGCGCTTCGCTCGTACAGATAGAACCTGAGGAGGCCTACGGGGAATGAATCTTTGATCCCTGTAGTTTCCAGACTTCACAACCCCAAAACGCCAAGGACAAATTTGAAGGTCAGTGGAAAAAACCTGTCTGAGCAGTGTGAGAGAGTAGCATGATCTGGCCCCAACCCCAGGACAGTGGAAGGGGAACAGGAGCCCATGGCAACTTCAGTAGGGGCAGTGGCAGTTGCTGCTTCTGAAAGTGTAGGCTCTGACATTGTGGGGGGATTGAATGACTGAGAGTACACCCCTTACTCTCATTGGAAGTGGAGAACTACCTTGACAAAGAGCTCAAAAGTCAAGTAAATGACTGGGGAAATGAGCAAAAGTGGGGGGGGGAGGGGCGGAAGAGACTATAGAATCTTAGTTTGGTAACAAGGAAGAC
The DNA here is from genome assembly GCA_028658325.1 of Potorous gilbertii. NCBI lineage: Eukaryota > Metazoa > Chordata > Mammalia > Diprotodontia > Potoroidae > Potorous > Potorous gilbertii. The sequence continues at coordinate 206,793,837 of CM053772.1, read as the reverse complement.
CAAAATGTACAAACCAAAGAAAACAACAAAGTCAAAACTCCTACAGCCAAAGCCTCCAAGAAAAATGTGAATTGGACTCAAGTCATGGAAGAGCTCAAAAAGGATTTTGAAAATCAAGTAAGAGAAGTAGAGCAAAACTTGGGAACATAAATGAGAATGATAGAATAAAATCATGAAAAATGAACCAACTGCTTGCAAAAGGGGACCAAAAAAAAATGTTGAAGAAAATAACACCTTAAAAAATAGACTAACCCAAATGGCAAAAGAGATCAAAAAAGCCAATAGGAGAAGAATGTCTTAAAAAGCAGAATTGGTCAGATGGAAAAGGAAGTCCAAAAGCTCACTGAAGAAATTATTCCTTAAGATTAGAAAGGAGTAGATAGAAGCTAATGACTTTATGAAAAATCAAGAAATTATAAAACAAAACCAAAAGAATGAAAAAAAAACAGACAGTGTGAAATACCTCGTTGGAAAAACAACTGATATGGAAAATAAGATCCAGGAGAGAAAATTTAAAAATTTTGGACTACCTGAAAGCCATGATCAAATAAAGAGCCTAGAAATTACCTTTCAAGAAATTATCAAGGAAAACTGCCCTAGTGTTGTAGAACCAGAAGGTAAAATAGATATTGAAAAAATCCACTGATGACTTCCTGAAAGAGATCCCAAAAAGAAAACTCCTAAGAATATTGTAATCAAATTCCAGAACTCCCATGTCAAGGAGAAAATATTGCAAGCAGCCAGAAAGAAACAATTCAAGTATTGTGGAAACATAATCACAATAACATAAGATCTAGCAGCCTCTACGTTAAGGATTAGAGGGCTTGGAATATGATATTTCAGAGGTCAAACGAGCTAGCATTAAAACCAATAACTGAGTATAATACTTCAGGAGGAATAATGTTCATTCAATGAAATAGAGGACTTTTGAACATTCTTAATGAAAAGACCAGAGATGGATAGAAAATTTGACTTTCAAACACAAGAATCAAGAGACAAATGAAAAGAAAAAGAAATTGTTTACATTCTTATATAGAAAGATAATATTTGCAACTCTTGAGATTTTTCTCAGTATTAGGGTAGTTGGAGGGATTATATACATATAGACAGAGGGCAGAGGGTGAATTGAATAGGAAGGGATGATATGTAAAAAAATAAAATTAAAGGATGGAAGAGGAATATATTGGGAGAAGGAGAAAGAGAGAAATAGAATGGAGTAAATTGTCTCTCATATAAAGGAGGCAAGAAAAAGCTTTTTCAATGGAGGGGAAGAAAGGTAAGGTGAGAGGGAAAGAGTAAACCTTACTCTCATCAGATTTGACTTAAGGAGGGAATAACATGCACACTCAATTTGGTATGAAAATTTATCTTAGACTACAGGAAAGAATGAGGAAAAGGAATAAGTGGGTGTGGGGGTAGAGGAGATGATGGAAGGGAGGGCAAATGGGAGGAAGGGGTAATTAGGAATAAGAACTTTTGAGGAGAGACAAGGTCAGGAGAGAGAGCAGAATAAATGGGGGGATAGAATGGAGAGAAATATAGTTAGTCTTTTACATCACAACTGTTATGCAGGTGTTTTGCATGACTACACATGTATAACCTATATTGAATTGCTTGCCTTCTGAGTGGGGATGGGTGGGGAGGAAGGAAGGCAGAGAAGTTGGAACTCAAAGTTTTAAAGACAAATGTTAAAAATTGTTTTTACATGCAACTGGGAAATAAGGCATACAGGCACTGGGGTATAGAAATCCATCTTGCCCTATGGAAAAATGTAGGGGAGGAGGATAAGAGAAGGGAGAGGTATGATAGAAAGGAAGTCAGATTGGGGGAAGGGGTATTTGGACTGTACAATGTCTTGTGATGGACGGAGGGGAGATATGGAACTCAAAATCTTGTGGAAGTGAGTGTTGAAAACTAAAAATAAATTAATTTTTAAAAATATAAATCTCAATTATGTTCAGCTTCCTTTTAAAAAACATGTAAAAATTCAATATGCTATATTCAAAACTGTTCTAATTGTCTGTGCTGTCTTTTGAATATCCTTCTGATATCTTCCATGCATTTTCAATATGTCAATAACTCTTTTTATCTTCTTTTCTCTATATTTTTGGTAATTTTAATACTATATGCCTTCACCCCCCCCAAACCACACACCCTCAATAAAAAAAGAAAAAGAAAAAACATGTCTTGCAACAAATAAACAAAATTCAGAAAAACAAATCCACACATTTGTTATGTCCAAAAATGTCTAATTTTGAACCTTGAATCTATCATTTCTCTGTCAGGAAGTAGGAAATATGCTTGTTTGTAAATTCTCTATAAATATGGTGGGTAATTGCACAGATCAGTGTACTTAAATATTTTCAAGTTGTTTTCTTTATGATAATGTTACTGTATAAGTTGATCTCCTGGTTCTTCTCATTATACTCTGAATCAGTTGACACAAATCTTTTCAAGTTTCTATGAAATCATTTCCTTTCATTATCTCATAATACACAATAATATTCCATTATATTTTCTCCACCATTTTGCTAAAATGAAAAGGGCTATCATAAATAAAAACACTTCCATAACACCAGAGGGATCTTTTTCCTATTTCATTGATCTCATTAGTGGTATTGTAGAGTCAAGGGGTACTAGTGATTTGCTTTTTTTAGGCAAAGTGTCAAATTGCTTTTCAGAATGGCTCAACTATTTCACAATTCCACCAACATTACAACACTGTACTAAACTTCCCACAATCCTTCCAAAATTTGTCACTTTCTTTTCTGGTCATCTGAGGTAGAACCCCAGAGTTTTGGTTGTTTGTTTTTTCTTAAACTGGGATTTCTCTAATGATCAGTGATTAGGAGCATTTTGTCACATGACTTGATAGTTTGGATTTCTTCTTTTGAAAACTATTTATAGTATCTGATGATTAGCTGCTGAGGAATGACTCTCATTCTTATCTGTGAAATCAGGACTTAATGTATCATAGGTATCACAATTTGATCAGAAAAATTCACTGCAAGGGGTTTTCCTTGGTTTCATTGTTTCCCTTCCAATTTGATGGTATTGGTTAGCCATCACTGACAACAATTTCTTTCTAAAAATTCTTAATGGATCATTTTGTTCGGTGTTTCTTTTTATAGGCTTCTCTGATAATTTGCTATTATTTTGTAACCTTACAGATGAAGAAATAAAGGTAAAGAGAAAATGACTTCTTTCTAAGGAAACTACTCTAAGACCATACAAAAATAATATTTCTGTGAATGGCTATATCTTCAACTGATAGTTGCCATCAACACAAAAACATTATTTATTATTTTACACCAGCTTATAAGGAACATATTCTTAATTTTTTATGTCATAGATCCCTTTGGGCATTCTAGTGAAGTCTACGAACCTCTTCTCAGAAAAAAATATTTTTAAATACATAGGATTACAAAGAAAATAAATTATTTATTGATTTTATCATTCAAATTATGTATTTATTATTTAAACACAGTGATAATATTTTTTAAATTGAAAGATCCTAGATTAAGACTCTATCAAGATATTCTCAATTATTAATTATTTTGTAGATTTTATTGCTGTTGTTTGTTTTTGGCTGGTTCTGTGGTTTCATGATTAAGGAGAACTCCTGGTATGGTCATTCCCAGCACTGATCCTCAGAAACTCATCTGGAAGCTTTAGTTACAGTTCCTTGGGGCATCGAGAAATAAAGTAACTGTTTTGTTCACGGTCATACAATCAGTTTGCTTCAAGGACAAGACTTGAGTCCCAGGTATAAAGGCCTAGATATCTTCTTATCTTTATGGACAGGAACACTGACTTTCATTATAAGTGCAGAAATGAGAGACCTAAATTAAATAAATTTCTCCAAAGAGTCAGACATTAATCAGTGTCATGAGCCTAGAAAAATCACTGGCATCTTATTCCATAAGCTGCGTACAAAGTTATTGAAGGGGAAAGTGGGGCTTTAAAGAGAGAAAGAGTTTTTAACTTTAACCCTAAATAATAGATTTTCAAATTTAGAATCAATTTTGGAAACTGCATATATTTCATTTATGAATCTATGAATGAGCTCATTAACTTAAGGCTGACAGTAAAAAAATTAAAATACATTTTGAAGAAGTGAGTAATGTCCGCCTAATTCTGTGTTTGTATTTCATGAGAAGTTCACAATTATCATATTTATGACAAATCACTTGTTCATATTAAAATCAGGAAATGATGGCTAAAATGCCTGATATTTAATGTATAATTAAAAACACTTAGTGAGATAGAGGTTGAACCCCCAATAGAGGGACTTTTCATGTCTTTTTCCTTCTTCCTCTTCCTTTCTGTCAACCAGTTTATTATAATATGTAATAGCTACCTACAAGACTGTCAACTAGAAGGAAGGGAAAGGAAGTAAAAACTCAAATGCATTTGACATCTTGTAAACTGTTCTAATAAGAAATTTAGCACAAAAGTAGATTAAGGCTATTGAGTAAATTGTAGTTTAACTATCATCATCTCAAGAAATTCACCTTTGTGAATTCAAGATTGCACACACATTTTCAGTTACCGTCTGCATATGGGATCCATCCTTTGCTCTTATTGAAGTCATGGCTGGACATCGGAGAGCTCCACTCAGATCTTCCATTTAAAGAGGGATCCCAGGGCATCCACCTGATCATTTCCCACCCAGCTGCAGGATTTCTTTACTCCCCCTTAAATACTTATCATAGGATTTGGCACATAGTAGGTGTTTAACAAATATTTACTTACTGTCATCTAGAGTTGCTTCCTTCCTATACTCTGCTTGTTTTCCAAGCTATCCTTTACATTACAGAGTGACCTCTCTCATACACAGATCTGAGTCATGTTACCATTCTACTCTAACTCTTCCAATGACTCCTTATTACCCCTAAAAATTAAATCTCTAAAGTCAGTATTTTAGAATCTTCTTTTTTTTTTTTACAACAATCAACACATCTCTCTGGGTTTAGGAATATTCACCACTATTTCTTCTCTACATGCCGAAAAACACCAATATTTTTGTATTCATTCTCTTTACTTTCCTCTTCTCATTACTTTGCTTAGCCAACTCCCCCTACAAGAATGGCCTATCAGCACTGGGGAATTTCTGTCTATCTTTAAAGCCCATTCAGATGTCACTTCCACAAGGCAAAAGAAGAAAATAGAATAAACATGTAGTTAGCACCTATTACATGCCAGGCACTGTACCAAGCACTCTTCATATTGCCTCAGTGTGACAATAGACTTTGCTATGACCTCCTTGCATCTCTACAAGTCCAAACCAACTTTTTCCCAGCCAGATTTTATATAGACTTTCATTTGTGCATCATGAATGCACTTATCATGCATCTTTCAAATATACAGCTATCTGATCAATAATTCTTTGATTATGAATATTAAGCTAGGAGTAAAATAAGGAGAGATATGCCAGCATCCATCATGAAAATATTCAGTGCAGAACCTATATGGAAAAGAGATCTCCCATAGATGGTGAGGTTGTCTAAATGATCTTGATAAAAATGTACTAATTGCATCAAAACTCAAGACACCAAAAAGTTTCATAAATGGTATCCCACACTCCAAAGATTTTGGTCTATTGATATCTCTCCCTCCCAAAGAAAGTGGAAAAAGGAATGTCTATTATTCAGACCATTTTATAGAGCTGAAAGGTCAGACCATCAGTCAGGTACATCAGTATGGACATCTTCAATGGACAGAACAGATTAATTATGAACCAAGTCCAAAATGGAATAAAAGGAAGAAAGCAGACTACATTATATTTGGAACTACATAATACAGTGAATGATTCCAACCATTTTCCTACAAGAATACTGATCTTTTAGACAATAAATTTCCTCTGAAGAGGTTTTAGTTTTATGGTCAAGAATTACAGATAATTTCAGTGACCAAAGAATTAGGATTCCAGGACAATGATAGGGCAATGCAGAGAGGTGTGCTGAACCTTACCAATGAAGCATTTTGCCATAAGCAATATAAGGGAGGCTAATAAGGAGTCAGATCATTGGAAAAGGAGGTGGAGCAAGCATGTGATAAGTGCAAGGACCTGTGTGTTACACTGGCACAGACAATGTCAGAAGACGTGGAGAAAGGTTCCTACCATGTGCAGTGAACTCTTTATGGACAATTTATGGATGGACACAGGCAAGAGTCATGGAGGAAGAAAGGTCATAAATGAACTGTGCTCTCCACAATTGGAGGGAGTATACCAGGAGCTCACAGATACAATGAATTTGAAATTTGGCTACTTCTGTATGTACAATATACCCACATAAGACTGAAAACTCTATGAGGACAGAGACAGGGCTTTACCTAAGCATCTCAAAAGCGCTCTACACAAAGCTGGATCTCATTAAACATCTATTGAATTGTTTTCCCTCTTTATCCCCCATTATTATGAGTAATAGAATGATAAATCAGAGAGGAAAGACTAAAGGAAATCACTTTCTAAACAAAGATCCCCCATCTGCTGCTGTCAGATTTACATTCCATCTTGAATGAAAACTGTAATACGAACTGAAATAGGATGACCTCAAGCAAGATGAGTTGAAGAAATATCACCGGTATACCAAGAATCATGCCCTGTAGTATATGTGCCCTCAACTCCTGAGAATGGACAGCAACAGACACATGCCCCGTTAAATACTGCCACAGGCAGATGGAGAGCTAAACTCATATCTGAAACTCCACTCAAATAGTCTGGAGTCTCAAAGTCAAAGAGAATTCAAAATAGGGATGTGCTACAATCAGTAAACAAAAGATAGTTATTTAGTATTATTTAGGATTGAAGATTACTTAGAATGAAAATATCCAAAATGAGTCACCAGCCTTTTCAGGCAGAATCATAGAAATGTGCTGAGCAAGTAAGTAATGTCAAATGTTCTTATCTTATCCAAACTTGACTGTTTTTTGAATTCTCCTTTACTCTACCTTCCATACTTTGCAGCCTTCAAGACCTAACTCAGCTACCATCATAGACCCAATCCTAACATCACTCAGTAGGGTGGAGTCCAAGTGCTCTATTCCACAGTCATGTATCTAATAGCAGTTTTACAAACTCTCTTCACTGAACTCTTTTCACTTTCTCCTTGCACAATAATTACCTATATCCATATCTTTCCCCAAGGTGATGCCCCAATCTTGAAAGCAGGGTCTGTAATACCAGCACTTAGCATCATACCTCAGACATGGTCAACACGTAATAAATGTGTCCTTGAAATTGAAATTGAAATGAAAATGAAATCCTGACTCTAACAATAGGGACAGTCTTTAGTTTTCTATCATTTAAGAAGTGGTTGAAAAATGTTGACTTTCAATACTGATTCTCCATAAACATATGAAATTCTAACTTCCAGCTTTCAGTTTTGCTCAGAGATATAGTTAGGTTGTCTCTCTTAATTAAATCTTTCTCTGAATTATTTGAACCTATGCCTGCATTTACAAGGTACATAACAACTGGAAAAAAATTTTAAGGTAGTATAAACTCAGAAAGCTTATTGATATAAAGTCCAATACTGAAAAGTTTAAAAGTGCCGCATACCCGACTTCATCTTTTTAATTAAAAAAAAGTTAATCATGGCAATTCAATCTCAGATGTTTTAATTATTTATTCAGAAAATGTCCTGCCTCAAAGTGGAGAGTTCTAACCTCATGGAAGATGAAGAAACCAAATTTATGAGGCATCTTTCCATCAGATTCTCTTAGAATTACAATAGGATTGGTTTATGCTTATAAAAATGAAAATGCTAAATAGGAAAAAAATCACGTAAGAGTCCCTTTTAAGGATTTTTGAAATATATACAGAGGAACAACTGATCTTTAACCAATATTTTTACACAAATATCTTCAAAAAGATATGACTGAAACTAAATTTTATATGCTCAGATGTTAACAATAAGAAATGCTTTGTGAATGGAAGTAAGAATTCAATATTAAGCTAGAAAAAAGTCTCTGGCATCACTCTTCAGCTATGCTGACTAATTAAATGGCAATGAAGTGGATGTGTGAAAATATGCATTAGAGGTGTGTAATATCTAATGTAAAGAAGAGTAATCAAAGCCATTCAACAGGATTTAGGAAAGGATTTTAGTTAACAGCTTATGAGACAGGAGCATATAATTTCGCTAATTTGAAGTAGGTATTGTAATGTCTAAACACTACTGCTTTGCATATTTTAATGAAAACTGCCTCTCCACTAAGAATCCTTTAGTATGAACTGTATTTGCTCCACAGAGCTTCTGATCACTATGAGTTCAACATAATATCAAAGGTAGGCATTGTCCATTAAAATAATGGTCACCTCATTAAAATAGGTTAAAAAACAAGCTCCTCATTCCATGCTGCTATGCCACTGTACCATCAATCTGATGACAGGTGTCATATTAAATGCTTATAATGCGATGAACTTGCATCCAAGCAACAAAATCTACACATTTCTTTGATATTCTGTATACACCTGCAACTTGTTAATTCAAGGACATTTATTCAGCAAGTATAAATTTAGAAATGTCTATAGATTTACAAAGCCTTATTTACTTGTTTTGTAATTTACAGAAAATTAATCTGAAATCTTATCTGCATACTTTTCAAGAAAATGAAAACATAATGATAGTCAGTCACAAATGTAAGTACCTTGAGATAATGCTACATTGAAAGATCAACTTCCACAACCTACCTAGGTTAGACTAAAAACTGTTGAGATTTTTAATGTTGGCATCTAAAGTCTTTCAAGTATCCTTGTAAATCTTAGCATCACTTACCTGCCATCTAGTTTCTTCTTGAAATCGTTTTATCCAGTCTCCTTCTAAGTTCTTATCCTCTCTTAGGGATGCTTTTTCCATAGCAGATGTAGTTTTGCACAAACTAGGTTCAACACTGTCTGTCTCTGTGTCTTTGTCTCTATCTCTCCTCTCTCTGTCTCTCCTCTCTCTCTCTCTCCCTCTCCCTCTCCCTCTCCCTCTCCCTCTCCCTCTCCCTCCCTTGTCCCCCTGACCAAAACAACTTCAAGAGCAGTTCAGGTACAGAGTACATGTAGAAAATACTATGCTACAGGCTGAGCGTTTTGCCATGAACGACCACATATGAAAATATTCAAGAAAAATGGAACTATTCTGACATGTGCCTACTGGTCCAGCAAGGTGGTGTTCCCAATGGCTTAGGTAACAAGAAAGAGATTTAGCGCAAACATAAAGCAGTTCATTTCCAGGATATCAATGTGAATGTCAAAGGAGGGCAGTCTAAAGACATGCTATCTAAATATGTATTTATATGTATGCTTCTGTCTATTCCTACAAGACACCAAGTACTCTTTCAAATAGTATTTGCAGTTTCTAACCATTACTCAGTAGGGTTGCATCACAGGAATGCAGTCCCAGGGGATAGATAAGCTACTCCAGATAAAGAAAAGGCATTTTATTTCAACAAATCTCCCTGAAAAGTGCTTTACGAATCACCCAGCAATGAATAAACATGAATAAATATAAGCTCATTTTGGTGAAAATGGGCTCATTACCATAGTGGCTGCTGAGCTCACTTGCCCCCTGATTTGCACCCTCCCCCTCCCCCAAGCAAGAGACAAACACTTTAGACTGACCACAGAAATTAGCCTCTTACCTAAACAATAGCTTTAGCACCATCTGAAACCTCCATTTAGATGATATTCCCTAGAGAAAACAGGTTCAACAAAGACAAATCACATTCCCTCCAGTTATGGTCACTGCCTTTATTACTACTGAACTCACACTTTTATAATTCTTATCAAAAAATGAAAATAACATTTTGTAGATTTTAAAACTTATCCCACATGCTGACCTTCAGTAACACCTAGTTCTTATGAGTTAAAGGTCATTGTTCATGTTCAATGGATGATCCCTTCTGCAACACTGCCTATGAGGGAAAAGGTAGGAAATGTAGAAATCTTTCTTTCTCCCACCTTCTTGCATTTTCTGTCATTTCAATTCAACTCACTATATATTGATTTGGTAGCTACCAGGTATGAGCCACTGAGAATTCAAAAATCAAACAGTAAACAGTTCCTGAACCTTCAAGGAGATTACTTTCTATTTACAATCAGGCCTGTGTTCTCCCATAAATAAGATCATACATGTGAACGAGAATAAATAAAGCTTAAGCATAGGGAACTCTTCTGCAAGTATTGTAGAACTGTCAAAGAAATTTAGTATTACTTTCCAAGGTAACATGAATCAAATCCATGCTGTGCTTTTATATCAACACACTGGCCCAAGAGTCCAACCTAAGAAGAGGCCGAAAGCACAAAGTACAATGGGTGGAATATCTACCACACTAAAAACAGTCATCTTTATCCCCTACGAAAGTGATGCTACTGCCCTAAGCATAGAGGGGAAGGAATATATATATATATATTTATATATATATATCTGTGGGGGGGGGGGTGATGGTTTTGTTTCCTTATTATTCCATATGATCCCAAGTCTTGAGGGTAAATTAAAAGACTTAGGGGAAGTCAAGCTCTTACCAATACATAGTATGATTTTACAACATTTCTCAGGGCCAAGTTTAGGCAAGGAAAGGAAAAGTAGGTGATTAAAAACACTTTTATCAATCTTATCTCTACCTATAAATTGAACTCCCTGAAAGGAGACACTAAGTCTTCTAATATCCCAAGGGAGAAGTCATACCTCCTGCCTCTACATTCCCTTAACACTTGTACTTATCCTTTAACACTTGACATATTCCCTCAATATTATTTACCTTTGTATCAGTCACAGCACCTAGTGCAGGGCCTCACATATAATAGGAATATATAAAATATATTTTTAAATTTTTGATATAAATTTTACTTTTTCTTCGAGAGGAGAGGAGGTAAGTTTAATTCCATCTATGATAGTGATACATGCCCTAACTATGGAAATAGTACAAAAAATTTTGAATGAATCAACATTTCATCATCAAAATGGTTAAAATATGAATAAAATGAAAGTCAAGAGAGCCAAGGCATGATTGCATTTTTTGCCCAAGAACATACAACAAAATAATGACATAGCATTTTTAGGTCTGCAAAGCATATTATATACATTATGTCACTTGAAACTCACAACTCTATGAGGCAAATACCACAGGCATAATCCCCATGTCACAGAACAGATTTGAAAATGGTCACATCACAATGGTCAAAGGTGAGATAGGAACAATGTTCTTAAAGATTTAGCAGGGTTTACACATATGCTGCTATCCATTTCTAGGAGTAAGAAGATCTCATGGAGCTACCACAGGGTTCTAAGTCTATGGAACATTGAAAGTGGAATCACCTAAGGATAAGCTCTGAAGAAGGATGAAACCATAAAAGGCAGGGTGAAATTTTACACATAGGTTCACAATAGCCTTTCCTCCTTTGTTTTTGATTGAAAGATACCCTTGAAACAGAATCTATTTATTTCTAGGAATAACAAAGAAAGGAAGACTAAGAATTGTCAGTGGCTCTGGGCAGCTACCAACTTGGTGTTCCTTCCAGGGACCCAGTGAAACCTGAGCTGGGATAGAATCTGAAGAGCTATAGTGGCCAAGTAGGAGACCCTCATATATTATCTCATTGAATCTGCACAAGTCTGTGAGGTAGTGCTATTACAATTCCACTTTACAGATGAGGAAACCAAGGCAGACAGATGGCAAGTGACATATCCTAAGTCACACAGCTAGTAGTATATAGAGGCAAAATTTGAACTCAGGTCCTGTGTGTCCCATTCACTATGCCTACCACACATGCCTTAAATTCCTAATCTGGTCTCCTAGAGGATCTTTTCCTTTGGAAAAATGTAACAGAAGTTACACTGGAAATCAAAAGGAAATGGAGAGTTACTTTAGAGAAATTTACCTTACACTCAAGCAAGGAAATATTAGCAAAAAATTAGACCAGAGCACTCTCATAACTTTGCAAAGGATGAAATCTGTATTTAGCATAGCATAGGCTTTCAGAGTTGAAATCAAATGTGAAGAAACCTTTATTATTTTTTTATAAAAACAATTAAAAGAGTTGAAGAGATAGCTGGATACCTATTGACTGAAGACCTTAAGATAAGCATAGATGACTATTGCCAGGTTCCTGTTCTGGTTGTGTTTGATAATTCCTAAGGTCCTTCATACTTCTACAATTCTGGGGATATATTAAATTTATACATGAAGAAACTTCAAAGTAAAAAAAAAAGGGGGGGGAGAAAAATTAAAAGGGGGAAGTGGAGAAATATAAAACCAGGGAAGTTAGCCCTTACCCTGTACTTAACCAACACAGACTGAAAGTAACAATAGTAAAATACCCTGTCTGGAAACTATATTTCAATCATGCAATGAGAAAAGCTCAGATTATAATCATAGATATCCCAAATAATTACCACTTAAAGTTAACCTATCTTTCTATAAGTATGTAATAGCACTAACTGCATATAAGTGAGAAGACCTGAAAGACATTTCCCAATGGAAATAAGATGATTTCACTCAACACTCTTGGAATTACTTTGATAAATTTAAACTTGAAACAAAATAATTTAATAAAAATGACATATGGGTGATAGCATTAATTTTTCTGTACATATAAATGTTGCTCATTTTCTTTTTTTCTTTAAAAAACTTTTCATTTCATTAAATATTTCTAAATTACATAAAAAGATTTAATAATCTTTTTTTAAACTTGAATTCCAAATTCTCTCCCCTTTTCCTCTTGCTCCACCTTTGTCTTAAAAAGGCAAGCAGTTTTATTTTGATTATACATATGAGATCATAAGAAACATTTTCAGTAAGTATGAGAATGTATATGAAAACACAAACCAAATAAATATAAATATAAAAGACTAAAAAATAAGTATACTTCATTTTGATTTCAGAGTTTATCAGTTCTCTCCTTGGAGGTAGATAGTATTTTTTATCATAAGTCTTTTTGTCTTTGATCATTGTATTGCTGTGAATATTGCTATGAATAGCTAAGTCATTCGCAGTTGATCACTGTGTAATATCGCTATTACTATGTACAATGTTCTTATTTTGCTCATTTTATTTTACGACTTTACAATTTTATGATTTTCATCTTATTTTTCTCATTTGCATAAGTTCATGTAAGTCTTCCCAGATTTTTCTGAAAGCATCCTGCTCATCATTTTCTATAAAAAAAAGAGTATTCCAGATTATCATAGACAATAACTTGTTTAGCCAATACTCAATTGATGGGCATCCCCTCTATGTCCCTTCTTTGCCACCACAAAAAAAGAACTGCTATAAATATTTTAGAACAAATAGATCCTTTTTTCATTTCTTTGATCTCTTTGGGATATATATAGAGCTAGTGATGGTGCTGCTGGGTCAAAGGGCATGCATAGATTTATAGTCCATTGGGCAGAGTTCTAAATTGTTCTTCAGAGTGGTTGGACCAGTTCAGACCTCCAACAGTGCATCAGTGTCCCAATTTTTCACACCCCCTCCAGCATATGTCATTTTTCATTTCTGTCATGTTATTCAATCTGATAGGTTTGAGGCGGTACCTCACAACTGTTTTAATTTGCATTCCCCTAATCTGTAATGATTTAGAGCATTTTTATGTGACTATTGATACCTTTGATTTCTTCTTAAAACTGCCTGTTCATATTCTTTGACTACTTTTGTTGTGTTCATCTTTAGTTGCCAAAGAAGACCATGCCATTGGAGAAATGATGACATGACTTGCACTTGACTATGTTTTCAGTGAGGGAGGGCTGTGCAGTTCACCAGCCTCAGTTCTCCTCCAGAGTCACCTGAATCCAGTGACCAGATACTCATAAGAATGACTGGAGATGATCCAGGAAGCTCTGGGAGACCTTGGCCCCTTTAGTCCAAGGTCTATTCAGGTATTCACTTAGGGTAAGGTAATGCCCATTCAGTGAATAGGCCTGTTTAAGAAGTAGCCAGGGATGGCTCCTTTAATGAGGCAAAGAAAAATAAAGATATCAGTCTGGGAGGGAAACAGCAACAGTTACTATTGATAATCACTCTGAAGCCAGGAGGGTTCAGACTATTTATCAACTGGTGAATGTCTCTTATTTTTATTTTGTTTTGTTTTGTTTTTTGGATCAGTTCCCTTCATATTTAAGAAATGAGACCTTTAATCAGAGAAACTTGCTGCAAAAATTTGCCCTAATTTCCTGTTTTTATTCTGGTTTTGGTTCATTAGTTTTGTTTGTGCAAAAGCTTTTTTAATTTCAAGTAATAAAAATGATCTATTTTACTTCCTGTGATCTCCTCTGTCTCTTGCTTGTTCATAAACTCTTCCCTTATCCAGAGATCTGACAGGTCCACTCCACTATCTGCTTCCATTTTATGGGAGATTTCATCTCATTCACATTCACTGCTATGATTACTCTCCTTTACTTTCCAGAAGATCTTGTTCCAATCCTTTAACGTTGTAGCTGCTGATGTGTAATCCTGATTGTATCTCCCTGATATTTGATGTTTCTTTCTGGTCACTTGCAGTATTTTTTTCATGACCTGATAGTTCTGAAATTTCCTTATAATGTTCCGTGAAGTTTTTATTTGGGGCGATTGGTAGCTCCTTTCAATGTCTATTTTGTCTTCTGTTTCCAGGACATCAGGGAAGTTTTCCTTGATAATTTCCTGAAAGATACTGTTCAGGTCCTCCTTCTCATTATTGCTTTCAGGTATTCCAGTGAGTCTGACATTGTCTTTCTTGGATCTATTTTCCAGATTAACTGGAGATATTTTACATTTTGTTCCATTTTTTTCATTCTTTTGAATTTGTTGGATTGGTTCTTAACATCTCATAGAGTCATTGCTTCCACTTGCCCAATTCTAACTTTTCTTCTTCCAAACGGTTGACTTTTTCATAATTTTCTTTTCACTCTCATTTCTTTTCCCAATTTTTCTTCTACCTCTCTTATATGATTTTGAGCTCCTTTCTTAGCCCTTTTAGGAATTCCTTCCAGACTTGAGACCACTTCCAGTTTTTCTTGGGGGTTTTACCCATAGGTATTCTGACAATGGTGTCCTCTTTTAAGTTGTGTCTTAACCTTCCCAGTCACCATAATAGCTTTCAATGGTCAGATTCTCCCTGCTGTTTTCTGCTCATCTTTTTGGAATTTTTCACTTTCTTTTAAATCTGAGCTCTGTTCCTAGGGTAGAAGGGGCATTGTCTCAGGTTTCTTGTGCAAGGGGCTAAAGGCCCTAGCTGTTTACCTAGTGCTGCACTGATGTTGCCCCGAGGCCCGCAGAGGACCCACAACTCTGGTGCTGCATGGTGGGAGTGGCAGTGCAGGGTGGCTGGTGCTGCTGGAGGCTAAAGTGCTCTAAGTGGTAGCTTAGCTGGTACTGAGCCAGGTCCTAGTGTTGGTATCTGGTGTGTGCTGAGGAGGGCAGCATGTTTGCATATTTCCCTGGGGCTACACTGAAGCACACATTGGTCTAGTCACTGGCAGCTGCCTGTTTGCCCAGGGCTATGCTCAAGCCTATGGTGATTCTCAGAGCTGGAGTCTGTTCCCCTGACTATACTGAGGCATATGGGGGGGGCGGGGTCCTAGTGTTGGTGTTTGCCTGCTCTCCCACACTGGGGCTCAGGATCCCCCATGGGTTTGCTGAGGTGGCATTTGCTGGGATGCTTCCCTGTCCTGGGTTGTGTTACCCTTTTACTAGAGTAAGACAGTCTTTTAATGTACTGTTATAGAGGGTATTTTCTTAGAGTTGACTCCTAAAAAAAGGAAAATTATTAGGGCTTTTTTAATGTACTGTTATAGAGGGTATTTTCTTAGAGTTGACTCCTAAAAAAAAGGAAAATTATTAGGGCTTAGAGAGTTTAATACTTGTAAAGTATTTACTCCTCTATGACCATGTTTTCAAAATCACATGGGTGGGTGACCCCCTACATCGTGTGACTTAAAGAATAAACAAGTATTCCTGAAAAGGCCACTCTGCACATAAACATTTTTTCCATTCCATTTCAATTTCAGCCATAATGCCTGAAATCCCATCATGAAGGATTCATGTACAATACAATTATTCCTAATTGGTAATATTGAACATCATTAGCTTTGTAATAGTTAATGCCAGGGAACTAGCTGACAGAGAGAAGACCTTTGGGAATGGAAAGAGAAATGATTTAGACATCCAGAAGATAAAGAGAATGTGAGCAAGAAAGAAAAGGGGGCATAATAAGAGATAGGAAGTATCAAAGACAAACTTCAGAGCTTTGACTAGGATTAGACCCAGAGATGAGTGGAGCCAGCTCAAACAGGCTCAAAAACACCTATTGCTAAATTTTCAGCATGAACATTTATACCTCTCAAATTAACAAACTACAGATCGGGGCTTGATTTATTGTTTTGGTGATTTCTAGACTTAAGAAAGTGAAAGAGAAAACATTAATTATTCAAACTAAACTTAAAAACGTATTGAGCAAACATTTTTCTTCCAGATAGCCAGTTGTTAAACCAGAACAATCCTTGTTAGAGAGGAGACAGAATACTGAATGTGAGAAACAAAGGGAAAGATGGTTTAGCTGTATCCCAGCTAATGCCTAATCAAGCTGGAAATAGAAGCTGGCGCTAGGTTGCAAAGGGCTAATAGCCAAACAGAGGGGTTTATATTTTATCGTAAAGAAAATAAAAAGTCACAGGAGTTTCTGGAGTACCATAGTAACATGACCAGATCTTAACTTCAGGAAAATCCCTTTGGAAGCTGTGAAGAGGAGGAATTAGAGGGGAAAGGACTTGGGGTAGGGTGGCCAAATCAGTGACAACTGAAATAATTTAGACAAGAAGGGATGAGGGAAGAAAATAAAATAGTACTTGTATGAGCGATGAGAGGAAGGTGGATGCAAGAGATGTTGTGGAGGTAAAGATGGCAAGTTTTAAGAATTGTGTGGATGTGGGGTAAGGTTGGCAATAAAGAGTAAAGGAAAGTAACAATGAAGTTATGAAGTTGAAAGACTAGAACTTTGGGATTTCCTCAGTAGAAATAGGGAGATCTGGTAGAGGTTGGGTATGAGGGAAAAGATAATAAGCTCTTTTTTGGAAACGTTGAGGTTGAAACCTCTCTGGAAAATCCAATTGGAAATGTCTAATAAGTAGCTGATGATAAAAAATGAAATACGAGAAAGAGACTGAGGCTGGATATGATCTGTGAGATATCTGTAGCAAGACGATGAGGTCACCAAAAATAAGAATGTCAGAGAAGATTTAGGATGGAAGCCTGGGGGACAATCCACAGTTACTAGCTATGGTATAAACCGAGAACTGAGAAGAGACAGCAGAAAAGTCAGTATTCAAAAAAAAAATAGAAAGGAAAAAAGTGACTAATAGGAGATTGTACTCAAAGGTGTCAGATGCAGAGAGGTCAATGGAAATGAAAAAAGCCACAGAAAAAAAACTGGCATGCATTGATCTCTTCTCTTTGTTCAATTCCAAAGCAACATAGGGCTTTTTTAGGACACATCCTGGCAAAGAAAATGGGGAGAAAGCAAGTCTGCCAAATCATCTAGCAGTTTAGATGAACATAATGGTTCCATTTATTATTTAAGAAAAACAACCAATGACAAGTGAATGAAGTGCTTCCTTGGACATTGAGACGACTGATTTCATATAAATCGATACTGAGTGCTACAAAATGTCAGAAAATACCAAATGAGGAGAAAAGGATCAATAGATAACCTAAGAATTAAATGAATGATGAATCATCTTTACCAACCAAGATAAATTCAACTATGAAAACTTTGTCAAAGTAACAACCAGACTCTGACTTAAAACCACAAAATTAAGTTAATTCACATGTGAGGCTCAGAGAGGTCACTTTAAACATAGAATGTTGTTAATGTTTTTCAAAGGAAGAAAAATTCATGAGAAAGAGTTACACACAAAGAAATGAACTCAAACTTTCTATCTTCTGATTGAATAACAATAGTTTTTAGGAATATAAGTAAAAATGAAAATTATTAAGGTAGATATAGATATATAATATTTCTTAGTCCAATTATGTCTCTAAAATTTAACCCATCCCCTTAAGCTACATACAGATGATGCTTATTTAAAATAGCACCTATTTGGAAGAAAATCAATACATCAAAATAGTAGGTGGGGCATAGCCTAGCAGGGTACAATTAACAATAGAGTTAGAAAACCTTACTGTGCTACTTGGAAGTTGTTTGACCCAGGACAAATCACTTAAACTTGACTTTGTGGTATAATTACTTGCCCTGACTGTTTCATGGGGTTGTTGAATATTTAAAATGCAATAATATAAAAATTCTTTGTAACCCCAAAGTTACAAACTATTATTCATAACTAATAAATATAGCCCTGAAAAAGAAATAGCTATATCAGACTATTTTAATTTGTTTCCTCTCGTGCAAACATATATAAAAGTACTCTTGGTGGCACCAAAATTTGATTATGTTTAACTTTCCCCAATAGAATTTTTTTAAAACATGAAATTGTTTCTGAAATGCTCACTCAGCATTTCCAAATGCAGTATAGTTTGCAAGTCTTTAGAGAACTCTGGATTGTAGCATGTTGTGCCCTTTAGGAGCTGAATCAGTTCTCAGTCCAAACACCCATTAAAAGGAACCAGTCTTCTCCATGGTCACATGGTCCAAGTTCTCCTAAGTGTCTGTCAATCCTTCAAACAGAAAAGAATATGGAAAGATTACTCTTTCCCAGACTCACAATAGAATAATAGGAACAGGGGTCTAAAGCAAGAAGAAACTTCAGAGGCCATTTAGTCTAACTCCATGATTTTACAAATGTGGAAAGTGAGGCACAGGGAATTTAAATGGCTTGGCTTTGCCAATATACTTCTAGTCACCAAGTTAATAACCTCAGGGCTGTTCTTGACTTTTCACCCTGTCCCCAATAGCCAAAGTCAAACATAACATTACCATGTCTACTTCTATGAGATTATCTCACATTTAACCCTTTATTTCTACCCACACAACCACCACCTTAGCTCAGATCCTCATTTACTCTCATTTAGACAAATAGAATGACTCCTGATTGGTCTGTATACCAATGGGTCTCTTCCCAATGCCATCCATCCTCCACAAAACTGGCCAAAGTGATTTGCCCTAAGCATAAATCTAAATATCCCACTGCCCAACTCAATAAACTCCAAGAACTCCCTAAGACCTTTAAGATAAACTCCTCAGTTTGACTTTTAAAGACCTTCACAACCTGGCCCCAATCTCTCTCCTCTCATTATACATAATCCCCTTTTATAACCTCAATGGTCCAGTCAGATTGGCCTTCCTCTGTTCCTGACACATTTCTTTACCTTTGTACCTTTGTACTCACCATTCCTCAATGTCTGGACGGCACACCTGCTCACCTCTACCACCTAGAATCCTTCACTTCCTTCAAGATACTGCTTATGCAGCACCTTTCCTGATAGCATCCTAATGTCTATCTTTGCTAATGGGCTTTTATTTATTCTGTATAAGTTTGCTTTCTGTATACTTATCAATCAATTTAAAATTATTGATTAAATACCAACTAGGTGCCCAACACTGTGCTAGGATCTAAGGATACAAGTACAAAAACATGAACTGATCCCCATGCAAAATGAGCTAATATTCTCATGGAGGAAACAAGTACATGTAAAAATATATACAGCATATATACACATATATTTAACAAATGCATATATACATTCAGATATACATACATGAATACATGTATATGTATGTGTACACATGTATGTATATACATGTATACATATATGAAAATGGTTAAATACAAGGTAGTTTGGGGGAGGTGGTGAAAACAATTAGAGGAAACAGGAAAAAATTCATGCAAAAGATGGTGCCTGAGGTATATCTTAAGGGAAAAGAGAAACTCTATGAGGCTTAGCACATGGTAAATGGTCATATAACAAAGAAATATGACTGACACATGTGTAGCATGAATAGACATATGATCTGAAATTTGGCCCAACTCATCTCCACAAGAGATTTCAGTTTCCTTTTCTGTGCGTGATTAATAGAAGAAGGGCCATACCCGCACCTCTAACCTAAGGAGAAAAAGTCAGGTAGGATCCACAAATTATACTACCGTCAGTCAACAAAATTTTAAGTGCCTACCATGTGCCAGGGAGGTGCCTACTATGTGCTAGGAGATACACAGAAAACAAAACAGTCCTTGTTCTTCAGGAGTTCAGTCTAACGGGGAAAACAACATGCAGACAACTATGTTCAAACAAGCTATGTACAAGATAAATTGGAAATAATCAATAGAAGTGAGAAACAAGAATCAAGGTGGTTTAGGAAAAGTTTCCAGTAAAAAAAATAGGATTTTAACTGAGACTTGAAGGAATCCAGGAGGCAGAGAATAAGGGCAGAAAAATTTCCTGGCATGAGGGAAAGCCAGTGAAAACTCCAAGAGTCAGAGATTCAATCTCTGTTACTCTTCTATCTCCAAAATAAATAAATAAAAGATATCTGGTTATAACTATATCCACTACACATCTAATAATAGTAAATTAAGGGGGATGATTTTAAAAGGTTCATAATAAAATGTACTTTCCCCGATCACTCTCAGGGAAAAGGGCGGGTAACACCTTACTGTCACCACGTTCGCTAACTTACCAGCAAACACTTGTTACCCCAAAATCATGAATAGCTAGCAAATCTCTTCAACAAAGTAAATAGAAAGCAGAAAATGAGGAAGTTTCATAGATTAGAATAAATTTTTAAAAACTCTACAGAGATAAATAAGATCTTTAGCTTAACACTGAAAGAGAACAATTTCACCCAGGGGAGTCTTCTCTTGGCATTCCCTAGGATTTTAGGTACAAGGAATTAAGGGACATTTCCCACATATCTATGACTCTGGAACGAACTACAGTTCACCATTCAAAAATCCATTCTTGCCTCTTTATGCTGCTTATCTGAGTCTTCCAACAATATGATGTCCTGTAACCTTCCTATACACACCATGCCTATGATAGTTGGCTCAGAGCTCTTTCAGGCAATACTTACATCTTCTTGTAGTACAGAAAAGAGCATACACCCATTGTCACAAGGTGGTCTGTCAGGAAAACTGCATAGGGCTTGGATGAAAGTAAGGTATGCTGTCTCTCCCAATATAATATAATCTCCTTGAGGATAAAGCTCCCTTGGTGGGGGGGAGGGGGAATGGAAAAGTGATATGACAAGTGGTATGTTCTTAGTTGCCTAGTACAGTTCCTGGCACTTAGCATATACTTAATATGCATGTTGACCCATTGGCCAAATTCACACAAATGGGAAGCAATCAAAGAAAAACTTGAACTTAGGTCCTCTGCTCCCAGAACCAATGTTTGGTCCACCAAACCATCTGACCCCTAAACCACACTTAACATATAAATTTAATCCAAAGGCTTCTAGATATAGATTACTAGGCAGAATAATAGTTCCACACAAGAAGTATCCATAATACCTTTGATGACATTTAATAAAGCCATAGTCCTGGAACCCAGGGTATTGTCTTTCTTAAAAGATATATAGAGATATATACTTCTTCAGATAGATTATAAAAGCTTTGTATGGTCTAAGGTTAAACCTAGAGAGAGACACAAGATGATTCTTAGGAGACTCATGCCAATATGTTGAGCTGTAAGAAATAGGAGGCATGCTAGAAATCCTTCTGGTAAAGAAGATATACAAGTAGGAGTATTCCAGAGTCAGTTCATGCCAGCTGAGCCAATCATTCAATTTTTAATGTGAGCATTTATACCTCAGAAATCAGGAAATGCTACAAACCAGGGTTTGAGTTATTGTTTTGTTGATTGTCAACTCTAGACTTAAAACAGTGATGACAAAAGTTAATAATGAAGATTAAACTTACAAGTGTGGCCAGGATACATTTTTTGGAGAGCTGATTGTTAAACATTTAACTGGTACACTAATGTATCCAAAGAAAAAGGATAAAGAAGGGCTATTCAAGAAGGAAATACTCAAGTCTGTGAAGATAGTGGTAGACATAAGGCAGACCCATTCAAGAGAAGCTGGATATTTCTATTAAACAATTGTTCTAAGGTAAATGATACTAGACACTTCTGTGAATTAAACTTTTCAAAGACCTTTTCACCCTTTATCTCATTTTAATTCTCACAAGAGCTCCATGGAGAACAAATTTTATTGTCCCCAACTGACATAAGAAGAAAATAAGACCTAGAGAAGACAAGTTTCTGTCATATGAAAAAAGGATTCAATTTCTTCCAAATAATTCCCAAGGGCAGAGAGTGTGGATGTTACATGAAAGCACATTTCACATCAAAATAAAGAAGCATTTCTAAAAATTAGGAATTTCCAAAGATAAAAGAGGTTGTCTTGTTGACAAGTGAATGTCACTAGATGTATAGAAAGATCAGATCACCAATTCTCAGGAATGATGGAAAAATTTAGAGCTAGGTACTCTTTAAAAGTATCTCTCAGTACGAGATTCTATAATTCTGTAAGGTACTTCATTTATTGGATTTGAAAACAGATAGAGATTCCATTGGCTATGTTCAATGAGCAAGTAGGGACCTTGACTTCAACCTAGTCATCTGAAGTCTCTTCATATTTCCTTGGTTCTCAGCCCCTTTTACACCTGTCTTCCCTCTTCCTTAGATAAGAGTATGTGGGGGTGAAGGTAGGGGTGAAAGTGCTCTTAGTTATCTAGAAACAGCAGAGGAAAGATTGGTAAACACATACATCAAGACTTAGGGATGATTTGAGCAAAAGCTTCCCAGGGAAGGAACTGTGTTCTCTAAACTGCCTGATCTTCAGCACCAACAGAGCTCTCTGTACGTAATAGGTGCACAATAATTATTTATCCAGATACATATTGCCCCTTCAGATACTACTCATCTTTCTAAATCCATCATTCCCATTCAAACTCAGGTTGAATTGACTATCCCCATATTTTTTTCTCCTGGTGATAGAGGGTCAAATATGCCTTTTCATCAGCCTCCTGAGTACCTATGGGAGGCTCAAAGATGGGTACAAAAATTCACATTTCTTGACAAACTGTCACCAGATCAGTTTTCCTTGGTCTCACTGTTTCTGATACCACACACACAGCCACACATCCACACACCCACCTACACACACACACACACACACACACACATCAAAACTGCTTATAAACAGATCTAAATGCCTTTAACAGCATTACTCTAAAGAAACAGATGATGGAGAAAGATGATATTAAAGTTGCACTAATATCTGAGTAGGGATGAAAAGGAGATGGTGCCTGACACATAATAAAGAGGTGTCTCATAAATATTGGGTAAAAAATGTATGGCATTAGGGGTAAGGAAGGAAAGCAATGATCATCTTATACTTTGGGGGCTGATTTTACATTTACAAAAGTTTACTCACCATAAATCTGTATTCATAGGCAGCATTTACATAGTGCTTGAAGGTTTGCAATTTTTTTGCCATCATTATTACCTTGTTTGAACTTTGAAGATAGGGGTTTATTACTATTCCCATTTTACAGGTGAGGAAACTGAGGCAGATAGTTGTTAAATGTCACACCATTAATAACTGTCTGAAACTACATTTGAACTGGTGTCCTCCTAACTCTACCTCCTAGCCATGGCACCACCAAGCAGGCAGGATACTCCTTGCAAGTATTCCCATTTTACATACAAGGGAGCTATGAGTCAGAAAATTGAAATGACTTGACTTGACTTACCCAAGCCCACAGAACCACTGACCCATTCAAACCCAAGTCCTCTGTCTCCATGCCACATCTCCCACTATGAGAGGATGAGAGAACAAAGAAAGGAAGCATGAACACAGAGTGTGTGGACTTCCAACTTCATCATTGATAGCCATTCACAAAGTCGCTTGCTTTTTAGACGCCATTAATGCCTTCTTTTAAGAAACCTTGTCAGTATAAAATAAACAAAACGATAGGACCTCCGTCGTGCGTTATTTCTGACTGAAGGGTCTGCTATGTACTACTGGCTAGTCTTTTGTCCTATGTTGTTGAGGTCTGCTCCAGTAACAGAGTTTGACTACTGTCCCCAAAGGACCCTGAGAAAAACAAGAGGAAATCTCTCTAGAGGGCTCAGCAGAAAAGAAGCTTTTACATAAATAAATTCCCATTTAACATTTTCTGGAAAAGAATTCATTAGTTATCATTTCTGACATAGTATTTATGAATTTTCTTAGCTTGGTAATAAAAGCAGCACATATCCAAACAAGCTTCACCACTGTCTTTGTAAAATAGAGTTCATTATCTTTTTTTTTCTCTTGGAAGATTAAGGCCAATGAATAAAAGAAAGAGGGATTTTGCCCCTATATTTAGCACTCCTTACAACATCATGTCTCACAGGTATTAAAAATAGACCAAAATCAGCTGAACACGTTCTGTAAAATCATTAAAGATGGTAGGGCTTTCCAAGTGGAATATTTAAATGTATGCTACATCCAGGCCCAGATATATTGCTTGATTTTTTTTAATGGGAAAAATAGTTCTATAAGGAACAGTTCCTAGGAAGTAACCTCCCAAGAATGAGAGGTTCAAGTAGTGCTCTCCACTATATTAGGTATTCTCCGACTATGTCCCATAGAATTAGGATACAACAGAAAGCAGCCTCAGTAGCTTAACACAGAATTGGAGGGGGAGGCAATTTATCCCCAAGATCCTCTAGTCTTCTTTCAGAGATACTCTGCCACATGCCGACCCAGGGATTTTCTTGAGCCATTCCCCCATTTCAATCTGAGAAAAATAACAACCAAAATCAGGTCTGCTATCAACACCCAAGTGTGAAATAGTTTAGCCATTTACCCTTCCCAAAAGCAATGACATTTTTGTTGGGAAGGGTAGGGTTTCCCTTTTTCAAGGAGGGAGTAAAACTGATATCTTCCCACCAGCAATTGGGACATTTACCCATGTTTCTTGATTGTTTTTAACATTTTACTTTGTCTCTTACGCTTTTAAAAGTGATAAAGCTGTCAACCACCACATTGCCCATGTCAAAATATTCTTACCTGAAGGTAGCACACAGAGGGGCAATTGGGAATGCCTGGGAGGTGAGATGGAAAAACACAATATTTTTCCAGGTGGTTTGGAGCTAAAAATAGAAATGTTGATTCATTTTTAAAACTTCTTTGGGCAGAGAAAGTAACCTTTATAGGGGCTTATCTAGGTAAATGGGTCTGCCACCAGGCTAGCAATGAAGTGGGAATAAGCCAAGCCACTTTCCAGAGAAGAAGACCTGAGGATGAGGCTAAAAAAGAGTCCTACCCAAGGGGAAAAAATAACTAAGCTCACAAAAAGGTTTCAAAGTGACAGTCAGCAGTGTGCCCAGATTCAAAGGCTGAGCATATAGTATATAACTACAGTCGAAAAAAATACTTTAATAACTATCATTCTCCAGCATGGACCATTCAATTCAGTCAGGAAAGTCATTTTCATAGCACATGGTACTTCACACTTCATGTCACTGCCTTTCCCTATTCATCCACATTCCCCAATGAGAAACAGCCTCCACCAATCCCTTCTTGTGTGTCCTAGACTGAAAAGAGAGTGGAATCTACACCCAAAGGCCCTATATCCAAATCTGAGCTTTCCTATTTACTATCTACATGGTCTGAGACAAATGGTTTGACCTCTCTGAGCTTTACGTTCATGATCTGTAACATCCACTTACTTCACATTAGGTATTATGCTAAGGCTCCGGGGATAAATAGAAAAAGAAAAAAGAAATAGTCTCTTTTTTAAGGAGCTACCTCTTGAGGGGGACAATATGCATACAAACTAGTGTGCAAAGAATACAAAGTAGTTAGGGAAGGTTGTCTGAGAGACAGATTCAGTGAGGCAGGTATGAAGAAGTAGCATATTACAATAATACAAGATGCCCAGTACAAAGACCCAATGATGGGGGTCACAGATGGAATACTGCATGGGAGGAAAAGGTCTGAAGTGAAGGGAAATGTATTCATTAAGGAATAGGAATTACGGAAGGTAAAATCAAAGGTGTGAGCAGAGCTGGAGTGGGATAAATAGATTGAAGACCATCCAAGGGAATGGAGGGCTTCAGGCTGGCAGGGGAGGCTCAGGGTGTCCAAAGAGGTTAAAAATAACTAATTTGGGGAAAAGAGAAGAAGAAAAGATGGAAAGATTGCTGCTGGGGCCGTATGAAATGAAGAGATCAGACTGGATGGAGGGGATAGGGCAGGACGGGATGAAGGGACAGAGATTCAGCCTTGGATAGTTCCTAGCTCAGGAACCCTGTGCAAGTTACATAACTTCTGTCTGCCTCAGTTTCTTCATGAGTAAAGTGATGGTAACAACAGCCCTTACCTCCCAGGGTTGTTGTGAGGCTAATATTTGTCAGGCATTTAACACCAGTGTCTGACAAACAGTGGGTACTTAATAAATTCTTATTAATCTTTTTAAATTTTGAGGGAACTACATTTATTCATACTGAAAGTATCAGCAGATGTGATTACTGATACAAGTTTCATTTGAAGGATCATGGAATATGAGAAAACTTCTATTGTACAAAAGGCCAAGTATCCCACCTTTCAAACAAGGAAGAAAATAGTCTGCAAGCTATGGACTCATTAGCTACACGTCAACCCCTGGGAAAATTCTAGAATGGAATATTTAAAAATGAATAAACATCTAGCAAAGAAAGCAGTGATTACAAGGCAGCTAGGTGGCATAGTGGAGATACACAGTCACAGAGATATATAATAGTATCCTCTGCCTCAATCACTTTCTACCGGTATACCTGGATAAGTCATTTACTGCCTCAGTTTCCTCATCATGGACTTAAGAATTGCAGCTGCCTCACAGAGTTATGAGTATCAGATGGAATATCACATGTAAAGGACTTTGTAAATCTTACAGGGACCAAATAAATGCTGACTCTCAAGACAAAGCACTAGGCTGACCTTAACAAGAATGAGTCAAGCCAGATTAACCTTATTTCCTTTTTGTGACAAGCTAACTAAACTGGAAAATTCAGGAGATGTAACCAACCTACATTTTAGCAAACCTTTTGATAACATATCTCATTCTAGTTTCATAGAAAAAAAGAAATTTGCAGTGGTTGATAATAAGGTTAGATGGATTTATATATGGTTGAATAGCCATATTCAAATAGTTGTTGTTCATTATTAACTGGACAAGAGGTCTCCTCTGGAGCAAGATCTAACCTTTAACCTTGCAACCAATGATTTGGATAAATCAATAAAGGATTTATAATGATATAGAATTATATATTATACAATTATAATAATTTATTATATTTATTACCTTACTGTGTATAATCACTAATATATGAGATGTTGCAATATATAATTCTTAAATAGTTATATATAGATATATATACACATATATAATTTCTAAGTCTATGAGGGATTTTAATCAAACCTGCAGATAATATCAAATTTGAGGGAATAATTTATAAAAGACAAAATCTTTACAGAGTAGAGAGCTGGGCTAAATTTAGTATGATGAAATGCACTGCGGATAAATATAAAATCTATAATCTTGAGTGGAAAAAAATTAACTTCAATAGTACAAGATGAGGGAGGAATTAGTAGCTAAAAGTTTGTCTGAAAAAGATCTGTGGGCCTTAGTGGATCTCCAACTCAACATGACTTAGTAGTGTGATAAGGCAGCCAAAAAAGTGAATACAACATTGGCCCACATTAAGAGAAAGAGCTTTCAGAAATACAGACGGAAGAGGTCCTCTGCATTCTGCCCTAATCAAACCATATCTGTAGTGTTGTATTCAGTTTGTATAATATAGCTGTTAATCTGATGTTGATAACCTGCAAAGCACTCAAAGGAGACCACCCAAGATTAAGACCCTTGGGTCTATGTCATATGAGGATAGAATGAAATAACTGAGGATGATTAGCCTGAAGAAAAAATAAATAAAATATTTAAAATAAAATAAAATTTAAAAACTCAGGAGAAATAAAATATCTGTCTTCAAATATTTGAAGTGTTGTCATATAGGATAGGAATGAGACTTGTTCCATTTGGCTGAGAAAATGGAAACAGGAAAAATAAGTAGGAGAAACAGATTTGGGATTAAGATCAAGAAAAACTTCCTTATCATCAGAGTCGTACAGGAGTAGAAGGTGCTGCCCTCTTAGATGGTGGGTCTTACTAGAATCTTCAAGCACAAGGTAGATGACCATTTCTAATGCCCCCACGAATTATCTAAGATTATTAATTGCAAGGGAAAGACTGAGTTATACAGAGTACAGAAATAACCTCACTGAGAATTCCCTGCACCAGTAAAGTCACTGGTTTGACCAAAGACAAAAACATTTTGCATATACTTCTATAGGTCCCCCTCAACTCACTTTCCCAACTTGAACTCCTGGAAATTTGAAGTCCCCATTGCCCCACAGGCAATGACCACCACTCTCCCTTTTGGTTCAAGGGGTAGTCCCGAGAGTTGCTGGGGTTTCATTCATAAACCCTAACTACTATGCTTCCCACTGTTCACCACCTGGACTTAATTAGTATTTGCAAAGGGTATATTTACTAAACAGATAGTATAGGAACAGTTACAGAAATAATCCCTTAATCCCTAGAGGTATGCTCCCCACTTTTATACACAAAGTTCCTGAAGAAAGTAAACTCAAACTTGTAGTAAAATGATAGTGGGGACATGTATAGGAAACCCATGCACCAAAAGGGGTCCATGGCTCCTACTTACTAATCCATCTCTCTCTCTCTTTCTCTCTCTCTCTCTCTCTCTGTCTCTCTCTCTCTCTTTCTCTCTCTCTCTCCCCTCCCCCTCCCTCCCTCCCTTTCTTTTGTTGAAGTCTTTATAAGGACATTAAAAACAACTTATGAAGTTTCCCTGAGTATCTACTGGGCTCTGAGGATCAACGTTCGTGTTAAAATACCAAAATTGCCTTTCCTCAATGTTTGTAGTTGGTCCTCAATGTGTCTCTTGGCATCCAATGAAGATGTTGCAGTCACTGCTGCTCCATGTTCCAAAGGACAAAACCCTTTGACCTTTCAAACTTCACAGGGTCTTAACTCTGAAAATTCCATCTCTGTATACCCTATTATTTTTTCTCAGGAAACATTCAGTTATTCCTTAGGACATCTCTCTCTATTCATAGCCTAATGTATTATCTTCTCCTAGTTCAGTAACACTGCCAACATGGTCAGTGAAGCGAGAGGATTAGCTAGAGGAAGGTTCCAAACCAACTTCTGCTTAGGGACCTGGAATTTCATTCACTCGGGAATTTGGAGTCTTCCCATTTGAATGACTCTGAACTAGCTTGCTACACACACACACAC
>CM053772.1:206707119-206764058 GCA_028658325.1 Potorous gilbertii | reverse complement strand
TAAAGTTCTATTCTGATGTCTCATCATGGAGTGGATGGGACCATGGGTTCTCAAAGGCTATGCCTGCTGAGCTGAAGCTCTGGCAGGTCCAACCAGACTAGGAAGGCTGTTTATAATAACGTGTAGAGTGGTTAGGATTTCATTAATGGAGGAAGTACCACACCAATTAAATCACTTGAAGTATTCTTAAAGTATTTAAGTGGAGTACTAGAGCAATGCAAATGTCAAGTTACTTATGACTTGAGATAAAATGAAAGACAAAGCAATGAGCCCATTAAAAAGTACTTGTGAGCTTTACAACTTTTTAAAGATAGACACAAGAAGACAGGAATCCTATTTGGACAGGGCTATATTTATTTTGCTCAGATCTTGAAGTCAAAACAAATGGCCCTGAAGAGGTCTCTGTATTTGGAAAGAACTCCTTGGTCTCTTTGCAGATTTCCATACATAGGTCAAACAAGACAGATTTCCTTCTACCCATTCACTTCTTCGAGTTCCCCATTACTCCCAGACAACTTTGTGACTGCTCATCAAAAAAAGAAAAAAATAACAGAATTCATGACTTAAGCTCCTTCCTTTGCCTAGGACAAAAATGTCCAAGCCAGAAGGTTTACAAAGAGGCTTTAAAAAGCCTACTGCTAGAATCACAGATACTTCTGAATGAGGCCCAAGAATGGGTCAGCTTTTAAGTGGAGAGTGTAATGAGGACATGATAAATATAGCTTAAAATTTGTAAGTCATTTTTGAATTTGGTAACATAAGTTGGGACCATAAGTATGCGGTCAGAAGGCAATCACATGAAATATCTGCATGTAGGAAATGCAGATTTCCATCATCAACCACAACCTACTGCTTCAGTGCAACAGGGACCAGTGCAACAAACAAAAAGAAAGAATTCACCTGAAATGTGCTGAAACACCCTTATAACAAGTGTTTATTTAACAGGAATCCTTCAATGTTTTGATGAAATTGAGTGTCAGACTTTGGCGCATTTGCAGCATGTAAGTGATTCATTTACATGAGAAAAGATCAGAAAGTCAGCTGTGGATCCACAGAAACAACTCACTCCTGGATGGTTTAGAGCCCTTTCTCAATTCACTTAAGCTTGCATACTGGAGAGACCGAGAGTTTTTATACTTGTGAGGATCACTCTGGTGAAAAATCCAGAAAAGAGCCAGGTATGAAGTAAGAACTCAGCTCTTGAGGATTCACTTAGATTTCTCTTCCTGCTTTCCACCCTCCGACAGTAATAGCATTTTGCAAGCAGAAGTACTATAGCTATAGGAGAAATGTATTTGGAACATAGCCTGAGAGGAGAATCCAAAGATATACCTTCAATGGCTTCCACCTCCACCTTCTGTGGAGGGGTTTGGAAGACAAAGAACCCAGCTCCTGAATCAAGTCTCTGAGGGAGTAGTACTGCGGAGATACCTGTCCACTGGTCCTAAATAAGGGTGGTAAGCCTTCCCTAAGAGTATAGCAGTGGACTTTAGCTGGAGCTGGAAATGGATACAATTGAGACCATAGTCAAGCCACAGAGAAGTACACAGCCTAGTAGTGATGCTCCACAAAGAGTAGGACATGTCCCATGGAGGAACCATGACAAGTAAGAAGCAATTCAAATACACTACATTTAGACATAAGTGGTCCTATAGGACCAGAGTTACAGACTATCCCCCCACATTGCGGGGGGGGGGTCACTCATAACTTATCTTTATACTTACTCATTCTCCCAATTTATGATGTATATGTTTATAAAAGTATGTCCAGCGTGGGAGAAGGGGCAGAGGGAGAAAACTCTAATATGAATCTACTTAGAGCACTTAAATAAAATGCATTTTCTCTGTGTCTTTTGGTTGACTACTAAAAGATAAACATATGAGCCTTGAGCCTAGAATAGCCATTCTTCTCAACTCATGAAGTTGCCTAAGATGTGAAAAAGATAACTAACTCATCTAGAAAATATTTACGCCTTTCTGACCGTAAGACTAGCTGAATGTCCACTACACCACACATGCTCACCTAGGAAGTATACTCATTCAATGACATAGTGTCATTTGCATATTATCCTCCAACCCATGCAGAGACCAACTCCTATGTAACACATAGTAGAATAGTCTTTCAGAGTTATTGTGACTTGAAAAGAAAAAAATCATCTCACCAAGGCAAACCAGGTGATAAACCTCTGTGAACTCAGGCTGGTGCTAAGATGAGCCAGGCCCATACTCAAAGCTGTAGCAGCCTGGTAGTGCCTGACAGAGCTTATGCTCTTCTGAAACAGCATTTGAGAACCCAGGGTCACATCCGCAAGAGGTGAAACACCCAGGCAGGTGACAAACTTTGCCCCCAAGACTGACAACTCAAGACCTTGTTATTTAGTTATCATTTGCCTGCATAACTTGGCCATCCTGAATACCTCTTAAACAATATTTATACAGGGATGAATATATAGATCTTATTAGAAAAAAAAAACTTCCCAAATTGAGCTATTTGTAACTTTCTACTTCAAGTTTCACTCACCCCTGATTTGAAATGCAATGAAAGCACATTATTACTGTTTAAGATGCAAAGTACTGCCCTGAAAAATATTGCTTTCTTACCTGAGGTGAAACAAGTTATAAATTAATGGTTGGTGGAGAGTAAGGTACATGGTAAATAGAAATTCCTTAGAACCATGTGTGGGCTATTCTCCTCCAATAATGAGGTTATACTTGGGAGTGGATTAATTACTCTTTTTCTTCCAACTTAATTTATTTCATACTTTAAGAAACCAAAGTGTCCAGTAGCCACTATACTTGTGACAAAAAAACACAATAAAAGCAATTTCTCTGGTCCAAAAAATGAAGCGTTCCCGGTAATGCATTTTTGAATCCAGCATACCTTCCACTAATGAGGTTTCAGCATGCTATAAATAACACTAATGAGACTTTGTCTTGCCCATGTAATATATTTCCTTGATGCAGCTTTAGATTCTCTCATGTTGCATGGAAAACTAACAGCCTTAGAAAGAAATGTCTTCCAATAGCACATTAAAACCAAAAGCACAATTAAATATAAATGAATTCAGTAATTTAATTGCACTATTGTCGCTTTAAAAAATTCCGAAGAAAAGTAATGATGTCATTTTTTAATCGGTAAATAATAAAAGTGCTGCGGGGTTGGTGCAATATTTAAATAAACATTTTTCTTGAAAAGGGTAGGATGCAAAGACCACCTTACAGGCTAAAGAAATCTTGTGGCTTGCAAGAAACAGGCTTCCTTGGGTTAAACTGCTCTAATCCTCCGAATGCCTTAAAGCAGAGGCCTTCATTTCAGTCTTTTGATAAAGTTAAATTCTGTATCCTCCACCTTCCTTCCATATGCTTGTTTTCAGAATGTTTTCGGCTTTGGAATATGAGCAACAGCATTCGTTAGTTTCATGAAGGTTTCGGGAAAAAAACGCTGAGGGCCCTGACTATTTGACTACCTCTAGAGGTAAATACCTGAAAAATGGACTCTGTCATCAGGGAAGCAATGCTTATTATGTAGCGATGATGTAGCACTTTAGCTTTGGCAAAGTGTTCCAAAACCATTAAGTAGGTTGCCTCTCATACACGGCCTGACCTAGCCCATCTCTACTTCGATCATTCTCTGTGATAAAATTAGAGACATGAAAATAACTGAAAAGGAGATCAAACCAAAGAGTTTGGACTTCACTTTATATTGATTTGTATTCAATTACAGTTAAGAACATATATATGTATATATATATATACATATATATATAATGTATGTATCATTTATATATATTTCACTTAATAAAAATCAATATTATGGAAAAAAATTAAAATTCATAACATTTTAAAATTTTAATTTAAAAATTAAAAATAAAAAACAACATAATGGAAAAATTATGGGACATATTTATTTTCAGCATATTATCTCTTTAAATTATAGGGATACTACAGAGATTCACTGAATCAGGATACCAAAAAAATAAAAATAAGGAAAGACAACTTAGATATCACCTGCACCAGCTCCCCAACATAGGGTAGAGCTGCATCTGGACAGATGTGTACTTTTCCTAACATTTTCTAGATGGAAAGATTTAATAGACACTTTTGATAATATGGTACAAAGAGTATTAGAAAAGGGGACAGAATCTTGGGTGCTGCTATCTGAGTAAAAAATGGTAGATCTCCATAAAGCCATTGATTTGGTGATACATAAATGAAGTCTATGCTTTAGTTGTTTAAAATGGCCTTTCCATTATGTATATCTAAACTTAAAACAGTACTGTGTTCACAAGGTTTTTCTAATTCTCACTCCTCTTTCATTCAAATAGTATTTGGTGTTCTACTAGCAAGTTAAAATTTCCCATTTAAAGTCTAAAACAAGAAAGAGTAAAATATAAAAACCACTTAGTTGTGTTCATGTTTTTAATTGAACTAATAATGGTAGTGGTACCTTACTAAATCAACTAATGAACTAATGGAACCTCATTAGATTTTTGTAATGTTCAAATCAGAATATTTACAAATTACACATAAAATCCATCATTTAGATGTTGACAGGAGGAGGAGAGAAAGGAAGCAGAGGAGGAAAATGATGAGGATGTGATCACACTGCAATATAGAACAAGGTAGACTAAAATGATGTGAGAGTCTCCAATAAGAGGTGTGGAGCTGAACTCAGCGCATTCCAAGTTTCCTCATAACTCCAATTCTTTATGACTTGTGTTGACTCTGACACCATTAGCTCAATATTGTATGCTTTTGGTAAATCACTCCATTTGTGAGAACTTAAGTTTCTCCTACATGTCAAATGAAAAGGTTGAAATTAATCTTTAAGGTCTTCCAACTTAAAAACTTTTAGATAGTTCCAGAATTGAATGAAACTTATCCTTGGGAAGTTTTTTCTCATAACTAAGCTATATATGTAGTACTGAGTTCTCTACTCTGTTCTCTATGAAAGTAGAAAATGAATAGGTTAGTTTATGGATGTAATACCAACAGTCTAAAGAGGCTTGTATAAAGTAGTAAATAGAGTAATGTATTTGGAGACAGGAAGCCCTAAATTGAAATCTTTCTCACTAGTTGTATGTCCTTGGAAGAGCCACTTACCATCTCCATGCCTCAGTTTCCTCATCTATAAAAAGGAGAGGGTTGGATTTCATGGCATCTAAGGTATCTTCCAATTCTAAATCTATAAGTTGGTAATTTCCAAGGAAGAAAAGTATTAAATATTATATTGAGGATTTGGGGGAATGACTACTGGGATAAAAGGGTTAATTAATCAGGGATTCCTTAACCATTTGTATGAGATTCTCGATGATGAGAATACAAAGCACAGCTCTTTGTTTAGAGCAAAAGTTCTTGTTAGACACACAAGAGTAGATGGGTATGTTAATGTGGCATGAAAGAATAATCCATGGACAATGTCCATGAAGCTCAATTCCCATGTAGAGGAAAGGATTTTCTGAATTATCTAAGAAGCACAATCCTGGAATGAAGAATATTAGAGAAAGAGGATTTACAAGGCAGTACCGGTTTAGGGAGGTGCCTCATAGGCAATCTCAAGGATGAACCTCCTAGAAAGAAAAGAGGATTCCTTGATTCATTTTGCTCCTAGGACAAAAACGTTATCATCCATAACATTCTGGTGCAGCATCCTACCTGGAGAGTGATGCCAGGGAGCTCTTCTGGCAGTACAGGTCAAATGAAAAGGGTTTTACTTATTCATACCAAAGAATGGTGATTCTCTGGTGGGAGCGAAAGGAGACTGTGTGAGGCTCAGTGGAAAAGAAGAACTATTCAGAATGCCAAAGGAATGCCTCAGTGGCAAGTCCCAGTTCAAGTCCCTTCTGATGGGTAAGTTGTGTGATTTCTGTGTGTTTTTTTTCATCTGTTTATAGGCTATTTTGAAATCTTTATATTTTATGTGTTTTTTATAGAGTAAAATAAAGATTGCCCTGCACTTGATATACATTTAGTACCTTGACTGCTTATACTTGACTTGGGAATGCTTTTTGCCCACATTGAGTTACCTAGACACAAAACAGAACCTGAGCACATATAATAGATTTTCCCAGAATAACTACAGACAATGAGCCAAAAAAAGAGAAAATGACCCTCTTGGGGGATTAGCCCCCAGGATCAAAGTGAGTCTATTTCAGTACAGAATCTTGGGGGTGGAAGGAGATCTCTGGGTTATTAGTCAAACTGGCAGCAATAACACTGCTTTTACATACGTATATATTTAAACATCATATATGTGTATATATGTATATATAAATATATGCCACTTGATGCTTTTAAAAGTGCTTTCATAAACCCAATTCCATTTTATTCCATCAGTTATGTAAATACAAACAATACAACATGTACCAAACTCAATCTTGACCTATTGAGGGGACTTTTCATGGGAATGAATGTTATGAATATTTAATCTGGTTTTTTTGGTCATTCTTACCTATCACTAGATCACAAGTGCCTAGGGGTTATAGAATTTTTTTATACTAAACTTTCAAGGCAGCCGGTACAGATGCTTCTTCATAAAATTATCCTCAACGAGTGTACCTGGTGACAGTCACAAGCTAGAGCCATAATAACGTACACTACATGTGTCACAGGAACATTGGGAAGACAAGAATGACACAGCAAGGGAGCTCTCATTTTGGAAACAAAAAATTCCAAGTAAATATGAAATGTAATTATTAGCTTCTCTGGACCTCAGATTAACAGCTTTGGATCAGATGAACTTCTCATTCTCTGTTCTTACTCTAATCAGCAGATCTCAGCTGCCCACCACAGTCTTGGATTAGGTGCCTAAATTTCCGGACATTTGCTGTGCAGTGTCACATGCACTTTGTCAAGTCATTCAGAGCTCATCTCTAATCCCAAAGTTGCCGCCACACAATCTCTTTCTATGCATTTTCTTTAATTCCATAAGACAGGGGAAACAGCTGTGTTAAAGCCACTGATCATTCATTCCCATCCTCCTGGCTGGAACTCAAAGAACCTGCGATCACTCAGAAGCCACTGCTGTTCAGGACTGAGGGATGCAGACAGAATTGACAACCAAGTCCTGCCTGCAGATTTCTTCCTGTCACCTGTAGAACACATCAGTGTCCCAGCTTAAACAGACCATCACCGAGCTCCACAAGCATCTCCAAAATCCATACACTTTGCTACTATTTCTGTCCAAAACCAAAGACTCCAGCAAGCTCTTTGGTTTTCCTGGACAACTGCCCAAAGTGCTGGATACAAAGAAAAGCTGCAGGTGGCCCACATTCCTATGGTCTGAATGTCTGAAGACAGTTAAAGAAAAATGCCAAATGTTGAATAGGTACAACTCTGCCTAAGGCTGCGCGGATTCTACTGCTCCCTTCGCATGGTCTTCCTTTGTTTCGCTCACGTCATTATGTTCTGTTTTAGTCAGATAGACACAAGAGAATATTGTTTTTGTCTAATTGCTTTACTCAAAACTCTCACCAAAGGCAAACCACACTGGAATTTTATTATTTTTAGAATACTACAGGGTTTTAACTTTGAGTAGTCATGTGATCTACAGAACCACGAAGATCCTTAAATGAACCATTTTTCCCCCACTCTCAGGAAAATGTGTGTGTGTTTTGTCTGTATGAAGTCCCACACAAGGTTAGTAAAAATATGTTCCAAGGCCACATCAGCATCTATTTATAAGCATGCCATACCCACATGGGATTTTTAAAGTGGCACTTGATGTGTAGTAATAGTTTTTTTTCTCCACTAATGTAGAAAATTTAGTAGAGGTCAATACGATGTATCATTTTCTAAGTCACTTTTGTTTATTAAGAAATTCACAATAATAGGATCCAACCTGAAAAAAGTCAATGCAGTCTAAAAATAGCAAAGTGCATAACAAACGTGTCCTCATTTTGCTCTTAATAGAAGGTGTTTCTTGTGCTCTGGTGGGGATGACCTATCCAATACATAACCTTGTACAGTCAATTTATTCCTTCATCAGACATTCATTTGTGAGAGGTTTTATTGTGCATTGTCTTAACATAAAACTGCAGCACAAAGCAAGCTTTCATTTAATAGGTTGGTTCTTTTATCAGAAAACCTATCTAAAAGGCATTAGTTCAAAAGAAAGAAAGGTGGATGTAAGAGTATCATCTAATTTTCCTACAAAGCTGTGTTTTCACACTTTGAGTAGAAGGATTTCTCCATCCAAAACCCTAAAGTCATAGCTTATATGGCACCTTACAGTTTTCAAAATACTTTTTCACAAATATCATCTGATTTGGTCCCCACAACAACTTCATGAGGGAAGTAGGAGATATACTCTGGTTTCCAGTTTAGCTGTCACACAGTTAGTGAGCAGTGGGACTTGAACTAGACATTATTTTCTTATTCAGAATCCAGTGATCTTTGCTATGTACCTCCCTAGCTATGAGGCATGACCTAGGGAAATGGAGCAAGGGGATTCTGCTCAAGTGTCCCTCCAATAGTCAAGGTCCATAAAACTACAACACTGAAGATTCATTCTTTTGGGAACAAGGGTTTTTGTTTGGCTGATTTTTTGTCTCTAAGAATTACCTATTAAAATGCAAATATCCACAGGATGGGAATGTCCTTTATGAGAAAACACTTTAGTAGGAATTAATTGATAGGTAGCAAAAAAAAAAAAAAAGCAAATACCTAGAAGAAAAAGGAGTTGGGGAAGATATTGGAGAGATATTGGGGAGATATCAAAGGACAGAAAAGATGTGCTATAAAAAGCAGATGAAGAATAACAAAGAAAAATTTTTAGCAAACTCACAATTTTGTGTAGGACTGACCCTGAAGACACAAATTCTACAAAATAACCATGTATTAGCAGAGCCTGGACTATTACAAGGGCCTCCTAACTGGTCTCTCTGAACTCAGTATCACTCCAACTATAAGTCCATCAATAACTGCCTAAGTGGCATCCCTACAGCAAAGGTCTGGCTATGTCAATCCCCTGCTCAAGAAATTCCTATTCCTCCCTGTTCTCATTTGGCATCTAAAGCCCTTCATCATTTGACTCCAACTGTTTTTCCAAATTGACTGCAGATTACTCCCTGTCACACATTCTATATTCTAGTGAATCTGGCCTACTTCTTCCTAGTGTGGGACATTCCAGCACCCCCTAATGCCTATTGCACTGCCTAACGCTGTCATAAAATGTTCTCCCTGATTGTCACAGCCTCTTAAAACCCCTAGTCTCTCTGTTCATCTCAAAGCCATATTCTTCAACAGTCCTTTTCTACTTCCCCCAGTTATCAATGCCCTCACCCCCCTCCAAAACTTAGCATTTATTTTGTATATATTCTGTATTTGTTTGTCAATAAAAAAGTTGTATCCTCTCTCCTCACTCTTCATCAGAATGGAAGTTCTTAGAAGACAGGATCTACCTTAATTATGTATTTGAATCCCCTGTACCAGGTACATTGAAGGTACTTAATAACAGCTTGTTGATAAATTGATGACTCCCCAAATGCAAGGAAATGGGACAAAGCATTTAAACATATAGAGTAAAACCCTGTATTTTAAAATAGCATAATCCTGCACTTATGAGACCTCTGGACACTCAAAGAGTGCCAAAGAGGCATAGCCTGGTGGATAGAAAGCTGACTGTAAAACCTGGAGGCCTGTGTTCAGAAATATATCTTGGTCATGTGACTCATAGGCAAGTCACTTATCTACCCACTCAATATCTCTCTGCTACTAAGATGATAAATTATAAGGACAAGGCCAATGTGCATTGAGAGAAAGAGTTTCCTCACCTGGAAGTTACCTAACTAATGAGATCACAAGTCCAGTCCTTGTACTTAACTCCTAACCTGGCCA
The DNA here is from genome assembly GCA_028658325.1 of Potorous gilbertii. Classification (NCBI taxonomy): domain Eukaryota; kingdom Metazoa; phylum Chordata; class Mammalia; order Diprotodontia; family Potoroidae; genus Potorous; species Potorous gilbertii. The sequence continues at coordinate 206,754,222 of CM053772.1, read as the reverse complement.
CCATAGCCAGAGCAATGGTACATGTATCGGTGTGAAAGTTGAGTATTCTGACCCAATTATCACAAGCCTCGTAAGGTTAGTTTTGTATATGAGAAAAAGTAAATATGGAAGAGATGATCCCTGATGAACACTGGACTGGTGTCAGAAGACACACAGGTCAAACACTGAGAGCTGGAAAGGACTCTGGGGATCAGCTAGTCAAACCTTCTCATTTTACAGATGAGGAAACCCAGGTCACGGGAAATTAAGCAATGTGTTGAATGTCACATAGTTTGTAAGTGAGAGAACCAGGATTTGAACTTCTCCCTCCAAATTCAGGCCTCTCCCTGGGCCAGGAGAGCACTTGAGTTTCATCCCTGCTCCTCATCCTCACTCAGCCTTCTCCCATGACTATGGCAAGTCTGAGAGGCAGGTTCATTGCTATGCAATGGGATACTAATAACCACTACCACCTCCAGGAGTTGGTTGCTGTAAGAATCAAATGAGATAATCAAGGTCAAAATGTTTTTAAAAATGCAAAGTGAGGGACAGTTAGGTGGCACAGTGGATAGAGTCAAGGAGTCCTGGGTTCAAATTTGAACTTGGACACTTACTAGCTGTGTGACCCTAAGCAAGTCACTTAATGTCAATTGTCTCAAAAAATGTAAAGTGATATACCAAGGTAAAGTATCTCTATACTATAATGATGTTGAAATATACATGACACATCACTGTGACAGAGAAGAATGCTGCCCACTTTCATCAGCCTTCATGAAATTAGCCCTATTAGATATTCCCTTAGGTCTACCTTGAGTTCCTCACATTGGAATTCCAAGAGTTGTGGGGGTACAAATGGTGAGGAAGGAGAAAGCATGGGGAGATAAATGACAAAGAATTGCCTTGAGCATTGCAGAGAAAGAAGTTGAACAAATGGGGAGGTTCATTTGGCACCATCTTGGATTCATGACTTTGCCAGTGTATCTTTGATCTTGACGTATTCATCAAAGAAGACCTCCGCTCCTTTGAGCCTACTATGTTCTGTCTGGAGAACCCAACTGTGGTAAAAGAGGGAGAATGTAGGGAAACTGTGGATGCCATCAGAAGCTGTGCATTTTAAATAGCTACTTTTCTCTGCAGTCCTATGTGGGAGGGGAACATATGGCCTTACATTTATTAGACTCCTGAGTTTAGGTTTGAAACATCATATTTTCATTACAAATAAGCTTGATGACTCTGCCTATTGCAATGATTTCAACGCATGGCTAATTTTATCTGTGGCGGCGGTAAGAGTGGCATATCAATTTACTGCCAGAGGAGAATAACCTGATTCTAGCATCTTACCCCTGAACCTGACTTGTCTACTTCAGTGATGAAACCTGAAGCAATTGATTACTGATGGGGCAATAAAGAACCATCTAAAAGCCAGAAGAAAAAAGGGATCATCTTTAAGAATTGTGAATGTTCACAACAGTGCGGTGTGGGGGTGAGTGGAGGAGAATAAAGACCGTGTGCATCCAAGGGCGTGCTAAAGTTTCACTTCTTCAGCAAGTCCAGCCAAGGGTTTCACAGAGCAGCTCAAGTCGGCACAATTTGGCCAGCAATCTGGCAAGAACAGAACTGTTTGTGAAGTTTTTTTCTTCTGCTTCTGGCCTCCAGCCAAACAAGGAAACAGCAGTGAAAGCCTCACTAATGGGCAGCTATACTCCAAGGCAGGAAGTATAGAGGAAAAGACAAGTAGAAAACATCAGGTGGAGCGAAAGCTATTCCAGTGTCAGCTATCAGCCATCTTTCAAGGTCCTACCATCTCCATAGTAACTTCCCTGGTGATGCTCTCTCCCCCTGAGAGGACTTTGTCAAAGATAATGATGTTTATAAAATAAAGAGCTGCAAGTGCCCTTGGAGACCATCCAGTACTAATTATTCTTAACAATCATCACGGACATTTATATGATACTTGGAAAGACCTGCAAAGCTCTTTGGATTTTAACCATAATTCTATGAATACGTATGACAGATGTTATTATCTACATTTAACAGAGGACAGAAGTTAAGAGATTTGCCCTACTCTCAAATAGCCCTTCTCACAAGGAGTATTCAAACACAGGTCTCTTCTGACTCCAAGTTCAACATTCTCTTCACCATACCATGTTGCTAGCCTCTCCCTTATTTCAGTTCCATAATCAACCTTGCCTATATCTCTTTATTTCTCCTAGAAATATTATGTTTCCTAGATGATTTAATCCATGACCCTAATAGAGACTCTTTTACAACAACTGGCATGCTGCCAGGGCTTTCTGAAAGTGACAATGATTCAGGGATGGGGAACCTGTGTCCCTCTAGGTCTTCAAATGTGCGCTTTGACTGAATCCAAACTTCACACAACAAATCCCCTTAATAAAAGGATTTGTTCTATAAAACTTGTCAAACTTGTCAGTCAAAAGACCAAACCCAAGGATCCAGAAGGTAACATGTAGCTTTGAGGTCACAGATTCCTCACTCCTATACCAATTCAAATCCATGAAATATACTAATGACTGCTCAATGAATATTCAGATCAATTTAATACAATTCAATAAATCAAGAAACATTTAATAATCATCTACTATGTCAAGAACTGTGCTGGGTGCTAAGGATACAGAGGCAAAAATGAAGCAATCCCCACTCTCATGGAGGTTATATTTTTCAAGAAAGACAACATGTACATATATAAACAAATATAGTAGCAGAAAAGCATAGGGGATAGAGAGATGGCTGGAAGCCAGGAATACCTTGTCCAAATCCTAACACTGACACATTCTTGGGTCTGTATGAACAAGCTATATAACCTATCAAGTGTTTCAGACAACCAAGACTATAAATCTAAGTGGCAGAGAATTTTCTCATCAGGGAACTCTCTATACTACAAAAAGAATAGGTGCAGTCCCCATGAGTATACAATATAAAATAAATACAAGGTAGCATAGCAAGGTTGAAGGAATAGGGAAAATATTCATGTGGAAGGTAATGCTTGAGCTAAATTACAAGATAGGAAGGAATATTATGAAACAGAACTGATGATGAGAAGGTCAGTGGCAAGGAGGAGAAGTAGGAAATGGAGTGTCTTCTGTAAGGAGCTAAGGGAAGATCAGTCTGGTTACACAATTGAGTAGAGGAAGAGGAGAAAATATAATGATGCCAGGACTACATGGTGAAGACTTTAAAAGCACAAAAACATGACATAATGAATGAGATATACTCACAGTCCAGACTGCTCAGAATGGCATATGCTTGTTAGAGCAATATGAAATTAATGAGGAAAAAGAGGGTGGAGTCGAATTATTAAGAGCTTTAAATGCCAAACAGAAGGGTTAGTGTTTTATCCTAGAGGCAAAAGGGAGTCACCAAATTTTGTGAATTAGAAGCAACATGGTCAGAAGACATGACTTACTTGAGCCTAGTCAGAATCCATAAAAAATGTATTCTAGCCCTGTTCATGGAAACTTATCTAATCAGCTGTCAGTTAGGGAGGGAGCTTCCCATCCTTCCCTTACCTTGTCACCTATTTATATTTTTCTTATGAACTTATAATATCATTTTTGTATTATACTTATTTGTGGACATGTCTTTGTGACCTAATAAATGTACAAGCTCATTAGGAAAGCAGGGATCATTTCTTCTTTTCTTTTTTAAGCTCCATACTCTAGCCTAACAACATTCTGGCTAGATTCAACATAACTTGTTGAATTAATTGATTGATTATTTGAATGGAGAATGGATTAGCAGAATCCATTCCTGAGGTGACTCAAAGAAAAAAGGCCTGAAGCATCATGTTAATATTTAAGCATCTGTGCAAGTGGAATGACCAGAACCATACTCACTAATAAGCCACAGTCAAAAGTGCCATATCAATTCAAAGAGCCAGTGGTACAGAGGTAATGAAACAAACCTGGGAATAATTGAAATCCCATTTCTCCCCTGCTACCACTGGGGCGGAAAGTAAAGCTGGGGCTCTATTTAACAGTGTTGGAAATATGTCCAACACTCCTGATGCTTCTGTCTCCTTTATGTCCTTTTTTTTTTGAACTCACAAGGAGATGTCTGTGTGATTCAAGACAGAATCCCACCATAAGAAATGTACCCTGAAAAAGTTCTCCCCTACAATATTTGCTGTATCTTTGTCACCTGACCTATATGAATATCTGCATCTCTATCTGAGTAAGAGGCTAAAATGCTGGTTAAAGGGAGGCATATCTTGTTTGTGTGATCCCAAGAGCTAAGGATCTTGTGAAGGAAAAGGATAGCACTAATTTTGGTCAACTTCTGATTACTGAAAGAAGTGAGAAAGTATTCTTAGATGGGCAGGTTACTGGGACAGCTAAAGCAGGAAAAGGCCAAATAAACTAGGAGAGCATAAGTCTGAAGCTTCCCCATGTCCCCTAAGAGGAAAAAAAAAATACTTAGGAAAGCAGGTATCCTCTCTCAACATGAATTAGCAGATCCTTGATAAATATTTGTTAAATTTAATTTAATGAAAGCTTTGTTAACAAAATATGTCCTTAAAGATTATTTTCATTTCTTTACCTTACAAATCGATCCATCCCAGAAGCTTGCTTATTTTCCATTTAGATCCATAGCACCAAAAAAATAAAAAAGTAAAAATTCCTACCAAACACATCTGTAACCACAATGTTATGGAAGCATAATAACTCATATGTCTATAACATTTAAGAAGTCACAAAGTACTTCCCACATATAGATCTTCTGAGGTAGATAGTATTTTTAAGTTTTATTGATGCCTTTTACTTTTATTTTCAAGCCATTTAAAAAAAAATAAAGCCATTCACCCAGTGAGCCTTCTCTTGTTGCAAAGAAAATAAAAAGTTAGACAAAACCAACGGACACACCGACTATACGAAAATGTATAATTCCTCCATTTTCCAATAAAAGAGGAAGGGTATGCTTGTTCATTCCTCATCTGGGATCTGGACTGGTCAATGCAATTGGTTTCATTTTATCGTTATTTTCATTTACATTGCTGTAGCCCTACAGTAGAGTTTTCGAAGTTTTCCTTATGTCGCTCTATAGACAATCATACAAGTATTCCTATGTGTCTCTGAATTCCTTGCATTCACAATATCTTGTGATACAATAATTTTCCATTACATTCAGATAACACATTTCCTTTATCCATTCCCAAATCAATGGGTACCCACTACTTGCATTTTTTTCTACCACAATAAATATCACTATAAATATGGTGGTCTGTTCAAAACCTTTTTTTCTGTCCCCATTCTCCTTAGGTAACATGATTGGCAGTAGAACCTCTGAGTGAAAAGCTTTTGTAACTGGATTTCTGTCTTAACTATGTCTTGGTAGAACACAGGAGTGTAGGACATGTTTAATAAAAGTCTGGTTATTTATTAACTCCCAGATATTTTGTATATTTTGAATGGCATTTCTCTACCATTTACTCATGGTATTTTTTTTACTATTTTAGTGCAAGTATTGGATTCTCCATTTCAAATATAATGACACTTAAATTCAAAGAACTTGAGTGACTTGTTCAAAAATCCTAATTCAGATCCAATTATCCTGATTCTAGGGTAAACACTCTTTTCATCACACCATGATGTTTCTGAATGTGAGATGAGATATAATGTAAGTGGATTCTGATGACATTCCTCTTCAAAGTTCTAACACAGAACTCTGCTGCCCTGCACAACCAGCCCATACTCCCATAATCTGCATAAACATGCAAATGCAGAGGTGAAGCAGCACTGCTGTAATTCTGCAATAAATACCATGACCAACTTTGAAGTCAAAACAAAAATTAACAGTACTTCTTAAGCAGAATCACAGATGAATCACTCCAAAACCAATTTTTGTCTTGATGCAAAATGAGATAAACACCTACTTGCCAGTTATTTTGGGAATAACACAAAACAATACATCTATCTTAATTCTGTGTTATTCATCGTATATTTCTTAAATTATCACTTCCTGAAAAGTAATTGTATTTACATCAGCATTCATCTTAGGGTAAGTCTATGATGCCTGATCTACATTGTACATGCAGTTATGATAGTATTGCAATACTTTTTGTGAGAAGTGACTAGACATTAATAAAGCAGGAAAAATTGAGAGTCATGTCTACAGATGACAATGAAAGGTTGACATAAGGTGGAAGGAAAGAAAACATTAGGAGGGAAATGCAACTGAAATGATTCCATGAATTGTTTTTGGTCCAAAACAAATTGTTCATCAATATCTTCTGGTGAGTTAGTTGTAGAGTCATATTTAACCTATGATGAGAGACACTGGAAAGGGCTACGAAGTTGCTAAAATGTTATTTGTAATTTCAAATAAGATTAAAATTAGATGACTAATAATATCACAGTCTCAGATTCAGAGTGAACAAGACAGAATCACAACATTTCGTAAAACCACCACACAGTTCTTGTACTCATCGGCTTAGCCAGAAAGATCCTTATAGAATATCTAGTTCAACTTTCCCCTTCAAAGATGTCTTATATTCCTAACTTTTAAAGCCAGTATGCACTAAATTATTAAAACCAAGTTTTATATTCCAATATGACAATTGGAGCATATCCACCTGTAGGGCAAGGATCATTCAGGCTCGCACACACACACACACACACACACACACACACACACACACACACACACACCACCTAGTGAATAAAATAGGTGAATGCATGGATGTTATCTTCCCTTGGGAACTCACATACCATTATATGCTATAATATTATATAATATAGTATAATAGCTGAAAGCTACATGAGTTGAGACACAAATGAAATAAGTACATAAATCTCTTAAACGCTAATGTTATGCCATTGTTTATATTTATTATTTATTTATATTAATTATATATACATTGTATATATATATAAATTATATGTATATTTATATATAATATATTTATATTAATATATTTATTATTGATATTATATTTATTTCTACATATGGGTGTTAAGATAAGGCAAGCTAGATTAGTTGCAAGCACTACAGCTGAAATCTCAAAATTGAAAGTGACCTCAGAGGTCACATGGCACAAATCAAGATTTATAGTTATTTGTTAAATTAATTAACTCATTAATGAGTCTGTAACACAATATTTTTTTTTTGTAGCTAAGAGAAAAAAGCCCAAGAGCAACACAAGGGTATTTAATCAGCTTTTCAAATAGTGGAAGTAGGATCATTCACCAAGTGGTCACTCAAGCTCCTCCCAAATACACCCAGTGATAGGGAAACCTAGTGTCTTCAGAGGCATCTTCTTTCACTTTTGGATAACTAATTGTCATGAATGTGTCCTACCATGAAGCCTAAATCTGCCTCTTTTCAGGTTTTTCTCATTGTTCCCAGGTCTGCCCTCTGAGTCTAAGCAGAACCAGTGGAATTACTCTGGCATCCAAGAGCTCTGCCGATAACTGAAAACAGGGATTGCTAATCCCTCCATTAATCTCCTCCATGCTAAACAGCCAGGGCTCATTCAGCAAAGTATGATAAGGCATTTACTCCAGTTGCTCTCCCATACTGATTGCTCAGCTTTGTAAATTTTACAATTTTATTTCCCCCAAAATGTGGCACGCAGAACTGAACACAGTATTCTAGATAAAACTTGTTTCTACAGATAAGCTATTTTAAAAATCCATATTTTAATTTTAGTTTATTATATGCAACAGTAAGTCCTCCTCCAATACCTCATTGTGACTATGGAGGTGATCCTGTGCAAATAGAGGTTAAGTTCTACAAGGTTCTAGGAGACATATGCTTTGAATATAAGTTTTTGTGTCTTTTTTTCTGAAGACCATACAAGTTAAGTTCAGAAGCTCATTGTCTGATGGATTATTTGAGCCACCACTACTCCCAAAGACCAAGTAGAGGAAGATTCAAAAGTTTGCATTAGATGATATAAATGTCTTCACTAATGAAACCATAGATCTTTTAATATTAAAGCACATCATAACATAATATAATATGGTATAATATAATATGGCATAATATAACACAACGTAATATAATAGATAGTTTATTGGGTCTGGAGTCAGGAAAACTCATCTTCCTGTGTTCAAATCTGGTCTTACAAACTTCTATGTGAACCTGGACAATTCATTTAATCCTGTTTACTTCAGTTTCCTCATCCATAAAATGAGCTGGAGAAGGAAATGACAAACCACTCCTGTATCCCTGACAAAGAAATCCCAAACAGGGTCATGAAGAATCAGACATAATTAAAAATGACTGAATAACAAATACCATAACAATATTGTATCTAAATTACAACTGACCACCTCCTAATATAGTGTTTTGCTGCAAAATTTCCTAATAATAGATAAAAAATAAGGTCTGAGACCTAGACCAAAAAATAAGGCCTGGACTTAGATAATGTAATCTAATTCCATTTCATAGATGAGGTCCTGGGATGGAAATTGTGGGATGATAGGATGTGAAAGACTGTGTTGTTAGGGGTCCAAATGAATCAGGAGGCATTTGGGTTTAAACATCAAATCCAAAAGATCCCAACTATGTAATCCTGGGAAAGTCACAAATCTCCCCATCCTTCAGTTGTATTGATCATTAGTCAGCTTTGAAAATAAGTTTTCAAGTCCTGGTATGAAAAGTCCAGATGGATTTCTCATTACTATCACAAGATGTGCCATATTAACACATTTGAGGTAAACAAGGATACTCACTTCCTACATTATACTTTAACTGAGTCATATTCAAGAATACCACCAAAGTTTGTCAGTCTTTGGCTCAAAAGAAGGTTTCAAGATGAAATAAAACATTATTAAGTACTAATTTCTAAAGAGGTGTGATGAAGTTATCTATTTATGACTTATAAATCACTGAATTTCAGATGAAATGTAACGCACTACATTTCAAGAGAACAGAAGGAGATGGATAGGAGTTGGGAAATGATGTAGGGTATTATCTTAGTGAAGAAACTAGCACATGGAATTTTCTGGGAAAGGAAATAGAAAAATAATTTGATCTAACAAACAATCAAGTGAACAAACATTTATTAACTATCTGCTAAACTAATCTCTAAGGGACATAAAAAGATAAGTAAGACTGAATTTCTGCCCTTAAGGAGCTTAAAATTAACTAGGGGAAATAAGTCAAGTGTGCAAGAAACTATCATCCAAATTTGACTGTAGAGTGTACCGGAAGAGATACAAGTCAAACGCTGTGAGAAATGATAGTGAGGAGAGATCACTTAAAAGATGGGGGAATTAAGAAAGGCTTCTTAGAGGTGAGGATAATATTTCATCCTAAAAAAAGAAATCAGTCCCAGGAATGGATCAGCAAGTGTTTACGATGGTGCATGCGTTTGGCCATCACCATTCCTCCAGTCTCCGGGATTCATCATGTTGACATGTCTTCTGCTTTCTAGGGGCAATCCATCCGATGCCAAATTTGCCATTTCTACCTCTACAACATCTCATGCACCCAAGCTCTTCTCGCTTTCCTTGCATAATTAAAACCTTAGTTCATTCTTTGATGGCCTCCATCTTCCATTGGTAAGTTCCTCACAGGGACTCCACATGGAGGTAAGGGCACAGGCTCACTGTGCTTCATTCCCTTCTCTTTTTCTGCTTTTTATTCTCTGAACTTTCCCACAGTGCTCTAGGATCTTTCTCTCCCCCTTCCTTTTTCAGCTCCCTTTTTTTTGTGTTATCTATCTCATCAGAATGTAAGTTCCTTGAGGACAGGTACTGACTTTCTTTTTGTTTGTATTTGTACCCATATTAATTTAGCACAATGCCAGGCACACAGTAAGCACTTAATAAACATATGTAGCTGACTTTCTTGTTTAGATTATTATAACAGGTCTCCTAATTGGTCTATCTGCTTGAGGCTTTCCCCATACTGCTGTTGAAACAATTTTCCTTAAAGGCAAATCCAATCATTTCACTTCCCTACTCAACAAATTACAGTGCTTCTTATCACCTCTAAGAAAAAATACGTCTTCTGTTTAACTTTTTAAGTCCTTCTCAAATTTGCCCCAACCTATTTCTCCATCTCCCCTGTAATCCAGTCAAACTGTCATCTCTGGAGGACATAAGACAAGGACACAGACAACAATCATACAGAATGTGATGAACAAAGGAAAGTGACAAATGAAATGCTATGAGAGATGACAGGGGGACATCACTTAGGGAAGGAGAATGCAGAAAAGTTTCACAGGGATGATCACACCCCCTCATAAAAATGGATTCAGTTCTAAGAATCAGGTCAACAGCTTTTCTCTAGTAGTGATTTCCACCATTCTCCTAAATTTCACACCTAATACTACATCTACCATCTCCAAGCTTTTTTGCACAAGTTGTCCCACAAACCTGGAATGTACTCCCTCCTTACCAACATGACCCAAAAATCATTCTGACTCCTTTAAGACAACAGTTTAAGCAACATATTCCTACATGAAGCTTTTCCTTGATCCCTTCAACTGCTAGAGTCCTCTGTCTCAAACTACTTTGCGTTTTACTGCAGTAATTGTAAACAGTAATTTTACTAAAGTAATTGCATGTATTTATTGTATTTTATCTGATTTCTGTGTACTTATATATGGTCTTGTTATCTCCCTGTTATAATATGTGTTCCCTGACAATAGAAATTGTTTCATTCATTGTATATGTCATTCCAGCACCTAAAACAATGTCCGGCATATAAAAGGAAAATAAAAAATATATATCAATTCATTGATTGTTTTATAGCAGAAAAAGCCTCATTTTTGTTGATTAAATGAAAGAAACCTTATTCGCATAATCATTTTGGTTATTAGAGGAACACTTACAAAATTTTGGTAAGAGAGGAAGCTGCAAGTAAGGCGCTCTGAGACACCCTGAGATTAACTATGGGTGTCTTTTTAATTCATTCTTTTTCATTAGGACAGACTATGAAGAGCTGACAACCAAAAACTATAGAACATCTTATTTATAGGGAATAAGTCTTTATATAGTACCTACTCTGGGCCAAGCACTATGCTAACAAATATTATCTCATTTGATGCTTACAACAGCACCAAGATATAACTACTATTATTATATCCATTTTACAGCTGAAGAAACTGAGGCAAACAGAGTTAATGTTATTTATTCACAGTCACTCAGCTAGCAAGTGTGAGGCTATATTAGAACTCTGGTCTTCATGACTCCAGGGCTGGTGCTCTATCTACTGTGCCAATGAGCTGTCTCTCAGATTAATTTTTAATAAAATTCATATGAACACATTTAGTTTATAGGGATTTTCTTCTTTTCCCTTCCTTAGTGGAGAGGTCAAGCAAAGTTACTAGATAATCATTCATTTTGAAAGGCATTTATTACCAAATGTAGGGATTGTACTGAGTTTAACTCACATAGAGAGCCCTCATTCAAATTGCTATGGTGGGTGATCCTAATTCAGCCATGGTCTACCTATGAAGATTTGCTCACCTGATTTATTGAATTCATCTAATTAGGATATTCTACCAAACAATCAACATGCATAGTGGATAAAGTCCTCCCCACTAGGAAATTTATGTCCCTCTTTTGAATTATACTGGCTGCTTGCCTACAGTCACAAATTCTTTAACTAAATCTCTCAGTGCCCCCAAAGCAACTTGTAAGACTATAAGTTGATGAATATAAATGTCTCCACAAAGGGAGCTTCTCCAATAGGTAGAAAGCAAATAAAACAAACTGAAAGTGTATCTACAAATCGGTCCTAGGAAAACTTCACAACTTAAGTGAAGGAGTCCATTCAGGCATCACTGGCACGTGGGATACATGGCATCGAATCCATGATATTTCAAAAATCAACTACATTTCAATAAAATGGAAAATCCAAATGTGAGACAATTATGTAGGAATTCTAAGCTGAAGACCATTTCAGGGAGAGAGACCAAGAGCTTTATAAAATAACACTGCATGGGAATCACTGTTCCACTACCACAAGGACAGTTATCCACCATAGCTCATTCTTCTAATACAGATAGCTTCCCAACACTCCATAGATGGTATACTTGTAGTTTAATAGATATCCAACAAGTAGGTAAAATAACTTTTTTGAATCTCTGATGAATACTTTTGGCATTCAAAAGTGAGTCTATCAGTTACTTTTGATATAAGATATTTAAATAAGAGTTAATGAAATAAGACAGAATCTAGAGCAACAGGAGAACTTTCTGCTCTGTACCTCCTATCACACCTGGAAACCTGCTTACTCTACCTACTTTAATTTTAGGGAAGATTTAAATGACTTTTTTCCACTGCAGAGACAACTCCAATGCAAATTACCTCTACACCTTCTTTTTGACACCTTTGGTAGCTGACCACGGTATCAGCTTACACCTGATCAAATAATCTAGATGATTAAATGAACAACAAGGGTTTTCTCAGAGATTGATTTCTGTCTTATCATGACTATACTGTGCCCTTCTTAATCTTTCAAAAGACTTTTTTTTCTCTTTTCCTCATGAAAAGTCACTGGTCTCAAGAATCTATCCAAACCGTGTGTCCTATTTTCTATTAGTTATAATGGATAAGACTACTCAAAAAACAGATATCTTATAAAGAGGTATTCTACTTTAGGAAAACTCAAATGACAAAAGCAGACAAACTAAAAGATAGTTACCTGAATTACAGAAGTTTTTGTCACTTTAATATAGTGACCCAACCCCAAGAACTTTTAAATCCTGAATCACCCTCCTACAGTATTCAGATACTTGTTTGTAAATAAACACTGCTTTGTGAGGAGAAAAGTATCTCCACTGGAAAAGAGCATTAAAAGCAAAGGTGCCATTATCGTAGGAAGAGATATTACAAAGAATCCCAAGATTGTAGTGAGTATCAATGAGATTGAATATACTCAATTTCAATTTTTCATAATATGAATATATAGTCTTTCAAAGAAAAGAGTGCCTACTTCTGTCAATAGTCTTAGGAAAGCCCTAAATTAATGTCATGTAAGGCATTGTTAGAAACTATAGGCAGCCGTGAGGAGTTCAGCAAAGAGCAGGTAACAAAGTAAATTCCTTATTAGACTTTTTTATTAATTGTCATATAGCAGGGAGGCTCAGAATAGTGATGACTGAGAAACATGCAGCTATAATTATCTTAGGGGGAATTTTTTTAAAAAAGGAACATGGTCTTCATCATAATAATTCATATCTCTGTTAGGCTTTGAAATTTGCAACACCCTTTCCTCACAAAACCTAGAATGTACATATTCCATCTCACTTTACAGATAAAGAAACTAGGGCTCCACTAAAAAAAAAGACCTAAATGATTTGCCCAAGGTCACTTATTGAGTAAGTTGCTAGTGCAACCAATCTAATATTGACTATTATTATATTTCATGTTTATAGAGTATTTCACATTTTACAAAATGCTTTCTTCCCAATAATTCCAACAAAGTGAGTAGTAAAAATTTCATTGCACCCATTTTAAAGATAAGTAAATTGAAAAATCAAAAAAAATGCCTAAGATCATACAGGTAATAAGTACCAAAGAGATCTATGTATAAGATCAATACTCTTTGCACCACACCATGCTTTTCTGTTAAAAGTAGTGCTGGATGAGTGGCAACTAGGTGGTGCAGTGGATAGAGCACCAGTGCAGGAGTCAGGAGGACCTGAGTTCAAATCTCACCTCTTACACTTGACACTCACCAGCTGTGTGACTTTGGCAAGTCACTTAACCCCAATTGCCTCATCCTGGGTCATCTGCAGTCATCCTGATGAATATCTGGTCACTGGATCCAGATGGCTCTGGAGGAGAAGTGAGTCTGGTGACCTGCACAGCCCTCCCTCACTCAAAACAAAGTCAAGTACAAGTCATGTCATTATTTCTCTGATGATGTGGTCTTCAGCAACACAGTGCTGGATGAGGAGACCAGTAATTCTGGTCTCCACCAAGGGAACTTTCATCCGTAAAAAGGGTGGGACTACAATGATCTCTGGTTCCTTGCAATATACATGTTCTGATCCTAAGAAGAAAAATAATTACCAAATGAAACATTCCATGAAATCTCTTTTAATCTGAGTATTTGGGTTTATCCATTGAGATGCAGAGGTATAATCAGCAATATCTGCACTTAGGTCAAATGGTGTGGGTCAGAGTTGGTGGAGAAAGTGGCCATGCTGGGGTGCAGCCCCACAACATCAGGAGAAGGAAGCACTAACGGTGAAGACATCACCCCCACATGAAGCACCATCACTGCTCCCATGGAAACTTAGAGAAGCAGGCACAGAAGCAAGCACTCATGGGAAGAGGAAGTCCATCCCTTCCAAATGTCTCCACTAGGGCACAAACGCAATCATCCACTCTACTAAGTCTTACAATTGAGACTCCAGAGAATGAAATCTTGGATACAACTTTTGTAATATGTTCCTGGAATCCCTCAAAATCTAAAAAAGGTCTTACAAATTAACAAGTCTGCCCTCCCTACCCTCAATCTCTCCTCCACTTAAAAAAAAAAAGGAGGAAAAGGAGGGTGTCAAAACATTTTTTCATTTTTCACATTTAATTAGAGGAAAAACCTTGAAAAAAATTTCTTATTTCCATTGTGCAGGTCTTTACATCTACAATTCACACAATTATATAAATATGTTAAAATATAACTAACTGAATTTTTGCTAATTCACAGAGACAGGTTAAAATTACCCTAGTACTTCTGGCTAAATACAGAGGAACTGATGAGCCAATTAATGTTACAGCAGTTGTCCTTCATTCTCAAAGAGGACCAAAATGATACCCCTATGTTGGGGTCAAGGTACAGTGTGTCTAATTGTGGCTGATCAGAACAATAGCTTGAAAGGCTATATCACAGGGTGGGCACAAATGGTCCCTATGGACTACTTAATATCATATATAAAAATTTACTTATTTATTTCCAAAGGTGATTAAGAGAAAAGGCAAACAATCTGTATGTTCTATACAGCAGTTCCTTTTGTGGTGGCAAAGAACTGGAAATTGCAGGAATGCCCATCAATTGGAGAATTTCTGAATAAGTTGTGGTATATGATTGTGATGGAATACTACTATGCTATAAGAGACGATGACCTCAGTGATCTTAGAAACACATGGAAAGACTTGCATGAAATAATACAGAGCAAAATGTACAGAACCAAGAGAACTTTGTATACAGTAACAGGAATACTGTTTTAAGAATGACTGAGTGAATAAGTCATTTTGACTATTATAAATACCCAAATTAACTATAAATTATATATGAAGAAAGATGTTATCTGCATCCAGAGAAAGAACTGATCAATAGAAGTATGTATAGAATATTTTTACATATATATGTATATATGTGTGTGTATATATACAAGTGTTTGTATGCATGTATGTATATATGTATATACATACAAGCATACCTATATATAGCCATACACACCTAAACACATATACCTATTTGTGTCTAATGGTAGCCATCTCTAGAGTGGGGGGAAGGGAAGAAAAAAGAAAAAGAAGAAATTTATATGATCATTTTGTTGTTTGTTTGAAAGGAAGCAACTCACCCATGGTAGATTTGCAGTTTCATGTGCAAATATCTTTTCTATTGTACTGTTATGGAAATATTTATTTTATTCCACAAATTAAAAATAAAATTTTAAAAATAAAAATTAATTAATTAATTAAAGAAGAGGAAACAAACTACTCTTACCTTAGTACCTTGCTAAGACTCAACTTATAGTCTACAGCAAGATGGCAATGATTAAGACAGGTGCTTTGAGATGCTAATCACAAATCAATTCTTACCTACTCATTAAAGCAGGGCCTCTAGAAAGCAACTAGCCTAGTTCATTATGTATGTGCTTGGAAATAATAAAATTGTGTTTATTTTCAAATGGTCCAACATTTAATCTTTTCCATAATTCAGACTGGCCTTCCTCCCTAATTAGTGCAAATTAGTGAGTTAACCATGACAGAAAAGTGGCCTAGTCTAAACCAATTATGAGCCTATTACAGCTTTGTGGTAGATGAACCTTTTAACTTTAGTAAAAGTTCATTTTGAAGAGGGCCAGGTGTTTCAAAGACTTTGCTGAGACAACATGTAGCATCACCCTTTAAAGTAGCTAAATAGTACAGAATTCTCCAGAAATATAGCAGCTTTTAACATTACTGCACAATCACATCATCTAGTCAACATTTTCACCTCAAAGATTTCTTAATGTATACTTAGCTTCCTAAAAGTAATAGGTTATCTCTTCATATGCAAAATACACGTAAGCCATCTTTTTCCCTTCCTTACTGACCTGAAATTCAGGTTCTTTGAGGGTTAACCTTCCTGTGATTGAAAGCTCTATGCAGAATCCTGTTTGGCTTTTTCCCAGGTACTCATAAACTAAACGCTGCCATTCATTCCCAGGCTTTTTTTTTAAGCCAGGCAAATAGGTACTTTAAATATGTTCCTCTTGTCCCTTGTTTACCTGACCGCTCTAATTTATAGTACTTCCTGGCGGTGTGCTGCTTCTCTTGCTTTATAACAGCTAATACACATGCATACATTACTGCTGACATTTTAAAACATTCCTAACAGTTTGTGTGAGGGCATGGTAAACAGATGCTTTGGGATTTTTTACCCATTATCAGTCATCTCTGAAGACTGCAGTCAAGTGACAGGTTTTTGAGACTTTTCAGTCTAACAGTAAGAGATTTATTTTTAATAGAATATTGATATTAGGGTACAAAATGGCATTTGGTGTTTACTCTTTTCCCCCTAGCAATGCAGTTTAGCTGGGTGGGTTGTTTTGAAGTCTTACTCTCTGTTCTATCTAATACTCTATTTTTTATAAAGGGGAAAAAAAGTTGCAGACTTTTATGAACTCTCTGATTAAAGCACCTCCATCTGAATGCAGATTAAAAGTTCTAACACCTGAGAGCACTAAACCAATGAATATTTATACCGAAAACCAGCAGATGAATGCACTCTAAATCTTCAAATGCAAGTCTAGTCATGGGTTTTATCTTATTTTAGGACTTACTTTTTATTAAAATGAACTCTTGCATATTTACACTACAGAAATAAATGTTATTTGCAGGCACAATACAGAGATCTTGCAAATGCATAGATTCAGTGGAAAGTAAATTCACTACTCTAGTCGATTTATTTCTTTATCAGGTGTTCCTTTAAGAGGAGTTTCATTGTATACCATTGGCACAGTTTGGGATCCAGCAGACATATTTCTTTTGAAAGTTTATTCATTTGGCAGCAGAGATAATTGTGTGTCCCTCCCTGGAATATGGAATTGCCTTGATTTTATAATTTTTTGCTTTCATCAGATATGAGGGTAGGGAATGGGGTGAACTTTAGCTTTTATTCAAGATTTGTAAAGGTTACTGAAGTACAAATTTGTTGCAGTAACAAGATTAATATCTCTTGGCTCTGAGGTGTGGCTTTCTAGGGTTGGTTTTTTTCTCGTTTGTTAAATACAGGCCTTTGTATCTTTTGGATACATGTGCCTGCCAAAATTATATTCGAGTTAAAAATGTGCTTTTCCGAATACAATCAAATGGGGAAAAACTATTCTCCCAACATATTAATGAGTTACAAAGAATTTCTAGGTCAAGCGGAAGTCCAATAGAACCTAGCCCAGAGGCTCCAAACCTATTCACTCAATAAGAGGTTTCAAAGTAAATATTATCTCTGAGTCATATCACATGACAAGCATACCACCCATAGTTACAAAGAAAAGGAGCTATTATTTCAAAGAAAATTAAAAGTTCAGTCATTAAATGATAAAAAGTATAACCACTTTTACCAAATTTCTTTTGTAACCAAGATCCTCCTGTTCTGGTTAAAGGCAAAGAAAACCATATGAAAAGAGGCTAAAAAAATTAGAGGTTGTCTTCATTTAAGCAAATACAAACTTTGAACATATGATTGGAACCTGTATTCTTTGTCCAGCTGTTACTGAGGACAAAACATCTGGACCTGTACATTTCTGTGTCTAGGCCTATGCCTTCTTCTTTTTCATAAAATAAGCTTACAAATAGATGTTTACAAATCAACCCACTTGTCATTTCTTCATTTTGACGCTCAAAAGTTTTATTTTAATTGCTACCTTTTTAAGATTTCACCAAGGAAATGTTTTTGCAGGTTCACAATGCTACTGAATCAGCAATTTTATTTCCATATTCCAGATGTCACAAGATTTTTTCATTGCATTTCCAATATTTTTTTTAAAGAGCTGATCTGCTTTAGTGCAGATTCAGTCAATTTTTCTTATTTTTCTAATCATTAAATTTACATCTGATAGGTACTTTTAGATTTATTCCTTGTAAGGGTTTTATACTATACACAGGATTTTTTTGTTTTGTTACAGGCCTTAGCGCCATTTGGAAACATGTTCAATGAAAATGATTTTTTTAATCAATACATTGTGGATTAGCTGTAGGATTATTGGTTTATATATAGGAAAGCTGAATGTATCTTCCTGGGTAGGGGTGAGAGAAGATGGGCCAAAAAAGGAAGTGTATGGGAGAGTAGATAGAAGGGGAAGAAGCATCCAGGCCCTTAGCAGTAAGCTACTCATAGCAGCCTTGGGATTCTTTTCCCCTTAGCTCTGTACCCTGACCAGGCCATGAAATTTATTTTGAAAAAATGGACAAAGAAATGGAATTGTGGTTCAGCATGTGCCTTTATTAATACTTCCGTTTAACTTCTTCATATACATTTCAAATGGCTGTGTCCAAAGCATGGAACACAGTCCATGCAGATTTCCCTTTAACGCAGCTTTTGATTGGTCATCATGGATCACATTAGAGAGATCCAATGTTAATACTTCCCTCTTTCAACCTTCATTGAAATAAATGTGCTGTAAATGATTCTATTTTAAAAATTCTATCACAGGTATGAGGAAAGTTATGAGGCCATCATGGAATTTATGTAGGTGTTTTTCTTAAAAAGCATTTCCAGGATTTAAGAAAAGTCCATATAAGGGGACAGAGGTTTTCTCTAAGATTGTGCTCCTATGCATGTGAAATGTGAACAGCAAGCTCTCATGTAATTAATGGAGGCCCATGCCTAAAAATACACAGTCTAACCGGTCTCCTCAGTCTCTCCATAGCACACATGAGCGACAAGGACCAAGTCATACCGTTGAAAGGAGACACCTCTAATTATGCCTCTGGAAGCTCTTAGGTTGTTTTCCCCCTCACCAGATGATACAACTTTGTGCTCATTTCAGGGACTTTCTAACTTATTATTCATTTTCCTGATCCTATGCTGCATAATGCTAAAATAATTTGTCTTTGCGCCCTCCTCTCTGTCATGTAATATTTTGCCGAAGATTTCTTGAGCCACTCCTACATTCTGAAAAGTATGCCTGAGCTAAAACTCATCTGTTTGTAATAGAACTGAAAAATGCCTGATTCAGGCTACAAGTCGTGGGTGAGCTGCTAGTGCCGGGAGTGAATTTATTTTGCCTTTCAAGGGTTTAATTGCTCACAACATGGTGCAATTTTGAATAATCCTTCAGAATTTAATATAAGCTTGGAGGAGGGTGTCGATATGTTGATTCTCCAGGCATCACTATCACAAGATAGTTGAAACACAACAGGGGACAAACTTTATAAACTTATCCGGGCCTGTCAAGAGTAAAAAGTGTTCATTAATGATTTGATCCAAGAGGCAATGAGAGCAAAGAGTGTGCCTTCACAATATTTAAGAGTTGGTTGGCAAGTGTAGTGTCACTTGGAGAGGTCCCAGGTCATTTTTACATACTAATCTCAAGCCTTAAGACTTTATCATTACAATGAGAAAATAATATCCAAAAGTTGGCACCTTTTGCCCAGAAATATAATAAAGTAGATCTATTGAAAGATAATTGAAGTATTTAGATTGCAAAGGGAAAAGGCAAGTCAGAAAGTGTTTTGGGGGAGGAATTCTGAGGAGAACCCTGAATGTTAATAAGTGCCTTTACATCTCTAGAAAAACTATCTTTAAATTCATGGCTATTGGCAGTAGTCAAATATTTTAACTGGATTTTTAATAGTTATCAACAGAGTTATGATTCACAACTTATTATTAAATATGCTAAGATGGGCATTAAAATCTCCTGCTTGTGCATCTAATATGAATAAATCTACAGCATCTGACAACTGCATTTATAAGAGTCTTTAAGTCAGAACTTTTAAAAAAAAATCACAGGAAAAAACAAAAAAGAATTTAATATAAATAAAAGTATATAATGTGTAACAAAAATATGCAACAAAAATATAAAAATGCATAATAATTAGTTAATAGAGTTATTCTTTCCACATCACAATCTGGAAAATCCATGTAAAAGTCCTGACCCACCCTTCATACCACAGGAGAAGTCTGAGTTATTATGGTCTTAAAAGATAAAATATTTTGATATTATACAATACTATAGATATATTTTAAGCATTTCTGAATTTCTGAACTTTTTCTGTGCCATCTGCTGGCCTTTTCATGCCATCTCTGACTTCCACAAAACTCTCAGAAAGTTACCATTTATCTTCTTATGCCAACCCACAATATATCAAAACCGCAGTGAGGAAAGTGACAATGTAGAAGGTATAACAATACTAGATATGTGTGTATGTGTATGTATGTGTCACAAAATATTTTTGTGGTGTATATCAGCAGGTCTATGTTATCATCATCCAATTTTATGTAAGATTTAAAAAAGAAAAGATCAGAACAACTAAAATGAGTTGTCCAAGTGAGGAAAGGTAAAGCTACAATTTTTGCCAAGCCCTTCTCTCCAGTTCTGTGCTAGTACAACTTGATTACATTGCTTCATGAACCTTGGAAAGCAGTGACTTTTAAAGACTACGTAAAACAAAAGGACTAGATAATATTCTTGGCTTTTGTCCACGTGTAGATAAAAATCTCTGGGTACCTTAAATGTTTCTCAGTCATAAACAAAGGCTAAGCTAGAGATCAGTGTGTACAAGCAAAGAGCTTTTTCAAGATCCTTTCCCTGAAGTGCCTTTCAAAGAGTATGGCAGTTTCCAATGGTGCTCAATAAAACAATATTTTTTTCTCTTCTTCAACAAAGGCATAACAAGCTGACAATTCCAAGGGGGAGAAAAAGTTACCCACAGAAACAACCATCTCTTTAATGTCTGTAAAAGCCCTTCAGACTCATGTCAGGACTTTATCAGGGCTTTGTGAAGACTGCATCATTGCCTGATTTTTTCAAAGAGAAGTATAGATGTTGAGAAGATAGAACACTTATTAAAAGATGCACTAGAGTTAAGATAGATCCCCCTATCCTCTGCATACAGACACAAAGCCTGTAAACTACCTAGGTTTCACTAAATGATTTCTAAAATTATAGCACCTGTTTGGTCATTTTAATAATTCTAAACTGACAGCCCTCACAAATCATAGACAGAAAGATATAGACATACATACATAGAGAAATAGAAAAAGCATAGAGATATATAGAGAGAAACAGATATACACACATATAGCTATACAGATCTATGCATGTATATATTCACATATACATACATTTCCCAGATATAGATATATCTCAATCTGATGATCAAGTAGCTGGCTACTTGTTTGTTTTTTGCTTTTTTCCTGCAACCTCAGACACAAATATGCCTGTCTAAATAAACCATAAATTTGGCAGCTCTAAATTCTAGGAACTTACAAGATTTGAGAGGCTGAAGCAAAGGACAAGCCCAATTGTAATGAAATCAGAGGCTGTCTTAGATACTTTAGTACAGAACAAGCACTTATTTACTCAAAATATGAATTAAAGTCAACAAAGAAGAGAGAGTTTCCTGTTCAACAAATTCTTTAGGCCAGTTTGTTTTGGGCTGTGTGATTATTAGTAATTCTAATCCAATAATAAAGTAGGTAGGATATACAGCTTGAGACTAACCAGCTCAGTCACTTGAAAAAACATTCCTTTTTGCAGATACCAGATCTGAAAAGCATCCAATCTCCAGCATATTCATTTTAGAAAGCACCTAACTTATTCAGATCATCATTCTCTTCTGGACCTCCCTGGGCATGGCTATTTGCCATTGAAATTGTTAGCCATGCTTTTTGTCCACTTTAATCAAGAAATTTGCAGCTACCTATCCACTTGACCCCTAAAAACTGGATAAATCAGTAGAGCACATGTAGAAGGAAAGTTCTTACTTAGTGCATGTACCAGAATACATTTCACCCTATCTTAGCCTTTGTAGGGATGCTTGCTATGCATGACTATTGGATTTGAGAATTGTTCCTTTAATCTCCAGTACTTCCATGGCCTCTACCCAATATCTTTCAATTTTTTATATTTTTGGCACTGTACTGCAAAGAAAGAAAGTTTCTTACAAGAAATTTTCTTGCTAGCTGAATAAAGACTGGAGATAGAGACTGGAACTCTGATTTCTTTGGTATAAGAAACTCACAGATGAGGAAACTTTTCAAGACTATAAGTAATTTGCCCGTGGTCACATAGGCGAATATGTGCCAGGAGACAGACTTGAACGAGGTCTTTCTGGTTCCAAGGCCAGCTCTCTGCCTACTAGGTGTAGTTTTCTAGTGAAATTTTCTTTATTTGAACTCAAAGAAAATTCATGGTACAGTGAGTTCATTTTTAAAAATAAAGGTTGTAAGATTCTATTGATTAACAATAAAAAAATTTGTTTATGAGCCACAAGGTCTAAGTTGATGATTTTTTAAAACTGTATGTTACAAAAAGATCAAAAGAGTGTATTATATAGCTTATCAGAATAAAATCCAAAGGTTAGATCACAGTATATAATAAATAGGGGAGAAAAGGAAGAGAATTTTGCCTTTGTTTGATGCAACAGTCTTTAAGAGCATGGAATTCAAAAGTATCTGAGATTCAAGGACAAATAAAGACCTCTTAGCTTTACTTTAAGCTCCTGCTATTTTCCATTCAGACATGTTTTGGAAACATCATATGCCCATGAAACATTAAATGCCCATGAAGCTTTCATATGTGTATATATATATATATATATATATACACACACACACACACACACACACACACACACACATACTACCTTTACATATGTTAATGAACATTTGGGGACAGACATTAGGCAAATTGCACATCCAAAGACTCACAAAAGAAGTGTTCATTTGAGAGTCTAAGTGCTGGAACTGAGTGCACCAAAAAGCCTGTAAAAACTCTGGTCCATTACAGATCAATTATCCAAAGGATTAAACCTGAGAGGCAGTGATTCTCAAACTGACATTTCTGAAATCTAAGCATAGCCTCTTCACAAAACCAAGAATTTTTTGTTTGTAGAAGATCTGAGAATTCTGCAGGATCATAAAGTACCAAGAAGATACTTCTGCCCTCTCTTTGGAGGGACATGTAGAGAAAGCTCAGTCAGGAGTCCAAAATTGCCTGTGTTGTCTTTCTGTCAGCTACCTGGCTGCGTGAGGCAGAAGACCACAAGAATATAGGTATAACGGTGTCTAAACCATCAATACAACAAGAAAGAATAAAACCAATGGTGTGTCATCTATAAATGATAAGGACACAGGTAGAGATAAAGGTATAGATAGGTACAAACCTGAAATACATTCAAAAGTGTCAATATTCAGTCACCTGATCATAAACCCATTAATTGGAGTAACCAGAGAAAAGAATAAGGTGCTTCTTTTGTACCCAATGGTGTCAAAAGGTCATAAATTTAGTGACATGAAAACTGGATGATATTCCTTTAGAAGATACTTTCCAGGATTAATATAGTCACCAAAATAATTAAGGATGGTGGGGGATAACAAGACACTATTACTGACCTGAAAGATACTCTTAGGAATCACTAATGGATATTAAAATTCCTGAAAAGATTGCCAGAAGTGTCCTCTAAATGAGTTGTATTACATGTCAATGACCTAAAAATATCATCTGCTAAGGAAGAGACAAAAAAGTGGAACCTCTATCTTTGTCTAGGAACATCTATGTGAAAATATGCCCTAGGGTTCTTTCCTATATGCTCATTACCTGATAAATTTACCTTTGAAGCATGTTAGGGAAGGTTGACCCTATAATCAACTAGGGGACTTGTCTTTGGAAACCGAAAGTCAATTCTCCTTAATGTGGCTTTGAAAAAAACTGAGACCTTTTTTCTCCCCAAGTTATATTAAATAATTCTCTAGATAACACAGGAACTAAGAGGAATCAGGAGAGCTTCCAGGGAAAGCTAATCACTAGCACAGGCTCCAAATAACCATTAGGGTCAACAGAAAATGTTGAGCCAAGATGCTTATAAGGATCAGAGAGGGAATTGAAAAAACTAGGGGCAGGCAAAATTCCTTGTTCCTAAGAATTTCTAATGTAATTCTAACAAAATGTCATCCAAAGAAGAAGCAAAATTTGGTGAGGATGCACATGAGCCAAGCAGAAGGTTTTGCTGAAGTTCAATGCATTAAGAACCTCAGAACAAAATTCCATAACCAAGCTTGTCATCAAGAGATCATTTAATTTCTAGGAATAATCAACCTAGCTAAAAGCCTGTGAAGCCTGGAACTGTCCTCAAGTGTCCTTAATAAGCATGATTGAGATAATAGATATCATAGACCAATCCTAAGCCAAGCTATTCCTGTTACAATCAGTCCAATTACTCATTTCTTGGACTAATG
The DNA here is from genome assembly GCA_028658325.1 of Potorous gilbertii. Lineage (NCBI taxonomy): Eukaryota > Metazoa > Chordata > Mammalia > Diprotodontia > Potoroidae > Potorous > Potorous gilbertii. The sequence continues at coordinate 206,729,649 of CM053772.1, read as the reverse complement.
AACAAGAAAAGACAGGTGAAATAACTAGAAAGAGAGAAAAGGAATGAACTTCCAGTACATCTTTTCCAGAGAATGAGCTGAAGCAGAATAACCATGGGTGAACTTGGCAATTGATTTCTCTTTCAAATGATGCTCTCTCCCTTCAGGATACATCAGCCTGAAATGACCAATGGCCAAATGGCATAAAAAATGTAAATGAGAAAAGGGCTAGTGAAATAAAGTTGATTTTTTTATGGAATATCTTACTTGCTTGGAGGCAAAATCTGTTGCTGCATTTGGACTCCTGAGAGAACGTGCTGCATCTCTCCCTTCAGGATCTAAAGATGTGACCATCTGAAGCAAAGAAAGAGTCACAGAATTTCCTTCAGTAAAAATCAATCCCTCTAGGTTGATAGGATCTTAAGAGCAGCTAAGAGGGAGAGGCTTATATTGCTAACTAGGGCAGCTGGGTGGTGCAGGGGATAGAGTGTCAAGCCTGGAGTCAGAAGTTCTGAGTTCAAATTTGACCTCAGACACTTACTGTATGACCCTGGCAAGTCACTTATCTCTGTTGGCCTCAGTTTCCTCATCTGTAAAATGAGCTGGCAAAGGAAATGGTGAACCACTCTAGCATCTTTACCAAGAAAATTCCAAATGGGGATCACGAAGAGTTGGACATGACTGAAAAATAATTGAACAACATTATGTTGCTAATTAGGAACTAAATATTTCAATAATCAATAATAATGAGGTGAAAATAATAAGTGGCATTTAAATGTGGATTTGAAGTATACAAAGCAATGACGTCCATTAGATCATTTAAGTCTCACAACAGCCACATGGGATAGATAGGCTACACTTATTTTTACTCCAGTTTTATAGATGAGGAAAATTACTCCAACTGGATTAAGTTCATCCAAAAAGTTTTTTAAAAATTCTCAGGCAGAATTCATTCCTTTATTATTTTTGTATCTAGGTGTAGGCAAACTGTTTCCCCAATAAAATGTAAGCTCTTTGGGATAAGGACATTTAATTTTGGTGTCTGCATCCTCAGCATCTAGCACAGTGCTTGGCACCATTTAGGTGATAAATAAATGTTGATTAATTCAAAGTGTTGGGTTCCTGATTCCAAATGCAACAGTCTATTCACTGAATCACATCTTAGTTATAAAAACAATAACACTTTAAACCAATTTTTCAATTTTTTCTGGTGGAGGTCAATGTGCTTTATATCAATGCTTTCATATCAGTACTCTGATATAAGAAGACATGGAAAGATATTATTAAAACCACTCAATGGACTTAGAAACATTGGTCTAAGACAAAAAAAGTGACTTGTGTAGATATGCTTAACAAGCTGGTGACAGAACTAGGGGAAGATCTGCCTGCCATTGGGACCCACTAGAGTAACAAATCAAATGCGAATTTCAGGAGGAACCCAAGGTTCTTCCTCTCCTTCCCAAGTGAGTTCAGTGCTTCTCTTTTTCTCCTCTTCAACTTTCACTCTCACACAAGGGAACTCTGACATAGTGACACTTTCTCAAACACCCCAACCTGTCACTTCCGTAACTGACTCATTTCCAATGACCTACTTCACCACCCCACCTCAAGTGCACATAGAAAAGGTCATATATTTGATTGTCCCTTCACCCACAGATATCCTGCCTCCACATTAATGGACTCTGATCAGAATCTGTTGCTAGTTCACATTTCCCTTTGCCTTTCAATACCTGAACTTCTAAATCTTCCTGAGTTCAAATCTTCTCCATGGCCTTCAATGGTTCTCAATTCTTTCTTAACCTTGTACTGACTACACTCAGCAATTTCTTCATCTTAACTCCTCAGTAAATCAGATCAATACTACATTACCCTCTTCTATGGAATTCTTTGACTCTTTATCCTATGGCTAAGCTTGACCTTCCATGCCTCAGTCTTGGATCACCCTGACAATCCCCTGCTACAACTTCTCTTCACATTCCTATTCTAAATAAAACTGGGGGGAAAAATCATTAGACTGTACTGATGAGACATGATACAAATCTTCATTTCATTTGTTTGGTTGTTTCTCTTGTATCCAACTCTTCACAGTCCCACATCTTGGCAAAGATACTGGAGTGGTTCCCCATTTCCTTTTCCAACTCATTGGACAGACGGGGAACCTGAGGCAAGCAGAGTTAAGTGATTTGCCCAGGGTAAAACAGCTAGTAAATTTCTGAGGCTAGATTTGAACTCGGTTCTTTCTGACTCCAGAGCAGTTTTAATAAATTTCTGAATCCAGAATTCAAAAGGTTGATAAAGGAATGAAGTGAAGGGCAAGAATACCGCACACTGTTTCTAGAAGTTTGGCAATGGAGTGATGCCTGCTAGCTTCTAAATGCTTTCAAATGCAGACTCTCATTTCATCCTTACGGAACATCCATGTAAGACACAAAAGGTATGTTTATCCCTCTAAATTACGGTTAAGTAGCTCGCTTAAGGACATACAGTCAATTAGTAACGGTGTCAGAATACTTTGAAGGGTGCTAACTTGAGCTCCAATCCCAGTGTGTTGCTCATCAATTAATCAGCCAGACTTAATTAACTTTTGTTGTTGTTCAACGGTGCTCAACTCTTCATGACCCTATTTGGGGTTTTCTTGGAATACTTGAGTGGTTTGCCCTTCCTTCTTCAGATCATTTTACAGATGTGAAAACTGAGGCAAACAGGCTTAAGTGATTTGCTCAGGGTTAACACAGTTTGTAAGTGTCTGAGGCCAGATTTGAACTCAGGAAGACAAGTCTTTCTTCCTGATGTCAGGCCCAACACTCAAGTCATTGTGCCATCTAGATGCCCCTAATTAATTTTTAGAGAGGACTATTCACTAAGGTGTCATTATAAGAACAAGTACCACAAAACATCCTCCAGAGCCTGTGATTTGAAGGAAACCTTGAGACAAAAAGAGTCCAGGGAAAAGTGGGTTCAATTATAGAGTAAATATGGCAAAGAAGAAAGTCCTGGTTGTTAGAAGTCCTCTTCTCCAGAACTCTTGGTAGAGTTCTCAGGAAGTGACTGTTGTTTCAATGTAATTGAACTGAACCTGTATATGACAGAAAGGGATCTAAGAGAAGCATCCTCCACATTTGGTCCAAATGCTGACCTGCTATTATGCTTAACTACCATTCCAGGTTCTCATGAGGGTTTGCACTGGTGAGCATGGGAAGTTCTACCTAGGACAGTTCCTAATGTCATGATTACTGTATCCAAAGACATGATAACTGTGAGGAGGAACAGAGAAAGTGGTTGGAGGGAAGGGTGCAAAGCTGCCTAAAACAGGGATCAGATTTACAGGAGACAATCACAATTCCTATATCATAGCTGTGAAGATACAGATCACTGACTAGAGTCTAATCCACTTAATTGCAACTCAAGTATGAACATGGCGAATTTCTGGAACACATGCACCGGTATAGGAATTTTGTTTTGTGGACATTTTTTATCTCCTTTTAAAAAAGTGAACAGCACCCAATAAATGATGACTTTTACACATTTTATGAAGATGTGGTGAAATTAAAATGTGTTCATTCTACATTTCCTAGTTTGCTGCTTTGTTCAAAGTGGAGTGTTTTCAGAGAAGTATGTTTCTCATGTATTTTTGAAGTTTAAATTTTGACTGCAGAGAAATTGCTTCTGCACAAATATTACATTTAAAAAGGTTTTCTGTTGACTACATGGTACATTGAAGACCTGATATTTAGGTAAACTGCTTCCAGATAGTTTAGTAAACAAATAATAGTGTAATTTCTAAAAGAAAGAAAAACAGAAAAGAAAAAGTTGCTCCAGGGCATTCCTTGTCTCTTCTCAGGACAGGGACCATACAGCAATATTATATCTTGGTATAATAAGTGTCCTGGCACTCTATACTTTGTCATCTTCATCTGCAAAATAGAAAATAATTTCAGCTCTCTTCATAGAACTGTGGGGAAATCACAAAATAATATTAGTTTATCCTTCTAGAATTATTTTTTCTCCCCAAATCCCACATTTGTGAAATTCAAAATGTATGGTGGATGTGGATGAGCCAAAGACTCCAGGCTGACAGTGACAAATACAAAGAACTCTTAGCAAATTAACTCCTTAGGATCTTTTTATATGTCTATGAACTTAATGAAGAGTTTGTTTGAAATAAATTCCCCTATCTTAATTGGCCTCATTAGTGCTGAAGAGCCATAATGTGCTTGAATTTCCAAGGTATATTCTAATTTCATTAAGTCTTAAAGGAAGGGCACTGACTTAAAAGAATGTTGTGACTCATAGGCAATCCTTTGAACTTTGGAATCAAGGACAAGGAATTTCACATAAGCTAAAAAAAATTCCTTCACTCCAAAATTATAAACATGACATGAACTGACTAATCTTACTATAAGCCTCTGTTCAGAGTTGAGCTATAATATAGATAAATTATTTAAAAGCCCTTTGCAAATGTGGTGTTATACAAATTCTCAAAATAACTTCAATGTGAATGATACCTTCGAGAAAAATATCTCAAAACTCCTAAAATGGTTTTAACATTTCATGTGTCGGAACGTCACAATGAATAAGGAATCATTTCATCTACAGTATCCATGTTGATAGTCAAAGCCATGAGAAATTTCCTACACTGTTTAGTGGAACAAAGATTTTTAGATCATGAAGAGATGCGCATTTTTAAAAAATCCCCAAAATGCATCAGCACCTTTTCTGGATTAGGGGGCAGAATTCTTGATTCTCAATATCACTCAAAATATTTCACCTCAGAAAAATTGTTAGACTCCTTTCTCCCAATGCCTACCATATAACTCAGAGAAGAAATAGTGGATCATAGGAACATAAGATCTGAATTTGGTGAGGATGTCAGTAGATCATTCAAACCAACTCCCTTCTTATTGAGAAGAGGAAACATAAGATCCAAATGGGACCTTATAGGACCTGCCAGAAGGCAAACAGTTACTAAGGAGCAAAAGCAGGATCTCAACCCAAGTTTTCTACCTAACATAGAAGACAAAGCCTGGAAGTAGAAAAAAGAAGCTCCTCGGGAACAGAGGAATCACAGGCAGGCTCAGAGAAATGCTCAACCACATAGATAACCATGGGGCAAAGAGAAAAATAGCGTCCTTTCTGCACTTTCTATAAATGTTTGGTTAGTTAAGACGTGATATATGCTGAGGACTTCTTTTTCAGGTTTCTACAAAAGAAAGATCAATTGAACACTTACGATATTCAAGACATTAATTAGACAGCAAGGCTGGAAACATTGAATGACCACCCCCTTCACGACAACCTTTAACCTATGAATTATTTAAAGTGACTTATTTGTAGTAAGTTCCTTTTACTGATATTTTCTGTTGTTTTTCTATCACCCACAATATCCTTCAAAGTCAGGCTTAATGTCTACCTCTTCCACAAGCCCTCCTGACCACCCAAAATTGTCAATAATCTCTTACTCTTCTGATTTTCTTTTATATATTTTATTACTTTATTATTTATATATGTGTATATTATATATACATATACATATATACATATTCCTTTTATACATTTTATTATTACATCTTGGATTTCATCATTGCCATCCAAGCACTACAACACCTTAAAGAGCACTTGAGTATTACTATATGCCTTGAAGCTGAATCCTCCTATATACTGTCTTCCTACTAGAATGAGAACTCAGTAGAGAACAGGGGCCAGCTAACTTAGCAACCACCACTTAGCACAGTGCTTAGCAAGTGGTAAAGTGTTAAATTGTTCATTTAATACCTTGACAGGTAGTTATGTCGTTATATGTATGTCTATAAATATTTTGTTTCTGCTATTGTTGTTACTTGTTTCAGTCATGTCTGACTCACTGTGACCCTATTTTGGAGTTTGCTTGGCAAAGTTACTGCAATGGTTTTCCATTTCCTTCTCTAGTTCATCCTACAGATGAAGAAACTGAGGCAAATAGAGTTAAGTCACTTGCCCAGGATCACACAGGTAGTAAGTGCTTGACATTGAATTTGAGCTCCTGTCTTCCTGATTTCTGACTTTGCACTCTATGTGCTATACCACATCACTGCCCATCTTAAAAGGCATACTTTGTTAATACTTTTAATTTTATATCAGTTATTCCATTCACTTATAAGCCAGAGTGAATCCCTTCTTTTGACAAGGCACAAAATTGATGCAAAAATTGGACTCACAGATAGCAAATCTAACATGAGTCTATGTTGGAATGCCCCTCTCTCTGACCCATATTGAGGAAAGTTGTTTTATTATGTGTTCTCTGAAACTTTACCTGGTTTTTTCATTATGTAAGGTTCAGTTCTCTTTTACTGATCTTTTTATTAATGTTGTGGTAGACATGTATTTTTCCTTGTCTTTTTAAAATTTGGTTCTGCATTTCTTCTTACGAATATTTCCAAGTGTCCCTGAATTCCTCATGTGCCATTTTCTACAACACTATGATATTCCATTTACGTATACATGTCAAAGGTTTCGATTAGTCATTTCAAAATCAACCATCACCCACTTTGCTTCTAGTCCTTTAGTATAACAAAAAGTGATGTTATGAATATAGCAGTATATCTTGGGTCTGTTTATGTCTTAGATTTCTTTGAGGTATGGTATCTAAAGGCAAAGACTGAACAAGAAGTAGCAAACATTTGTGGAATTAATAAAAGAACCCCACACATACACATTCCAGGGTAAAATAAATAGACCAGATACCTGAACCAAAAAGGAGGTAGAGCAGAGCAAATAACTAGCTGGAGCAGGTTGCCTTAGAGCGCAGATTTAGTACTTCCTAGGACAACCTCCAAAAACATCAATGACAAAAATCTATTTATTCAAAGACCATAATACTCCGTGACCTGAAAGCTTCCTCTAAGGTTCTCAGCAAAGGGCAGGTCATACAAACATGAACCAACACCTGTTCAAAATGAAGCCCCCCAAAGGAGATTTTAAAAGGACATCTACATCCTCTCCATTAGGTGAGTCACATGGATGGCTCATTTGGCATTTATAATCTTTTTATTCTATGAAGGCCGAATGAAGAATTTAGAAATGAGTTTGTGAAACCCAGATATTTAGATGGAAATAGGCAAGATCTAGCATCTAAAAAGGCAAGGGATTTCAGAAAACCTTTTAGAACAATCCTGTCATTTTAGATATGAGAAAACATGAGGTCTAGAGAAGGTCTTCTTACCCCATTCCGCTCCTTAATGCATTGAGGCAAAGTAATGAAATAATATCATGAATGAGGGAATGAAAATTTATTAAATGTCTGCTACATTGAAAGCAGTCTGTGAAATCCTGGTGATACAAATAGACTTTCTAGAGATCCCCTTTACTCAAGAGGATCACATTTCAATATGGAGAGACAAAACATAAAAAGATGTTTATTAGAACATCTACAAGAGAGATAACAATCCCTGGTAGTCTGGAAGGCATAGCATCAGGACAGATGGTAAGGGCAGGTAAATTTTGGGGACCAGTGACAGGACATATGAAAGGACTGGTGGTCTCTTATCTTACTAAAATGATTGTATATGGTGACTCCCTCCTCATTAAATGGCAAAAGTAGCCAAGTTGACCCAGCAGTGGGGTGGGGGGTGTGGGGGAGGGGCATCTTGGTAGATCTTGGACTACCAGCATTGGGAAGGAGAGAATAGAGACTTTACATTCTCTACTTCAGGGCTACGGAGGGAGAGATCATCATCCAGCCAGGAAAGGGAATCAGAAGGGAAAACTGACACAAAAATTTGGGTAAGAGGCTTCCTGCTACATCCAATTTCTCTAGGTTCTCCCAATGGTATCTGGGTTATGGCTAGGTAGGGAGCTTGGGGCAAAGGCAATGTTTACCTAAAATAAAGGCAAAGGTAGCACAAGTTTATGTGTATTCAAGGCTCCCATGCAAAACATTTGTTTGTTCACTGTACAGGGTCACACAAAAGAAAACATTTTGACCTAGAAAATATCTACTTGAAGTGCCATCATGTGGATAAGTACAAGACATACTTAGTGAAAAGCATGAAACATAATCCCTCTTCTTTAGCAGCATGATATTCAAAGATATTTGCCAAAATGTCCTACTGAGGACAAGAGTCTAAATGCCTCTCTGAACCTGTTGATGAAATGACTATGAGAATGAAGATTCTACCCATATCAGAGAGTTATTGTATAGAAACTAATTTGAAATATAAGACATTTTAAATGTCTTATTATTTTTAAATGGATGTTTACTGATATCCTATTTTTACATCACCAAAATTCTGCCTCCCTATATTCCTTCCCCTCCTCCTCCCAGAAAACAATCCCTTATAAGCTTCTTAAAGAGAAAAAAATATTGTCAGTATGTTGTGAAATTAAACAGATGTAGATGAAGAGAGTTCTTTACAGAATATTACACAAGACATTCACCAAAAGATGCTTTACTCTGACCTGCTTAAGTTCATACTTAGGAAGCAGCAAAGCTGAATTTGAACTGAGATCTTCTGGCTGCAGGTCCAATGTTATATGTGTGTCTGTGTGTCTGTGTGTGTGTGTTCCCAAGACTTGACAAATCACAACAATTACAGAAAATAGAATAAAGACATTAACAATGACTAGCTGAGCAGTTCTTCCCTCCCAAATGAAATGTACCTATGAACAGAAGTTGGCAGTGCTAATTTAAAGGAATGAGCAATGGACGGTCTTCCAATATCCCTACAGGGTCAATGGGAAAGATTTCTCTGAAGCAGAAAATCACAGATTTTCAGAGCTGAGGTTCTCTTGGATCCCTCCAAGGTAATCCAACCAACCATCAGAGCAAGAATCCCCTCTGTGAAAAGACTTGACAAGTAGTCAAGAATATTCCACTTTAAGACTCTCACTGACAGGGAATTTCCTATCTCACAATACAGACGATTCCATGTTGGGGCCATTAGAGTCATTAGGAAGTATCTCTTTATACTGACCAAAAATATACTTCCCCAAAATTTCTATGCATTGATCAATCAGCCAGTCAAAGACATTTATTATATACCTACTATGTGCTAGACACTATGTTAAGTACTGGAAATACAAAAAAAAGCAAAAGGCAGGCTCTACCTTCCAGGAACTTCTAAGAAAACCATCAAGTATGTACAAAAACGCTATATACAGGATAAATAGGAAAGGTAAAAAGGAAGGCATAGAATTAAGAGGGATTGGGAAAAGCTAGCTATAGAAGATGGAAATTTAATGGGGATTTGAGGAAGCCAATAGTGAAAGATGAGGAGGGGGAAAATTCCAAGAATGGGAGAGAGCCGGAGAAAATGCCTAGAGCTAAGACAATGTGTCTTGTTGAAGAAACAGGAAGAAGACAAGTGTCACTGGATTTAAAGTACATGGTATAGATAGATAGAGGGCACAGAGTGGTTTGAATATGAAGGGATAATGTCTAAAAAATAAAATTATGGGGTGAGAGAGGAATATATTGGAAGAAGGAGAAAGGGAAAGATAGAATGGGGCAAATTATCTCACATAAAAGAGGTAAGAAAAAGGTTTCATAGTGGAGGGAAAGGAGGGGGTGGTGAGAGGGAATGAGTGAACCTTACTCTTGTTGGATTTGACTTAAGAAAGGAATAGCATGCACACACAATTGGATATCTTACCCTACAATAGGGTAAGGGGCTAAGAGGGGGGTGGTAGAAGGGAGAGCAGATTGGGGGAGGGGGTAGTCAGAAGCAAACATTTCTGAAAAGGGACAAGGTCAAAGTTGAAAATAGAATAAGTGGGTTTGGGATAGAATAGAGGGAAATACAGTCATTCCTTCATAACATGACTAATATGGAAGTGTTTTTCATAACTACACATGTATAACCTATATTGAATTGCTTGCCTTCTCAAAGAGGGTGGGTGGTAAGTGAAGAAGGAAGAAAATTTGGAACTCAAAGTTTTAAAAACAAATGTTAAAAATTGTTTTCACGCGCAACCGGGAAATAAGATATATAAGCAATGGGATATAGAAATCTATCTTGCCCTACGAGAAAGTAAGGGGAAGGGGATAAAAGTGGGTGATAAAAGGAAGGGCAGACTGGGGGAAGGGATACTCAGAATGCATGCCGGATCAGGGTGGAGGGAGGGCAGAGATGGGGAGAAAATCTGGAACTCAAAACCTTGTGGAAATGAATGTTGAAAACTATAAATAAATAAATAGATAAGTAAATAGATAAAAACAAAAGTAAAAAAAGAGTGATAAGCAATATAAACACAGTGGTGGGGCATCTAGTTACTGTAGTGGATACAGCACTGTCCTTGGAGTCAGGAGGACCTGAGTTCAGCTTCAGACATTTAGCTGTATGATCCTGGGTAAGTTGCTTCATCCTGATTGCCTCCAAAAAAAAAAAAATAGCATGTGGTGGGAAGGAAGGAAGAAAGGGAGAGCATCTTTAGCTGAATGATGACTAGAAATATAATCACAATGAATGACCTAGAGTGATGTGGGGAAAAAAAATTCTTATTAATGTGTGAATATTATTTGAAGCTCTATTTAAGGAGATGCCAAACAGATAACAAAACATAATGGAAGAAAGCATCACGGTCTAAAGAAAAGGATATTGCTTTGTTAGTGTCTGGATTTGAATTGAGTTTCTGCCTTTTCATACCTGGGGTAACTCAACTGACTGACCCTGGCCCAGTGACTTCCTATCTCTATGCCTTGATTTCCCCATCCAATTAAATAGGGGTAGTTATATTGATCCCAGCTAATCTCACCAGTTGGCTTGGCTGATTGAATGGCTTCATATTATATGAAAGCAATTAGTATCCACAAAGAATCATATAAAATGTATACTGTTATTATTAAACTAGTTATGAAAATGACAAAAAAACAAAATTAGCTTTTGTGAATTTGACTTTTTATTTAGAGCTAAATCAATTTTTTTACTGACTTACCACCCCCAAAAATAATAAGAACATATTATTATTTTGTTATAATACATCGACTGCTAACAGAATGAATGAATATCTTCTAAAACCCTTCAGAATTGGGGAATACCTGCAACTATTAGTAAGAAGTCATTTTAGAGATCATGATAAATCCGTAATTCACAGAAGGCACAACAGCTACAGAACATCCTTACAAATAAATAAACAAACTCAGATAAAACCAAATTATGTATTTTGATCTTTAATCAATAGCTAGGAAATCAAACAAGAAGAGAATTTATTTCATCTTCAGTCAGAAACTGAGGAGTTACCTATGAATTCAATTTCTATCTAAAAATTGTTACTCATTTCTAACTATTGGGTTCAACTTGGGGCAATTACCACTATCTATGTGACTGACAAAAAGGCAAAAAGGTAGAAAATAGACAATAAAAATATCAATTAATGCATTACTCTCTGTAGAAAAACTTCTTTTAACAATTAATTTCTTAGCATTTAATATTTTCTTCTTCCTTTATGGTCATAAATAGTTCTATTTCTGTACACTAAGTAACTGATTTAATACACAAATATATTGAAATTGATGTAAAACTTGTAAAAATAATGTAAATAATTAATTTAATAATTTTAAATTTTAATATAATATTCCTTTCTTTAAAGTCTCAATTCTAGTCCGAGTTCCTAGCTAGTATCTATGAACTTTTTAAAACAAGAAATTTCAATAAATGTATGTAATATGATTGTTTTTGATAAATAATCTAATTATGTTTTATTTTATAAACTGAAAGGCCTTATTCTGAGAAGTCATCTAGGAGTCTATAAATTTCACCAAAGTACAAAAGGGTCCATAACACAAAACAGCTAAAAGAAACTACCATAGCCCGTCCATCACTGAGTTTTGGCTATTCTTTCATGAAAATGCCTAGTATTCCTTCCTTAGTTATTTATTGCCTATTTCAGAAAGTTATGGGAGAAAGGATACAGAGAAATTGTAAATCACCCTAACAAAGGAATTTATCCTCAGCTTTGTGTGTTTGTCCTTCATTGCCAAAGAAGACCATGCCATCAGAGAAATGATGACATGACTTGCACTTGACTTTGAGTGAGGGAGGGCTGTGCAGGTCACCAGCCTCACTTCTCCAAAGCCATCTGAATCCAGTGACCAGATAGTCATCAGGATGACTGGAGACGACCCAGGATGAGGCAATTGGGGTTAAGTGACTTGCCCAAGGTCACCCAGCTAGTGAGTGTCAAGTGTATGAGGTGAGATTTGAACTCAGGTCCTCCTGATTCCTGCACCGGTGCCCTATCTACTGCACTACCTAGCTGCCCCTAATGAAATTGTAAATCACTCAAACAAAGGAATTTATCCTTAGTATTATTATATTACTATCATTATTTCCATCGGCAGCTAGGTGGCGCAGTTGGAGAGAGCACCAGCTCTCTAGTCAGGAAGAGGCATCTTCTTCCTAAGTTCAAATCTGGCCTCAGACACTTAGTAACTGTAACCTGGGCAAGTCACTCAACCTTTTTTGCCTCAATCTCCTCGTCTGTAAAATGAGCTGGATAAAGAAATAGCAAAGTACTCTAGTATCTTTAACAATAAATCCCAAATTACAAAGAGTTGGTCATGAGCAAACAACTGAAAATAATTGTTATTTCCTCATTCAAACCTTGATCATTTTTCATCTAAACCACCTTCAACAGTCTCCTAAATGGTCTATCTACCTGTTGTCCCTCTCACCTTCAGTTCATCTTAAACACATTTTTTAAAAAAGTTTTATTGTTTTTTTTTTAAATCACAAATGTTTACAAATTATACCCACTTCTGAGAAGTCACCTGTAAGGAATTAAACAATTAAGTAACACTAACAATATCATTGACCTTAGCTTTACCTATCTTTCTGATTTTTCTGTTGCCTTAAAATTTGGTAAGCATTCCATCTCTGTTGTCATCCAAGTCAGTGACATAAATGTTGAACTGAACATTTTATCCCCTTATTTCTTTTTTATGTTGATTCCACATTCCTCATCTATAGCATCCCCCCAAACTCTCTATTTTTAATTTTTAATTAATAAAAATGTGTTTTCTCTGCTTTCTATTTTCTACCTGTTAGAAAAAAATATTTTTAAAAATTACTTTTAACAAATAAGCCTTAGTCATGTAAAACAAATTTGCTCATTGTTTATATCATATACTAGGTAATATTGTGTCATATTGACATGTCTGACATATGGGTGATATATCAATGTATCATTATGCATTAGAAATCTATCACCTCTCTATCAAGAGGAAGATGGTATGCAATGGTGCACTGGTAAATATTTAACAACCAACTCTGCAGAAATATATATGTGTGTATGGGTACAATTCATAGTTAAAATTCACCTGCATTTTTTAATGTTTGTTCTCATTGCTTCCTTAAGTCTAGACAATCAACAAAGCAGTAAATCAAGCCCTGATTTACAGTGTTTGCTGATTTCTGAGCAGTAAATGCTGACACTAAAAATTAACAATCGGCTGTTGTGAGCTAATTCAGTCTGGCAAAAGGACACCTCTGTTCTTATTATTCATCGTTGGTTCTCTGGAATAATGTATGGTCATCATTAGAGTGACCATAGTTCTCATAGCTCTCCAAGTTGTTTACCTGTACAATATTGTTAATATTATATAAATTGTTCTACTTTTGTTCATTTCATCCTTCATCGTTTTACAATAGTGATGGTACAGTATAAAACATTCTCCTGGTTCTGCTCCATGCACTCTATATTAGTTCATATAAATTGTCCTTCATTGGAAGTTCACCTACAGTACATCCTGAACACTTCATTTGTATTTTCCTAAAACACCTACAGCTCCCAAACCTTTAAGGATAAAGCTACTGTAGGACCAGATCCAAATCCCCCAGCCCTGTATTCAAACACCCTGTCTCCTACTTTTGTAGACCTTTCAGCCATAATGCCACTTATATAATCTCTCCTCTGTAACAAAACTGATTTATGCAGTGTCCCTGTAACAGTAAGTACATTTGTATATTTAATTCCCTGGTTCAGAATGACAGTTGATCTCCTCTCCACTCACCTCAAAGGGTCTGGGTTCAAAGCCTAGCTCTGCTGGTTAATAGCTTTACGACTTTGACCAAGTAACTTAAACCTCTCTCTGGAAAATGAGAAGGTTGAGTTAAATATTTCCAAGTTCTCTTTCAATTCTAAGTAGTTTAAGTAGCATGCAACATGGATGAGAACCAGTCTTGAAAACAAGAAGACCTTGACCAGGGTTGGGGAACCTTTGGCCTTGAGACCGCATGTGGTCCTCTAAGTCCTAAAGTGCAGCTCTTTGATTTGTTCTAGGAAGTTTGGATTCAGTCAAAAGACCACAGTTGAGGACCTAAGGGCCAAATGTGACCTCAAGACCTCATGTTCCCCACCCCTGACCTGGAACAAAGACTTGTCTCTGATAATAACAGATATGATCCCTCAGCAAGTCATAGGACCCCCTATTTACCTCAGGCAATTTCTAAGGCTTAAAGTTGCAGAGCAGTCAAAGAACTGCATTGGTAGAAGAATTTTCCCTAAGCAATAAAAACTTATTTGGTTTAAAAACAAAGGTTAATACCACATTAGTCTGGTAAATCAGGCTATGCCAAGAAAAGACCATTACAGAATTTCAACAAAACTTTTCATAAAGTATCTGTCATGACCCATATGGAAAGATGTAGTCTAAATGACAGCATACTTGGATGAACTGGGGAACTGATTAAAATGCTGGATCCAAAGAGTGGTGATTAATGAATTCACATCAACACAGAAAAGAACTGAGGGGGGGAGAGTGTTCAGTTCAACGTTTATAGCACCGACTTGGATGCAAGATGTGGAATGTTTATCAAATTTTAAGACAGCATAAAACTCAGAAGGAAAACATTGGAAAACCAGGGCAAACTTTAGCTCAACTCTAGCAAGTTTTTTAAAATGGAGAGTTTTCTAAAAATAAAATGGGCTATTTAAGGAGGTAATTAGTTCCCTGACATTCTAGGTATAAAAACAGAGGCTGCTGGTTAGTTTTCCCATATTCTCTAGAAGAAACTGTTGCTTACTTATAGGTTCAACAAGCTCCGTGATGATAAACTCAACTAGAAATGGGGGTCGCTAATACATATCTTAGCATATATACTGGCTGCCTATTGACATAGTTTTAAAATATATGATTATCTATGTGTTGTTGCAGTTTTATTTATTTTGTTACATATGCGGGCTATAGGTTTGATACTTTTGAAATGGATGATCTCTGAGTCTCCTTCCTTGGTGATTCTCTATCTTCAATGGCACCTAACAGAATAACAATAACTAATCATAAATTATATATAACGTATATTATCAAAAATAATAACTAAGAGCATAGCATCTTGACGATTATAGACGATAAACATTTGTCAAAAGACTAGAAGAACCATAGAACCTTAAACCTAGTTAGAATGTTAGAGAAAGAATCTAATCCTTATAATTTAGAAATGAGGAAATTGAGAACCAGAAAGCTCAAATTATACAACTTTTTAGTGAGAGTCGGGGCTTTGATATGAACATTAAATGAGATGCTACAGCTCCATAGAATTAAGTAAATTGTCTTAATAAATAAGATTATTACTTTTTTAATTCACTGAATATGTCCAGATAACTGCAGTCTTTTAAAAATGTTTCAATTATTATAATAGTATCTCATATTAACATAGTTTTTTAAGATTTAGATTTTCCTCATAGCAATTAAGTTGTTTATTCTTAACTTCACCTTACATGTGTGTATACGTTCTGTGTGTACACACACAACCTACTTATAGAAAGGACTGATCCATGCTAAATCCCAGAGATTCTTAACTAATTAGCGGATTATACATTATTAACATGACCAAGGACTCTTTTCAGACAAAACTTGAAAATTTTGAGGTTTAATGTTATTTTTGAAATGATTACTGCTCGCCACTGGCCAAAGATTTGTCGACAGAAAAAGGTGTTTAAAAATGAATTGAACTTCCTTTAAACTTCAATTCCCCAAGATAACTCTCTAAGTAAAAGCTTTCTGCTTTCATTATGGTTCATTACAAAGTAAATAAATATTTAAATTTCAAAAATATTCAAAATAATGAGAGGGATTCAGACTCAGCAAATTTTTCACATACTAACATGACCAAGGACCAAAAAGAAAATAATGAACTCGTCAAACACAATTAGGAATTGACTGATTGTTCTTCCCTACTGTGGACATTTCCAATTATTAACAAAAATTACAGTACTGTCATTTTATCAGAGAGAATGGAATAGTTACCAGAGACAAAACAAATAAGACTAGTCAAAACTCAAAGAGATCATTTATAAAAGAGAGAAGCAGAGCTAGAAAGACAGAGAGATCATGTATGTATATATATATATACATGTGTGTGTGTATGTGTATACACACATATATATTTCATATTTGTACAGATACATACATATATAATGTGTATATTTTCTATATGTGTTAATAGATAATATATAGATGTATGCCTCTAACTTCACTGGTCCTACAGAAATCTACAATTATTCTGTACTTATATGGCATCAGGGAGTTTCTGGGAACCTAAGAGTTTGTAACTTGTCTAGGCTCAAAGAGCAAGTATTTATCAGAGGAAACAAGAAATCAGGTCTTTTTGACTTTAAAGCCAAAACTCCGTTATACCATATTGTCTCTCACTGTACTGGATAAATATATGTATGTGTGTATATACATGTGTACATGTATATACACACATACATGTAGATATGCATATGCGCATTTATTTGTGTGTATTTCTGTGTTTGTATGTGTTTATACGTATATGTATGTGTGCATGTGTGTATCTATGTTTATATACTGTCATTGCACTATTGGTAAACCTCAAAGCAACACATTCAAGCAACATCCAAATTTACTCCAAACACTGGCAACAGAATCCTTTTCACAAGACTATTACACTCAATAGAACAGAAATCAAATAATTTCACGAAACTCAAAAAATGTTGGAGCTGGAAGGAAGCTTAGAAATCTCCTTAGGCCAACTTGCCCTTTATTTTATAGCTTTTATAGATGATGAGACCCAATAAGGTTAAGTAACTAGCCCAAGATACTACACAGCTAATGACAAAACCAAAACCAGAACCCTCAGACTAGAACCCTCAAACTTCTAAAACTCACATCTTCTGACTTCAGTAATTTGTCTCTTTAGAAAGAAATGATAGAAAAAAAATATGAGTAAAGAAATATTAAGTTTTATCCCCCTCTCTTGTGGCAAATGGGATAATTAGGTTTAAATCAAAGTGGAAGTGAATAATGTAGGTTGCTCCCTACACATTCACGCTGGATTTCTTAAATGAAGTATAAATAGTAATTATCAACAGGCATGTGTATAACGGGCATGTGAGACATAAGCTGGTTGACAACAAGTTTCCAACGGGAAATGAGGATAACTAGAAAGCAAACCAAAATATTTTCCCATTGTTTATTAACATGTCAATCACTCCCTAGTCCATAAAGACAAAAATAACCTATGCTGTAAATTTTTCCTACATATACTTCATCTGCCATAAAATTTAATGACATTGTTGCTGATGCCATTAAAATGGCTGCCATGTTCCACCCTGAAGGTGACTACTTCACTGGTGATTGAAGGGATGTAATGTGAATTTTATTTTTATGTCTTTTGACTGTAGGGTCTCCATCATCACAGACCTCAGAACAGGACCAAACTAAATCACAGCAGGCACAATGGACCCAGAGAGGAATAACTAGTCTGCTAATAAGGTTCTATGGATTACCCTAAATGAAAAAATAAAGAAAATGGAGTCCAAAGGGACGCAAATAATTATGAATAGGAGAATCAAAGTAGATATAAATTAAGTTCTCATCAAATACAATAAATTTTATTCCTTACATGTATGCATACACAGCCCTTCCCAAAATCAATCTATCAATGAAAATAAATTCAAATCAACAAATATTTATTTAGTACTACTATATCCAATATGCCATGTTACAAATTGAGGGACATGTGAAAAATAAGACAGTTCCTTCATTCAAGTTGACGATCACATATGGAAAATAAGACATATAATCAAAATAAAAGAGCAAAGAACATCATGAAAGCTACTTAGCATAAAGTCTCAAAGGGAGAGGTCACTTCTAGTTGGGATTGTTGAGGTGGGGAGGTAAGGGAAGGTTCTATAAAGTCTAGTAAATATCTCTGACATTTACCAGTTGCATAATGTTGGGGAAATTACCGTAATTCTCTGAACTTCAGCTATATCACCTTCTATTACCTAGTTCAGAGAGAGTTGACATGAAGATTAAATACTCTATCTGCCAAGTACTTTGGGACTTTAATGCATTATACAAATTGAAATTATCAATAATCAATACTATCATCATTATTAAAAGACCTAGAGGAAGGCTTTCAACGTAATTAGTACAAATGTCATATGGAAGATTTACTAAAAATATAGTTAATCATGAGACAAGAAGATACAGATAGGTTATGATGGAAGCAATGTCCACATTGAGGAGATCATGACTCCACTGACATTGAAGCATCATTTGAATGATCATCATCAGTGTCTTTTTTCTATGAAAAAATGAAAATGGGAGATAATTTTACATTTTGAAATAATTTGCTTCAAATTGCCTTCAAGATTGAAGAAAACAAGTAAAATGGCTTCTTTTATTTATAACACATAATGCCATAGGAAGTAAAATTAGAAGAAAAACTAAACTTCAAATGTATAATGTATCATCACATCGCTGAAGTCAAACCGAAAAATGATTTGTGAGTAGCCCATTGCTGAGACTAATTGGTGGCAAAAGAGACAATGTGTAATGAGTTAAAAGGATTGAAAATGTATGAATGAACTTCATTTTAAAAGTTGTTTTAGAATCATACAGATGTTTACTGACTGAAAATAAATGAATTTTTGAGTTTTGCTAAAAATGAATATTATCTCCATGGGCAGAAATAGAAAGGAGAAGACATTCCAGAAGAAATGTAGAATAAACAAATGCAAAAAGAGAAGAAAAAAGCATGGGATTTCTCCAGGAAATAAACAATCTATCTTAGCTTTTAAGATGGGATACATGAGGGAAAGTAGAAAAGCTGAAAAGGAAAATAGAAACCAAGTTGAAAAGAGAGAGAAATTTGTGTATCATTTACAAAACAATGGTAAGGCATTAAATATTTTAGAGCAGAGAAAATCAGGGAAATTATACTGGTAGTGCTTATAGGATGTGTTGAAAGGGGAAAGACTCAGAGTAGAGATAACAAATTAGAAAAGTTTTCCAATAATGAAAGTGAAATGTTAGTAAGACTAACTAGGTTTCCATTCTCTTATTGCTAAGAATGAAAAGGAGATGAATATAAAAAACATCATAGAAGCAGAAATGATGAGACAATTTTAGATGTAGGCAAGTGGCACAATGGTGATGCAAATTACTGTACACAATTAGGGAAGTCAGGTGAGAATCTTTAGGGAAATTTAGTTGATCAGTTTTGCACAATTTGATAAAAAAAAAAGTTGTAGCAGGATATTCAAGTATAAAACCTCTAGTATAGTTAGAAATGAGCATTTGAAAAATAAAAAGACTAAGGATTCAAAAGACTTTTGGTCAGCAAAGTTACACTGCCTCCTTCTTTCCCAATCTCCATGATACTCAATCCCTCTCCTTAAACCTTCCTGCCTGTTCTAATCCCCATATACCTTAAACCTAACCCTCCAGTGTCCTACTCCAATTCTTCTCATTCTTTCCATTGTGATCTCTGCAATTACTATTTCTTAATTAACAAACTTTCATTCTAGACCTTTTTCTTATTTTACTCTTTTCATCCTTTGAAACTTATAAAAAACTTAGATTATCCAGAAGACAAAGCACCCCTAGACATCCTTTCCAACACTGGCTGCACTTCAGTCATAGTCCTGCTACACACTGGTATTAGAAGAGAGGTTGCTATCCACTGCAACTTCCAAGCTCTCCCTTTATCAACAGCACTTAGTAATATCAACTCCTTGATGTACATACTGTCCAAAATTATCACCCAATCCACATCTTAGTGGCAACCCTTTGAACCCCAAAATCTAATCTTCATCCTTCTCAATCTCTAAAGCAATCTGAAACTTACTCATTACCAAATTCTAGTGGATACTGTGGACTCTCTAGAGAGTCATGACACTGCTTTCCTCATTCTGAAGATGAATAACTGAGCTCCACAAAGTGGTTAAACAACTTCTTTAAAATTACACCTATAATAGCACATACACTAATCTGCTTGCTTGCTTTTCTAGTGCAGTGGATATTATGCAATACATCCCTTATGCTTTAAGCAATGTTTTAGCACTATTTAATTTTAGTAGGGAATGTTCTAATTGACATATCCAAATAATATATGTCTCCCATTGTTTTTCTTGTTCCATTTTTTTCTATTTAGCAATGTAAAATGAAAGTGTTTTTACTAGAACTGGAAAATGATGGTGACCTCTTCAGGATCAACAGAAACTATAAATGCATTCCATTTTTCTAGCAGGAAAGAAGTGTTAAAGGGAGAAAATATCAATCATTTGCAAAAATGTTAGGTGTACTATTATGGCATGCTAAGTTCAAATGCACAGTATATGCATTTTTGCATTCAGAATAAATGGCACAAGTCATTTCCCTATAAATTCAAAATGTATATTAGAACATGAAAATCGTATTTTAAATGGTTTTCACATGCGGCTTTTCTTTGTCACTCTAAATACCAAAGATTAGACTTGCCACTTTGCTTCTTCTGTCTTTTTTTTTCTTTTTGTCTAATAAGATATGAACAGCAATATAGTGGCCTTTATTGCCCTCAGCTACCTGAAAGGAAAACGGGAAAGATAAACTTTTACTGCTCTCTGAATTCCAAACAACATTTATTTTCATTCTGATTGTTTCCAGAGCCTTCAAAATGGCACTGCCACCTAAATGGTAGTGCTAAATTTAAAAAAAAATCTTTTCATTTAAGGATTTCAATGCTTCAATCACCTGACCTTTGGAAATCTATCATCTTCTTTCTCCATTTAATTCAATCTCTCCCTTCGAGGACTGGCTACTCAGAAATTTTACTATCCTGACTCATCTCAACTCCCTGCTCATATTCTAATGGTCTGACCATTTTCCCAATCTCTGCTGCCACCATTTGGTATAATCATCTTTCAATACCAACTTTATTCTATCCTGCTGTATGACTCTCTCATAATAGAGCCCATCAAAATACAATTCTTCCACTGAACTTATCCAACACATAAGTTCTACAGAAATCTCACTGGACCTAGATGTCTATATTGTACTTAATCATGAGAAGGGAAGGCTATAAAGGTCATTTTACAACAGTTGTCAAGAATATTTACAGTTGTTAAGAGAAGGAATCATTTTCTCTTACCATGATGAATTTTAGAGAGGAAATTGACTAAAATTGTATCAAGAGAGTTGGATTTAACCTATGAAAAGCTTTTTAGATTACAGTGATCATGAAGCACTACAGAAGATTACCAATAAAAGTTACTTAATCTCCATTCCTGGAAAGTTTCCAAAAATAAGAAGACTTTATTTGTGTGTTAATGGGTTATTGCTGCATAACTTACGACAGAAAAGAGTTGGACCTGTTGAGTGTATTATCAATTATGGTTCCATGATCAGTGGAAAGTCTCCTGTAAGGACAAGTCTCACTGTCCAGTTGGAACTCTAATCTTAAAATAACCAAAGGTAGAAACCTAGATAGAGATTCTATAGAAATAAGAAAGATGCAGAAAACATGCAAGAATAAGAAAAGAAATAATCTTTTCACTCTTCACTTAAATGTTGGACATAATTCAGTTCCATAATTTTTTAAATAGTAGATTAATAGTATTGATAACCAAAAGAGACTCTATGGATCACCTAATCCAACTTGTTCTCATGTTACACATGAGGAAATGTAGGTCCACAGAGTTGAAGGTAAGACACATTGCTGAGAATCCAATTCAATGTAATCCAAATCCATTTCTTTAACCTTCTCCTTGACCAGTGGTATCAAAGTCAAATAGAAATGCAACCAACCTTGCATTAGTATCCCTACCTGGCACATCAACTGATAATTTAACATTAAATTCTATTGTACTTTTATTTTGTTAGAAATCTAGTTTTAAAAAAAATATTTCCCAATTACATTTTAATGTTTCCTGCCCTACCAAGAAGTTCATCAATGTTTTAGATCATGAATACGAAGTAAGTAAAACAGAACAAATAAGAAATTCAGGATCTAATAGACAAAATAGGCAACAAGTTTACACAAGTGTTTTGATTAATAATACTTTGAAAGATACTTTACATTTGTAAAGCACTTTACAGTAAGCAAAATATTCTTAAAGTGAAGTTAGAAATTTGTTGGCAAAAAAATGTAACCAGTTGCTATACCAACCATGGTTCCACCATGTAGCTCAAAAGAAGTAGTTTGGGGATAAACACAAAAAAGAAAAGCTCCCATTTAAAGAATATTTTTTTAATATTCCCTCTTTTAAAAGACAAAATAATGGATAAGTATATAAGATATTATCAAAGTATAGAATGTCTCTGTATGCTTAGTCCACTTAAAAACTTCT
>CM053772.1:206690320-206706619 GCA_028658325.1 Potorous gilbertii | reverse complement strand
TCTTACTTCAATGAATATGTGATCCCACAGGTGCTTCTTTAAACTATTCAGATTGCAGCTCAATGATGCCTGATTATAGTGTACAAGACTTGTGTGAGTTCTCCCCATAAGTTTTCCACCTAAGATATTGAAGGTTTTCATCTCATTCTCCTAACATCCCAGGGGTATCAAGAGAGTATGCACATTTCATATAGCATCAGGATGTATTTTTTTTGCATGTGCTGATTAATTTTGCTTGGCATTTTTCTTTCTTCCTCCTTAAAAAAAATTATTTGTTATAAAGGACTTCTTTCTGAAAGGAGGGAAGGGAAAGGTAACATAGGTGATTTATTAAAAATAGCAATAAGAGCCTATTATTTAGAAACTTTAAAAGTCTGCTATTTTCCAAAGGGAGATCAATCTCTTGCCAAATTCAAGCTCCAGATCGCTGTCCATTGGCAATGTCTCTCTAAGATGAATGTCCCAAAAGAAAAATTGTTCATCTCACTGCTTATCAGTTGGATCAAAGATTGCATGAGATACAAGCATGTACAAAGTTATGCATGCTTATGTATAAAGCTGGATTAAAGTGAGAAGACTTTCAAATACTGATTTTGCCATTTACTACCTATATGAGCTCAAAATATTCATTTCACATTTCTAGACCTCGGTTTCCTT
This sequence comes from Potorous gilbertii, assembly GCA_028658325.1. Classification (NCBI taxonomy): domain Eukaryota; kingdom Metazoa; phylum Chordata; class Mammalia; order Diprotodontia; family Potoroidae; genus Potorous; species Potorous gilbertii. Next base: position 206,705,962 of record CM053772.1, on the reverse strand, counting down.
ATTTGTAATGTTAGGGTGCACTAGAAGATTTCTAAGATTCTGAACTGGAAGAAATTTATCCTCCCATCACTATTTTGAATAATCATGACTATTAGTATTTCAATGTCTAGGGTTTTTTGAAATACATATAATATCATCTACAAAAAGAACAATTCCAGGACCTCACAATTTGAAACTTGATTAACAGGTAAGAATTTCTGTTTGCTTTAGAGGCTGTGCTGGTCATTTTACATGAAAATAGCAGACACCTTTTGGTGAACATCTGTCTCCTTGTTCTATGACTCACTGGATAGTGATATTAGGTTCTTTCAAAAAATCTTTGATGATTTTCAGTTATGCAAGAGAGAGACTTTCTGTCAGTCTTTAAGATTGTTTTGGACTAACAAAGTAGGTTATTGTATTCTCTATATCTTTTAGTCTATTAAGTGAATGTAAATATGTTCTACTATAAAATATATCCATCAAAGTCTATCAGTTCCTTTCTCATGCCTTCATCAAGGATCCCATCAATGCATGTAGACAGTCTCATAAAAATTTTGCAAAGGTGATCAAATATTTTAACCTAGTTTTATTTTAATACGATCCAAATTTTTTAAAACTTTACTATCTTCTCCTCTTTCAGATACTTTGAGAATCTGTTTCTCTGTACCTCAAAACTGATGCCTAGTGCACAGAGTTCCTTTGTGTATACATAATCCAATATAGCTACTCTCCCATTTTGGTTTTTTAGTGTCATTTTTATTGACTCATCCAGCACATCCAGTACTGTTATGTTGTGTCCAAGTGTTATGGCTTCACTCTACTTGAAGGCATAAGGCTTGTTATATAAATCTTTCCAGCTCTTTTCCATTTTTTCATGTGTTTTTTGTCCTTCTAGTTTCATCCTCAAATGCTTTTAGATGATTTCACTTTGTTGGCCATCTTGTCAAGCACTCTAAGCTGTTCCCCACCATCACCCTTGGCTGCTTTTCACTGTTTTATGTGGTAAGAATGCTCATATTTTTCTATCATTCTTCATAATATTTGATAAAAAATCTAAAAACTATTACTTTTGACCACCATATCTCTGTACTTGGCATAATTTTTTTTTCTGGCTAAGAAAATTTCTGGAATCTTCTGGTCTCTTCATTTTGGCAAAAGATTGTCATCAGTTGCATCAATATTTTTGGAGGCAATGAATGGAGGTCAGAAAAATGCCTCCATCTCTTCCTTATTTTGTGGCATCGATTACTTATTTAAATAGTTCCCATTTCAATTCTCTTAAGTGCATGCAATTAATATCTTTTCCTCATTCTTTTTTTTTCTAATGTTAAATTAATTTTAATCACTACTTTAACAAGTCAATGATTAGATTTTTGATCCAAGACTAATTCCCATATATGTTAATAGGTTACTTCCTGCATAGAATACATAATCATTTTCAATGTTATTTGATATTTGCCAAGTCCAGGACCTCCTGATTCCTTTATGGATGGCTGGCTGGGGCTCTGGAGTCACACAGATTGCCACCCTGGAATCCTACTCAAAAATCAAGTTTTTATCTAGGTTTTCCAAAGAATGGAGAAAAGGCATCCAACTCCCACATGATCACGAGAAAATTAATAAGACAAGAAACCATAAGTGACCAGGAATAAACACAGAAGCATACAGCATTGAATATTCTATTAGGTAGCTCCCAGCAAAGAAATACGCTTTGGAGGAATCCTCAGCCACCTCACAGGAAACTAACAGTATGAGAAGTGTTGGCAAGGTTCAGCCTTCTTTTCCTTCCACATCATACCCTATGGTTTAGCTATAGGTTACCCTATGTGGAGCATATCCTTGAACTTCTCAAGGACTCCCATCTCTGACCTATTCTCAAATAAGCAAACAAGGAGGCCACACCCTGACAGGAACTTACAATCTATCAACCTTCCCTTCTCTGACTATGTGGAAAAGGATAGGCAGCTTATAATGAACTTTCACTACCCATGGGCATTTTCAGATATTGGGATGAAAAAGATAAATTCAGCCCCCATTCATGTTCCCTAACCCCCAAATGACTTACTATCCCCTCAATCTATGAGTCCCAAGGGAGAAAACATACAAAAAGGTTTAGCTGGAATCTCAGTTTACCTTTCTATTTCATAGTGGGAGAAGGTGGTTCTCCCAAAATGGACCTGTCCCTTCAGTCCCTATTCATTAGAGGTAGACACCATCATCAGGAGCAAATCAGGAAGATACATGTGTAAGTACTGAGGTAGTTTACCTGATATTCTTTGGTTTAATGCTTATTCCCAATGACTCAACTTTAGCAAAAATTAGTTTCACTTAATCCTAATTTATTTAGCATATTTGTGTTTAGTTCCCTTCTCTGATTCTCTCCCTACCTTGGATTCTCAAAGTCTGTTCAATGAAGCACAGGTACTGGTAGGTTCTATGCCAGATGGGGAAGGTGTCAAGTACGGCAGGCAATGGATTGTATGTATGTCTGTATTCTAAGGATCAGACAAGCTAAATTCAATGGGGCTCATCACCAGAAAGTTGGCAACCAGATGATAAATTTTGTCAGACTCAGCAGCTCATAAAGATGATCTACTAAAAAAGTGAAAGGATTACATTCTGGGTTCATGCAGAGAATACTGACAACAATAAAATCAAGGTGATATATTTACATGTGTTACATAAAAAGGCTCTGTTACGGAAGAACAAGGCCCAGATATGAAGTCAGAAGGCATTAGTGCAAATCTTGACACTACTTATTGACTAGCTGTTTGACTTTAGACAAGGTCTTTAACTGTTCTGTCAATTAGTATCCTAATGATATATAGTTATGCCTTCCACATTGTTGGGGATAGGAGTATGGTACCCCCAAAATCTGGAAAATTCACATAAAAATTTTTGGCCCTCCCTTTGGACTAGAGAAGAAGTATGAATTTTCCTTTTTTTTCTTTTATAGGGTTTTTGTAAAATTTCAGCTAAGTATTTGGTCAGAGGCTATATATAAGTCAACATTAAGTAAAAATACTGTATGGAAAAGAACTTATTCTGTGTTGTCTGCTAGTTTTTGTATGTCATCTGCAGCTTCTGCTCAATTACCAAAGTAGCCCCATTTAATTTCTTATGCTGACCTGGGATATATCGAAATCATGATGGGGAAAGTTGCAATGTGGAAAGGATAACTGTATAGCTATCATAGCATATCTTCCCCTCTCTCTTTTAATTGTACAAGTGGTTAAGAACACAATTAAAAGTTTATTTTGTTAGAATAAATCTATTATTCCAGGTCTTTAAGACCCTGTAGAACCTGTTTCTGCAGCTGCCTTCTTAATTAATTGTACTAACCACCCACTATCACAAAATGTGATAAGCCTGACATCTTTGTCTTCATCCAAGCCCCTGGCAAAAATGTTACCTAAAAAAGAGCTATGAAATGCAACTATAAGTCTCCCAGTAGGCCAACATGGATCTATCTTTTTTTGTTTATAGAAATTAATTTTGTTGATTAAATTGGACTATATCAGTCTTGGTTCTTGTTTTCCAAACACTTTCAACCCAGTTCCTATGTGTCTGAGTCAAAAATTGTCACATCTTCTCATAGACCTAGCCAGGGTGGGGAAACAGCAGCCTCAAGACCACATATGACCCTCTAGGTCCTCCGTCAGAGGGGGCCTAGAGGGCTTCACGTGGTCTAGAGGGCACAGGTTATCATGACTGATGGTGGATGCAGACCTACCTTTACAAAAGGACTACTCTTCAATGGAAAGAAATGACTACCTTTTTATGACATGGGGTATAACTATGCAGTAAAGTCTTGATGTCAGGAGGCCTGAGTTCCAGCTTTCAACCTAGGCTCCAATATCTGTGTGACAAGGCATTTTCTGAGTCTCAATTTCTCTATCTGTAAAATCAGAATATTAATATTTATACTATCTACATCACAGGATTTGGGTAGAGAAATAAAACACTTCATATACTTTTCACAAAACATACATGAGAGACAGTGGTTGTTGTTTTTTCTTGTTGCAGTTGTTATTAAAAGGCAACGAAGGCTCTCCATAAAAGGATGTTATAAATAGTCATGAGAGCTATAAGCAGTCAAGATGTTCCTCAAAGAAGATAATCATGTACCAATTAAAAGAAAGGCAGAAGAGTAGGAAACAGTACTGGATCCGCTAATGACTTGTTTCAGTCCTTGCAAACATCGGATGCAAAAATGTAAAGTGATTAAATTTTATTCCAGGCTTCCTCTTCTCCACATCTTCCTTAGTTTATCACTTCCTTTCTTCATCATGAGCTCCTTACCCTCCCATCCAAGTAAATATGTTCAAAGTACTACTACCCTCTCTCCAGCTTCCCTCATAGTATACCTCAGGTTAAACTTCTACTATAGAGAAAAGTAGTTTTCCTTTTCTTAACTCAAATAAGAGCAATATCATTTATTGACAGAAACAATGGTCTCTAAAGTGGGTTGTATAAATGCTGAGTACAGAAGCTGCAAGATGACCCATTAAAATTCAGAAAGAAAATATTAGAACCTCAACATTGATGTTTATCTAAAAATAAAGGCACTAAGTTTTACTAATATTGAAAAGGTGGATTAAGACAGGCAACCTCACTAAGATCTTGTATCATATACATTAGATAAGATACCCTAAAAGAAAAGTGAAAGTTTTATACCAAGAAAAAGGTTAACAATGGCTCTCTCATTCATTGTTTTCAATGAACTAAGAAATATAGCAGTTATTCCTGCTTAAATAGATTTATGTTATACTGTCCAATTTTAAGTCAACTAACCATCATAAATGGAAAAGTGCCTTTAAACTAGTTGTGCAGGGAAATAAAAAATTGAATATAACATTAATAACGTAAGTATGAACGAATGAGAAAATGGTAGAAGTGGCATTTACAGTCCTTTCAATATGAGCTCTTCCTCACCTATGCTATGAGACCAAAATTAAAATATAGTCAGCTATGAAACCATCTGATGGATGGCCATGAAAAGTTTGTGTTACAAAGATCTTATTAACACTTCATGGCAAAGCGCTGAAAAGAGTTGTTAATTCAAAGATAAGTTATGCATTTTTCTTTTACAAGATGACAAGTATACCAGATTTGCTGAACTTTGCTATGAAGGCAAATGGTTGCCAGTACTATGACCTACTGGGAGGGAAAAACAAAAAACAAAATGCAAGCTGTCCCTTCAAGGTAAAGGAGTCTTTTTTTTTTTAACAATTATGAGAAAGTAAATGTTTTTTTCAGAAAAAAATGTTAGGGAGAGAGCATCTGAATAATTATTTGGAAATATTTCCATCATTATGTGATTTTTTTGCCCAAAAAAAGTAGGTCTATCCTAATAAAAACTCTCATATCTACATACTTCATTAACTTGGAAACATCCTTTTCAAACCTGTTTTTAAAATCTTTCAAATGAAGCATTTCAGAGTGTTTTGAAACCATTTGCTAAAAAATATAATAATGCTACCTTCCAATTAGTTTTCAAGAACAAATGACTGACATAAAAGAAAATGGAAACGGTAGCGGAATTTCAATAAAATTCTTTGCATAATTAGTTGATGGAACTGAAACTTTACTACTACAAGTTAGAAAGCACAATCAATGATGTAATTCATCCGGTTGGATCTATGACTCTTTTTGAATTAACTCTTAACAACTATGACAACCATTAAGAAATACTGATATAAAATTAATTTAGAACTAGACCTTCAAATCACTATATCAAAAAGTGTTAAATCAAGATTTCAAAAATTATATAGCCTATTCCATCATCTTTTCACTAAAATATCTAATAATAATTTTGAAACCAAAAGGGTTTTATACAGTAATACTATTAACACAATAATAATAAATTTTAAGATGATTATTTCATCTTCCTCATGCTTTTAATTTCAATTTTGCTTATGTTCATAATATACAAAATATTGTTGAAACATTAAAAGTATTTATAAATAAACATACATTCTCAGAGGTATATGCCCAAAATAGTTTTTATTGATAAGGGTGCAAAATTTAAAAGTTTGAAATCCACTGGTCTAGACCACTGATTTTCCACTAATACACTAGCCTGAATTAGTTGTTTTGAGTTTGTTTTTTCAATAGATCTGTCATACTGGTGTGTATATTCCTTTAACATCATAAATCCCAACTCTACTTTTTCTTTCTCCATTAAGTACAACCAAGGGAAACTTGATGAATATTCTGGAAGAAAGAAAAGGATTTCCAGTGCTTTGTGCATTTGTTAATCCTTTGGCTGCATACTTTTGCATTTTTCACCACTTCTTGCACAGGGACAGGAATTCCACAAGATAACTTCCTGGAATATTTGCCCTCCTCACCTCTGCATGAAAGAATCAGCTAAAATCCTACCAGCTGCAGGAAGTCTTCCCAATGCTAGGTGGTGCAATAGATAGAGTATCAGTCAGGAGGACCTGAATTCAAATCTCACCTCAAACACTTGACACTCACTAGCTGGGTGACCTTGGGCAAGTCACTTAATCCCAATTACCAGTCATCCTGATGAGTATCTGGACATTGGATTTAGATGGCTCTGGAGGAGAAGTGAGGCTGGTGACCTTCATGGTCCTCCCTCACTCAAAACAAAGTCAAGAACAAGTCATGTCATCATTTCTCTGATGGCATGGTCTTCTTCGGCAATGAAGGATGAACACACCCTAGCCTTGCAAATCTACTTCTTCTAAGATTACCTTCCTTTTATGGTATATGTACCTTTTGTGTACAGCTATTTTCATGCTGATCTTCAAAGCAGAGTTCTTTGAGAATAGTGAGTGTGTTCAGGGAATGGGTTACTTTATCCTATAGAACAGTGCCAGGTAAATATAAGTGATCAATAATTGCTTGCTAATCTGACAGCTTAACTCAAAAAAGAGATAAGGGTGTTAGGGTAGAAGCTGTAATGAATGGGGAAAAATGGAAGAGTGTGTTTTAGGGTTAGAATCGCAGGGTTAGGGTCAAGACCCATCAACTAATTAGATGTAGGAAAATTATGGTCTGTTCTTGACTGCTATATAACATTATCCAAAATTTGGATTGTGTCATAGTCTCCTTTCAGAGTATGGACAGTCACTTATGACCATATAGAGAATCTCATTCTGGGGAAATTCATGGAGACAAAGGAGAATTCATTACCAAGAGAAGCCATTGGCAAGCACTGGGAATTCTAAGGTTCACAAAATTGTAATCCATCATCAGGCCTCTGAAACAACATGCCAAGAACCAGGACACAGACAAGCAGATTGATACAGTTGACTACTCTGGGTCTCTGTCTTTTTATCTGCAGCACACCAATCACTAAAGCACAGGGCAGAGCCAAAGCAGGAGAGCTTTGTGGCCTAGAACAAATGCCCACAGCTGATCCAGGAAGTGAGGCATGGTAATCAGAATAGAAATTCATCCGCACATGGATGAAACAAAAATCTGAAGCCAAGAATTTGAGGAAAGGGTCAAGCAGATCCTGAAAGATCATTAGTTCTACAGTACTAGCTTCCCTCTGGCTCTTCTACTTTTGCCCTAAGTGATAAGCAAAGAAATAACAACTGTTAAATCAAAGTAATAGCTCCCAAAATTTGGGAGAAATAATTCAATCTTAAATGAATACTAACAAATGAACACTATTTTTCACATTTTGAGGGTCACCATAATTTACTTTCTTCTAATATTGATATTCCCTGTGATAACCCTACCAGATCACTGGGAGAAAAGTGGTATTAAAGACTTTGATTGCTGCTTGCTAAGCAGTAAAAACCTTGTGATTATTGCTGTTCCTATTTAATTCTGGACTCAGATTATTGCCCATTTGCAGCAGCTGTCCAAGATACATATACTGATGGGGGTGCTCATCCAACTGTTTCTCATAATCTAGGCAATAGGCATTCTCCAGTCATTTTACTTTTCCAGTGGGAATGGTTACAATCTCTGTGGATTAACATAGAGCTCAGTGCAGAGGGCCCAGAGCTCACTATAGTAAGCACAATTTTATGTACAAATGGTAGTGTATCTAAGTACAGAATTCTTCTTCTATTGGTTTTTTCAGGACATTTTTCACGACTAACTGAAGAATATTCTACAGAAATAGGTGGGATAAGAAGTTAGCTACTGCCATACAATATTAAGCTATTAACACCTCGAGCTAAGTATATACTTTGACTTTATGATAAACAAAATCCTAAAAATGCACTTTCAAGAGAAATTACTTCACATTTGTGCAGTATTGTGAAACTAAGCAGTTAGAGCAAGATAAGAAGACGACGCAGAAGATACTATGATTGGATGAATATGAGATATTGAAATTACCTGTCGGTCTAATTATTATGACTCAGTACTACATACCTAAAATTGATTTTTATATTTACGACAGAACTATTATGGGCTAGCTTCAGAGGATGTGGACAGATCTGTGTAGTAAGGAACATTTTAACATGGGAAAAGAACTCCATATCAGAAGATCCAAATGGACATGATTGGACCACCAGTATAAACAAACTCAGGGGGAAATTATCTACCTCATGACAACATTTTACAGTACTATCTTCCAAATTTAATGACCAAGAGTCATGATGAAAACAATGTGAGGAGACACATTTTGTTCTGATTCTAAAAATGGGAAATCTCAAACCAGTCAAAATGCTACTTATTGGTATATCTAGTAAAAGGGCTGTGCAACATCTGTCATGGGTGTCATGGGGGAAGATATCTTACATTGGGTGAGAGGTTAGACTAGATGACCTCTAAGTATCCTATAACTTGAAGACACTATCATTCTGTGAATATGAGATACTGAAATTATCTGTAGGTCTAAGTACTGACTCTCAGTACCACATATCTGAAAATTGATTTTTATATTTACAACAGAACCATTATATGCTAGCTTCAGAAGACAAGGACAAATTTGTTGTAGAGAATATCATAACAAGGGAAAATAATATATCGGCACATTCAAAATGGACGTGATTTGACCTATAGTATAAACAAATCCGGGGGGTAATTAGACACTTCATGCAAACATTTTGCTGCCAAATTTAATGATGAAGAGCCTTGATGAAAAAGAAACAAAGAGGAGGAAATTATTGAATTTCTTTTTCCTACCACCTTTTAAATATATACATATATATATTTAAAGATTAATGGGTAGATGTATAGGTGAGCATCAAGGCTCACATACTATATTTTGCATTTTTAGAAAAATGAAAGATACACTGATTGGAATTCTTTCCCTCTCGTTAGTGCTCAGAGCAATGCAGATTTCTGTGTATGTTTCTACTAAATTATGTACAATACCAGATAAAAGATTTGTTTTGAAAAACAGCCACTTCCAAAAATAAGAGGGTTTATCAATTCCAATCATTCTTATCCAAAATTAGTTGTCAAGTTTCAATAGCTGGAATGAATTTAACAACATAAATTCAGTACTACTGCAGAATGACTAATACAACCTTGGAGAACAGTCCTGTGTATGCAGCCCTTCTGGGATTGATCAACTACATTTAAAATAACAGTTCTTTATATTATAATAGTACCTATTAACAGTTGACTGACATTGGATATATTCAAGCAAAGCATCAACTTAGAAAAATGCTTACCTCTCTGGAAATTAGTAAGTAGTTGCCCAACACTTACTATGGTTAAAATGGAATAATTACTGTGGTATTACAGGACTGAATTATTTAACTAATAGTAATATTTTCCCCTCCTATAAAAGGCCAATAAATACATTATGATGCCATAGCAATATTCATAAAATCTCATTAGGCCAACTGTAAGTCAACATTAGCCAATCACGTTCATGAGCTTTAGTTACACATCAAAGTTAAACACATGCTCTCATCAGTTAGAAACAAAATTAAATAGGAAAACGACATTATTCTCATTAAGGAGTACTCTCTTAAGCTGTTCTTAAGACAGGAAAGGCTTTCCCAGATCCATTATAAAGCAGTGTTATCAAAAGAGAATTGTGCACCATTACTTGACATAAAACAAATGGACAGAAACAGGCCTTGGAACAGTCTGGTTTTTTACTGACAAGCTGATTCTTCCCTCAGTCATTTTATGACATTTTACTATGGTAATCAGAAAATCCTTCTGGGATAAGAGAAAAATTTCTCACTTTAAAAATAAATACTTCTGTCTTACCTAAGCATTATTTTTATGTTAAAATGGGAGCCTATCATTTTGGCATTTGCTTTGCTGCAACTGACATTATGTCTTAATTTTTTAAAAATATTCATAATACTGGCTTAAACAGATGTTTGTTATGGCTGACAGCAATTCAGTTTGGCTGCCCACTTCCAGAAGCGGAGCCAGTCATCTGCTGTTGAGTTGGAGCAGGGGGTACTTTTTTGGATAAGTCTAAATTTTGAAATCTAAACAACCTCATAGCACAGTACAGCACAGCAATGACCACAACATGTGTCTGTTTCAACATGAGGATATTTCATTGCATATATTATTTACAACGCCCACCTGAAGACCATTCAGTAGGTTCTCCTAGACGATAGAAGCAGCACCCATAGAATTGTGATTGAGAATTGATTTACATTTGAAACTCTGCACCTATTCAGTCCAAATCACAGTCATATTAGCAGTTTTTCATGATGAAGACAAAATACCAGATGATCAAGATACACACATATAAGTACACAGATATGTATTTTCCACTTAAGTCCTATTCCAGTGATTCATCAAGGTGTAGACATGAATCTTGATTCTCAAATCAAGTGGAACACAGATTCTGAAAGTTCTTACCAAGCTGGAAAAGATTTAGAGGTCATATCACAAATGATGTCAGTCATCTGAGATCAGTCTAACTAAATTAGGAGAAACCCTTCACTATGTAATTTCAGAGTTGGAAGGGACCTCTGAGGTCATCTACCTGAAGCAGGAAACTTTCCAACATCCCTCACTAATAAACGGTTATCCAACAAGCAATTGAAGAACGTCAGTGACACGGAAATTATTATTTCATGGGGTAGATGATTGTATTGGAATAGGGATGATTCTATTGTTACAGTTTCTCCTTAGATCCAACAGAAATATGCTTAACATAAAAGTAGATATATTTTCCATAGTCATCCTTAAGTTTGCTAAGAGAACAGTAATTTAAGTGAAAATGGAATTTTCAAAGCGTCATCATTGCCAGAAGCACCTAAGGTTGATGTATGTACAAAGAAGGAAATCTTCTCTCTCTTCCACAGGAAAGTTTCACTTCATATACTTAAAGATGTCTTTCAGATAGGTGGTCCTTACCTCTTTTTTCTTCCTCAAGCTAACTAAATACCCTAAATTGCTAAAGTAAATGTTCATATGTAATGGTTTAGCATCCTCCCTCATTGTGCTAATTGCCTTCCTCTATTTGGTCAGAATGTAATAAACTTTTTTGGCAATAGGAATTTATAAAGACCTTCTTTCAAGATGTAGAAATGTTGTAATGTTCTTCAGTGCAAAGAAGATATGCATCAATGAAATCAGAAAACCAATGAAAATATTGATTTTTAAGTGAATATAAACCTCATGCATACATATGCATATTTACCTATATAGTGATTAAAGAATCAGTGTAGCATAAGTGCAGCCCCAAACATCTAAGGGCACCACAGACCTGTTATTGCTCAATCTCGGGTGGCTGAACACCACTTGTCCCTCTAAGAAGTTGGGACACTGACCACTTGAGGGCCACATAACTAGTTAGCATGCCAGAGTCTCATTTCTTATCAGAATTAACCAGACCAATTGACACTCTCAAGGTCTCTCTCAAGAACTTTGGATTTGGCTGTGCAACATGGAAGACACTGGCACAGGACCACTCCGCATGGCGTGCCCACATCAGAAAGGGTGCTGTGCTCTTTGAGCAAAGCAAAATTTTGACAGCACAAAGTAAATGTAGGAGGCACAAATTTGGAGTATCCACCCCAAATATTCACACGGACTATCTGTGCCCAACCTGTGGTAGAGCATTCCGAGCCCATATTGGTCTGATCAGTCACAGTCGGACACACTGAAATTTCACTTATCATGGTGATGTCATTTTGGTCCTCCTCGAATGAAGGACAACAACCAACCAATTAAAGAATCAGAAACACGTACCTGTATAAAACCTGGTTGTTGGGGTTTTTTTTTACTTTTTAGAAGAGATTGTCTTGAACTTCAACACACTGCATGCACTATACACTTTACAATGCTTCTGAGAACTATGGTTTTTTTTTCTTTTTTAAGCTTTTCCATTTGCTTGTTCACAGCACACTGGCCAGAATGCAAATAACCAAAATGATGATATACAACACAGTTCTGTAATATTGCATTGAGAAAGGCATATATTTTCAAACAAACAAATAAAGCCAAACCACCAAAAAGAGATGATTTTAAGAAAGTGAAAAAGAACTATCTAAAGAAGTAATATGTTAGGATTTTTCATAATGGAAAATTCTAAAGGCATTTATTATCCAGTGTGATATAAAGGACATGCTAGAAAGAACTTATTTCATTCTAAAAATGCACGCAATGCAATCATTTGAGAATTTGAGCATTAAAGAAAATTCAAAGTGCCTAAAATTGTAACACAGACAGTATACAGAATATGCAAAGGCCTTAAAATCAATAAAATAAATATGCTATCCTTTGACTACATAGACAATTTTGTCCAACTATAAAGCTCCTCATTGAATGAACAAGGAATAGATACGGACCTTCCTTACTCTGAGAGCTTCTGCGCTTGTTTCTAGATGTTAAAAATAACAGCCATAATATTAAGTTAACCTTGTTTTTCTGCATATAATATTATGAACCTATGAATAATCCAATGGGCCATCCTCCTTCACCAATGAGCAAACTGTTAAAAAGACCCAAGCCAACAGCTGCAGAAGAAACAAGAAAAGAAAAAAAAAAGAAAAAACTTGCAGCAGGTGGCACCACCTGTGACTGTCTAATTCCAGTCCAAACAATCTACTACTTAGTGGCGGTGAAGGGTGGAAAATCAGTTAGTCACTCACAGTTGGGGGAATGAGAGGCAGCAACTTCAGCTTAAGCATGTCTGTGCCTCCTGTGAAAGAGATCCTAAAATTGCAACTTTAAATGCCTTGGGTATTGACAGAGCAATCCAAATGCTGGCTAAGTGGACATTAATGTACTATAAAATACCTGTTGGATCTACACAAACTAAATTATTTTCCCTCCTACCTATATACCAAGAGGGTGTAATCTACTGGGGAAGAGGGAGAAAAAGGTTTCTTGATTTTTAAATTGAGTTCAGTTGAAATGCACAAGCAGGGAGGGGTATGAGTGAGACCCAGCTGAATAAATCCAGGGGAGTGAGAAGCTTTTCTTTTCTTCTTAGGGCTCACTTTCTCAGTGCACCACCTGGAATGAGATCAGTACCAAGCACTGATCTACCACTTCATAAATTTGAGAGTATTTATTTTCTTATTATTCTCACTGCTTCTTCCCTTTAGTTTTATAATTTTCCATTAGCTTTGGGGGTATCTGTAGCATCTCCTGCCTTCTCAACACCCAAACCATCTAGAATGTGAATTTCTTGAGAGAAGGGCTATTTCAATTTTTCACTATGTATCCCCAGGGCTTGGTGGAGTGTCTGCTACATGGAAGATGCTTAAGAAATACTTAGTGTTTGTTGGATAGAGAGTCAGTGAATCAACAGGCATTTACTAAGTACCTTCCATGTGCCAAGCACTGTGCCTAAGCTCTAGGGGTAGTAAGATAAAAATGAAATAACACCTTCCCTTAAGAAACTTCCATTTTATCGGTGTGTTAAATGCAACATATAAATATTATATATAAATGCATCAATATATAACATATAAATCATTTTGTAAATAAATGAATAAGTCTAAAATATATGCAAACTGAATACTCTTAAGTATAAGGGATACCATCTATACAGAAGCACCGAGACAGGAGATAGCACAGTGTATGCCAGCAGCAAGGCAGTCAGTCCCTCTGGACGATAAAGTGTTTGAAAGGTGGCAATGTACCGTAAGTCTGGAAATGATGTCAGCTAGAGTCAGAATGGGAAAGAGATTTTAATGCCAAATAAAGAAGCTTGTAGTTTATCCTGGAGGTAAGAGGGTGCCACCGGAGCTTAAATGAGCTTGGGAATGACATGGTTAGACCTGTTGTGTTTTAGGAATATCACTTTAACAGTTGGATGAAAGATGAATTGGAATGGGATTCCAACCATTCAAAGTGCAACCTATTTATGCTTGTTTATCCTGTTTAATTCTGCTGGAGTGGGTGAGGGGGAATACAGTAGGAGGGCACCAAAATCCTGGGAGCCTTAAGCAAGGGCCTTCTGGAGACAACGTCTGGCCGAAGGCGGACCTCTGATGGTTGTAAGTACAGACACTGTGGCAGTCCAGAAGAGGGGTTATTTTGGGAAAGGAAAATGTTTGGCTCCCTATAAATTACAAATGGCCTTTGGCACATACAATCAACACTTGCCAAGGGCATAGCCCCAAAAAGGCAGAACAGGAGTGGGTCACAGAGGAGCCCAAGAATACCCCCTCTAATCCCTTGGCCCTCTCCACATACATGCGGCAAGGATTTTCCAGGGAGTCCTTTCTGGCTGTATTGTATTCTCTGGTATCGAACAGCTAAGTCTGTGTGATGAGTGGCTGTTCCAGACTCATTCCACTCATAACTCTTCAGGTGGCCCCATCCCAGTTTACCTGGCTGGTGGCAGTTGGTCTGATTGACATAGTAGCCTACATTTTGACAGACTTTCAAGCAACCAAACTCAGGAAATATTCTGCCACCAAATATGTGGATCCAGCCAAACTGAACATGCTCAGATTTTCCCTCATGAGAAACCATGCCACTGATTTCCTGGAGAATTTTTGAAGGAAGCACAGGAAAAATACTCAAAGGTATTATGTATACAAAGTCAGACAAGTGAGTATTTAGGATATTTTATATGTAATTCTCTCCTCCTTCCACTGAAGGACTAAGAGCTGTCAGAGATGCCCAAGCTTATGCCTGACTGTCAGTCTTATTTCTGTCTTGCAGGCAGTTCATCCGTTGAAATCAATAGGTAGGAAATCAATAAAATGCAAACATGGCACTTCACTCTTGATAGTTTCAAATCTCTCCCTTCAATTCTAAAAATATTGCAGTGTTTCCCTTTACAACATTTTTGTTGCTAACTTGTAAACTACTCCCACGATATTCTGGTCAGTTTCCTCTTTTGCAATTTTGATTATAAGCAACAATGTGATAGAGCTGAAAATCACTTCCAAGACAGCCATTGAGAGAAGAATCTCTCCCAAATGCCACTGAGTCCTCTTCCCGAGTTCCCTCAGTGATTTCTTCAGTGCTATTTCTAGAAACCATCACACTCGAAGATGGACCTTTGGATAAATTCTAGTTCGGGACACACTTTGGGTAATACTTCAGGAAGGGAGAAACGGCAAAGAAGGTCTCTATTATGCTTCTCACAAACCATTCTTTTTTACTCCTACCAGAAAGAAAATATTGACTAAACAAAGGATAAAACTTAATATGGTAATTCTTGGGTGTCTCTGAAGAAGGCTGCCCCAAATAGATTGGAATTATGCATAAGGAACCCTACAAAACACAGAAATGCAAAAATATCTCAGTCCAATCAAGCTACCCCAAAAAAAT
>CM053772.1:206643389-206689820 GCA_028658325.1 Potorous gilbertii | reverse complement strand
CTGATTTTAGAATTTTCATGAACTTAGAAGCTATGCACATAGGATATGTGAGACTTACTACCAAAATGTTATTATATGAATGAAATGAGCTTAATATTTACATTTCACCTCATTCATTTTTTTTTGTGAGGCAATCGGGGTTAAGTGACTTGCCCAGGGTTACACAGCTAGCAAGTGTCAAGTGTCTGCAGATGGATTTGAACTCACATTCTCTTGACTCCAGGGTCAATGCTCTATCCACTGAGCCACCTAGCTGCCCCCATCTCACTCATTTTTAGAACATTTAACTAGGAGTCAGGAAATTTATATTTTAGTCATATTTTCGCCATTATCTGGGTGAGCTTAGATAGTTAATTTTACCTCCAACCTTTATGATCTCTAAGGACCCTCGCAGTTCTTAAGATGTAATTGGAGTTCTATATTCTATATTCTTATTGGAATGCTCCCAATATCATTGAACTATATAGCCTCATGTTTCTACAGCTTTCCTTAACTATTCATTTCATCTTCATTCTTTCCTCCTACCCTGTCTCACCATCATTCTAACCAGAAACTTTGAGAAAAAGAAGACAGAGAGAGGCGGGGGGGAGAGAGAGAGAGAGAGAGAGAGAGAGAGAGAGAGAGAGAGAGAGAGAGAGAACCAGAATATCACCCTTGAATAGACTGAAGTTAGGTAATGTCAAGAAAAAAAGATAATTACGACATTAGGAAAAGGTGGAAAGAAAAAGGTAGTGAAAATTAGAAGACAGAACTCATTTACTCATCAATACTAGTTTAGTGACATTATTTGAATAGAATTATGCTAAATAATTACTAATGCCCTATAACAAATATTAAAGCAGTTATAAAAGTTGATTCTCATTTCTATGAAAATGACTATCTCATTTATGTTTCCAGCCCAGATTTCTCTACTGTTCTCCAGAATATCATCAAGTATCTGAAGAAGATTTAAAACTAGATGCATTTTAGATTTGTCAAACTCATTATGTTCGAAGCAAAACTCATTATCTTTACCTGAAAGCCAATCTCCATTTTCCAATCTTCCCAAGTTCTATCCAGTTCACCATCATTCCATCATGCACTAACTTTTGCAAAGCTCAAGTGCTCACTCTATTTCCTTCCATACTCAATCGGTTGCCAGTTACTGCAAGTTCATCCCTCAATACCCTCTGTCCATTTAGATGACCAACATTCTATATTAGGATATCACCTCTTATCTGTACTAGTTTCATTCCTAATTGCTTTGCCTCATAAGTCTCCTCTTTCCAAATCATTCTCTACTCAGTCACCAAGCATTTATTAAGCATTAACACAGCTGCCAAAATGATATAAAAATAAACCATAGGTGTGATCATGTCTCTTTTTCTCTCAGATCATGTGTTTGACATTTCAAGCAGTTCATAATTTGGCTCCAATCAACCATTCCAGTCTTATTATAAATGACTCTCCTTCACAGACTCTATGCTCCATAAAAGTGGCCCGTTTTCTGCTGTTCCACACCATGCCATCTCCCATCCATGTATCTGGAATATCTCCACTTTTTGGAAAACCCTGTTTCCTTCAGAGATCATCTCAAGTGCCACATCCTCAGTGAGGCCTTTCCACATTTTTTTAGTAGCCATGCTGCCTGTACCTTAAAATTACTTTGTATTTTTTTGTGTGCACATGTACTAATTTGGGTACATGCTGCCTCCCCCAACTGAACACAAACTACTTGAGGACATGGTTGGTTTCATTTTTGACTTTTTATCCTCAGAACTTCAAACGAACAAGATGCCCAGTAGGTTCTAAATGAATGTTTGATGACTGACTACATATAAACCACTGATCGATAGAATGCCACAGTACTAGCTCTATATGAGAAGTTACATATCAGAGAACAAACGGATTTTTCATGTAGTATATAACAATGGTAAAAATTTCCCTCAGTTTATACAACCATTATTTTTATAGACCTGTTTACAGTCAGTTCTGCTATAACTAGAGATATGCATTTCCAAAAACCACCACCTCATGCAAAAAACCACTGCTCCATGCAAAATAACACAATAAAAACCTCAGGGCTTATGGAGAAAATGAAGTTAAGGACAAAACACTCTAAGTTCATCAGGGATTTGTCAAAAAAAAAAAAGAGGGATATGAACTTTAAAAATGATAGCACAATTTTATACATATTAAATTGTTTTTAAAAAGAAATAGTGCTAATATGCCTAGTGTCAAGGTGCTACTCCGTCTACACCCCTGTTGGCACAGGATGGGGCTGGCAGCTTCATGCAAGTTGGGCAGACCGCAATCCCAAGACCTCAGGGAGAACCATGATGGAAGGTTGGGGGGAAGGGGGATACAGAAAAGCCCTCTTCAATCAACAACTCCTTCTGCAATAGAAGACAAATATATATATAATAATAAGTATGGTAATTAATCTCAGAAAAAAAGATGACGTATGCTTGCGAAATTCGGCATTGGAAGAGTAGCAGCTTTTGAGTTGTGAAATGGTGACATTTTCTACATTCAAAGAAGAAATCACACATAAGCAAACACAAAATCTGTGTTCTACTTTAGTTTTTCAAAACAATCGTTTTAGCAGAACTAGCTGTACATATGAATATAATTTTATAGTGAATTCAATCATGTTTTTATATGAAACTGAACTTCAGTTTGCAGTTTGTCAATAGTATTATCCCACTAATATATAATTCCATATATGCTTTCCTTTCTTTTAGAATTAATCTTCAATTGAAATTGAATTGAAGTTGAAGATAAAACACATTAATGAGGTTGGGTTTTTTTTCTGCCTGTCCTCCTAAAGATGTAATCATTTGTAAACAAACACCTAATTGCATTAGGGAAGGAGACCATTTATTCTACCCTTTGACTGCTCAAGTCATACATTGGTTTTTATTTTATTTAAGTAGAGCAAGTAGATTTTGGAGGACAGTTGAATGGGATGTGAGTGCAAGGCCTCATGCATGATCTTGAGTAAGACCCTCAAGCTCTCTCAACCTCAACTTTATTGTCTGTAATGGGAGAGAATTGGACTAAGATCCCTTCTGGCTCTAAGACTGTGACTTCTGTGATTGCTATATGAGTGAGGGCAAAGTACTTATTATTATTACACCTATTTGACAGATAAAGGATCTGATCATCAGGGTGAGGTGACTCACTTAGCCAGGTCACAGAGCTAGCCATAAGGCACAGATCCAAGACTGGCATCAAGACGTTCTGAATCTCTTCACAAAATGCCCTTTCCACTGCATCGTGTTAACCTGATGATAACCATGTCCCATCTGGTGCCTGGCTTCTTACTGCAGAGCCAAGAGTCTGGGTGGACACAGAAAGAAAGATGAATTCATGTCTCTAAATAAAACCGTAAACCACCTAATCAACGGCTGCCGTCAAAAAGAAGAACCGATCATGACACACAGTGAATGCTTAGAGCATTACTTGATGAACTTTCCATGTTTCCTGGTTGTCATGGATGCATGGCTCACAGCAACCAAACGAAATCTGATCAGCTGCTCAGTGAACAATCTGAAAATAGCTAATTTGATCAATCAGTAAACACATCCAAGTGATTTTGTCTACACTATGCCAAATATCATGGCATAGCAGAAGCAGTATTGATTATGAAGGTAAAAGATTTGAGCTTGAATCGTGGGCATCCAGCTCATTAAATCTCATTACACAGATTTAAAATCACAGAATTTCAAAGCCAGTACTTAAGAGGTTATTTACTTCAACACAAAGAGAAAAGAATGTTCCCTGGACATATTCAACAAGTACTTATCAGGCCCTTACTGGACCACCAAGGAGGGAGAGCTCAATATCTACTGATGTCACCCAATGTATTTATTAAGCATTTACTCTGCACCCAAAATTGTGCTAAGTGCTGAAGCTACAAAATAAAAATAGAAATGGTCTCTGATTGCAAGGAGCTCACATTCTAAAGGGGGGGAAAACACATAAAGGAGGGTTCATGTTTAGGAGGGAATGTTCATATTTAATTCATGGCAGATGGAAAAGTCAGATAATACTTTGGGTTTGATTGGGAAAGAAAAAAGTCAGATGAAAAGCTCCAAGGACAGTGAAGAACACTGGTGAAGCAGATGATCCTCAACTCAGGAAAGAGAGACTTCAAGAGTCCCAGGGGAGAGAGGGCAGGGCTCTGGAAAACTTAGAAAATTTAGGGATGTGGGACTCAGCAACTATATGACAGTAGGTTTGCTATACCAGGAGGCAACTGGGCAAGGGGCAATAAGTGTTGGATTGGATAAAAAGCTAAGGCCTGTGGCTCCCTTTAGTGGTGACCAGAGTTGCTGATGTCTGGTACCTGTCATGAGGTTAATGCCAGAGAAGGTAAGATCCCCTACTCTAAATGTTAAGAGGTTTTTTGGTCCTTATTTCAAACCATATATCCCTCTCTCCAACTTCTACCCATCGTTCCTATTCCTGTGTTCTAGAAACAAACAAAAGAATAAATTTATTCCACTTTGCATGGGATTGCCTTTAGAGTACTTAAAACAGCTACCATATCACCAAGTCTTATCTTCTCTAGGGTAAAAATCCCCTGTATTCTCAACCAATACATACACTGCATAATTTGAAGGCCTTTTACTGGTCTCCTGGTCTCCGTTTTCTAGATGTTGTGTCTAGTTGACTGCAATCTTCCTAGTATGTGGCACCAAGAATTAAACACAACAGTCTCCTCATCTGTAAAATGAGGTTGCTTGATTATATGGTTTTTAGGTTCATTTCCAGCTTTAATATTCTGTGATCTGGATGAAATCTGAAAATTTTGCATGAACAAAATCAAGATTTTCCAAATAGATGAATCTTTTGTGAAGGGTCTGATAAACCAGGTAGATTTAGGGTAGAATGTTTTAGGGGTTTTCCCCCCAGTTTTGAAACTATATAATACAACTGTAAAAGCAATAACTTCCACATTTTGCTTGATTGTAGTTATTGCTACCACTGTTGCTTTTTCCAGAGCAAGACTAGAAAATTTGATAGATGACACCCAAATCGAAATGAGACAAATGGAATTAATTCAATGAAAAGATGAGGAGTTAAATACTCAATTATTAAAATATCATCAGCTTCATCTTATGAGCCACTATTATTTTATCTCTCTCTTTTTTCCTAATCATCACCAAATTTAACCAAATTTGAACACCAAAAATAAGATAAGCTTAAAACTTTTACCTACATAAAGTTTCAATGGATGATATATAAAGTATACAAGGAAGATATTTTAGTTAGTATTATAATTTTGTGAACTAAAGCATGTTTAATCTTTCTGAGTGTTATAGATACCTCTGGCAGTCAGGTGAGACCCAAAACAGAACCTATTCCCAGAATATTATGCTAAAATATATAAATGAATGTGTGTGTGTATATGTGTACATGTGTATATGTACATATATATGAAATTACAAAAGAAAGTAATTCTATTGAAATAATTATCAAAATACTTTAAAAAAAAACAAGTATATGGAACCAGGTTAAGAATCTGTAGCCTTAAGTTATCAGAGTTTAGAAACAAAAAGAATTGAAGAGATTATCTAATTCAACTTTCTCATTTTAAAAATTAGACCCAGACAAGTACCATGACCTTCATGGGGTCACAAAAGTCGGAAAGAGGAGAAATAAGATACACACCCATCTTCTGCCTGAAAATGAATCATTTTTCCTTCAACAATAATGAATTATATCTTTTGATTTTTTAAAGGTAGGAGTACCATCAATTTTATCAATGACTGACTATAAATTAGATATTGAAAACAGCGTCATTGATCATTTGTATATGTGAATGCATTACATATGACAAAGAATGAGCAACTGGTTTATCCCTCTGCCTAGCACTATAGATTTCATTGGTCTCAACTGGGTATCCAGCACTCATTTTATGAATAAGCAATATGGAATTGAGTATGTCACTATCATCAGGCTATAAACATGTTCTTTCAGTCTGTGTTGTCCCTTGTGAACTAAAAGACAAATGGGCAATTCCCAATGTTCTACAACATTTAAACTTTTTTTTAATCTTAATCATAAACTTTAAAGCTTTATCTTTCCAGGATGAGATAAAAAATCAAGACTTGAAACATGAGTCCTTGGGGACAATGTCTAGAAAAGGAGGATACATATTCAGAGCTCAAGAAGCAGTGTTGGTTAACTCAGTGAGTCCTTCTATAATTTTCCATTCCCCTCTACACAAAATTCCAGAGAGATGTTGTTACGTTATGGAAATTTTACAGAAATAGCATACGGTAATAAGTTTAACAAAGTCCTTACATTTCCAGAGGACCACAGTTCAAACTCCAGCTCTGCTATTATTAACTACCTTTTCCTCATGTGTAAAATGTGGGGATTTGATTTGTTAATCTCTAAAGTCCCTTCTAAAACTTAATGAATATATTTTTGTGGATGAGATAATAAAAAGTAGGCTGGATTATATTACTATAATTACAATTATATAAGTATAATTGGTTGAACTGAATAAACTAAAAGTATTAATCAGTCATTCCATGAATAAGCATTTAATAAACACCAACTATATGCCTAGAATTATACTAGGAATTTGGAAGATAAAAGCAAAATTATCCCTACCCTCAAGAAGGTTCCATTCTATGAGGGAAATAAGTACACATATAAGTGAATATAAACTACATAGAAAGCAAATACAAAGCAATTTTGGTAGGTGCTAAGATATTCATGGAAGGTGGTGAGCAGTAAAAGCCTCATGTTGCCCATGAGATCTAAAGTTAGAAGGGACCTCAGAAGAAGCCTATTCCAACTATCTCATATTACAGATAGGAAAACTGAGGTCCATGAGGTTTAACTGACTTGCATCGAATGATAAAGGCAATAAGAAGCAGAAGACCAGAAGACGAACCTGAAGCCAGGAGGTCTGACTACAGATGCATTGTAGTTTCCACTCTAGGAGGTGACTCTTGAGCTGAGCTTTAAAAGTAGGGATTCTGAGATGATGAGAAAGTGCAATCACAAGGGGAAAGGGAGGGTCTATTGAAAGACACAAAGAAAGGAGATAGAATGTGGTATAATGGGAATTACAGGGAGGCCAGTTTGGACTAGAAAGTCCACATGAGGGAGGAAAGGAAAATAAGCATGGAAAGGTAGACTGGAGGTAGACTGGAGGCAGACTGGAAAGGGCTTTAAATACGAAACAAGAGTTTGGATTTTAGCCCAGAGAAAAGAGATTCACTGGTTTATCCCAAAACTGGAACTATGTCAAATTTTTAATAATTGAATGAATGATAACAACCATTTATGGAGAACTTTACATTTTACAAAGTACTTTCCTCACAACAACTCCATGGCAGAAATGTAAGTATTGTTACCCTCATTTTAAAAATGAGGAAGCAGGGGCTTAAGCTTGCCTGTGGACATACAACCTGCCAATGTATGGGATGGAATTTGTGTCAAGATCTTTCTTTTTATTCTCCATTATGAAGACATAGGAAATATACTATTTTAATTCATGCATGGTATAAATCTGCAAGGAAGAGCAGGATGACAGAATCAAGTTTCAGAACTACCTCAAAATGTCAGATTATCAGGCAAAAGCCAGGACCTTCACATACATAATTTAAAAGCTATAATGTAAAGAGAAGCCTATAAAGGAAAATTGTGCAGATAGAGAATTAGGAAGACCTAGCTTGGAAACAATCCAAGCAAAAGTGACTTTAGGATTTTAGTTGATCAGAAGATCCTTCTGAGACAACAAAGTGCAAAGCAGCACCTATGAATGCTTTAGAGTTTGCAAGTCATGGAATCTAATGATGTCACTGCACCCTAAACAGATTAGACCATTTCTGGAATTTACATTTATAGGTGTTCCTTTTAAAAGACACAGTGAGAAACCAGAACATATCAAAAATAATAGAAGCAGGATGGTGAAGAATCTAGAAACCATGGCAGATGGGGAACAGCTGAAGAAAATGTAATATTTGACTTAGATAAAGGTGAAGAGATAAAGGAAATATAATAGTTGAGTTATGTTGAAAAGCTTGAATATAAAACATGGATCAACCTTATATTGTATATGAGCAATGAGAGGTGAGGTTAAACTCATAGGAATCATAGAGTTATAGATTTCAATTGATAAGCAATACTGGGAAAGGTCTCATGTTCAGGAAATCTTGGTACCTGAATGGTGCCTTGAAGGAAGTTAGGGGATTCAAAAGGTTGGGAGAGCACCCCAGACATTGGAGAAAATTTTTGCAAAGGCATGGAGGGTGGAGACCAAATGTCACATACGAGGAATAGAAAGTAAGGTAATTTACTAAGTAGATTTGAACTGAAAAAAAGACTGAGAGATCATCTATTCCAGCCACTCAATCTTTTCAATGATGAGAGTAACAACCCTTGAAGTGATATGATTCTTCTAAGGTCACAGATGTAGGATATATCAGAGATGGAAGAAGGTGATTTAGACAGAAGGAATTAGCTTTCCAAAGAGAATCTCAATGAAAAGTGATTGATAAGTACCTGAAACATAATCTGGGAGTCAGAAAAAATAAATGCTGGTAGAGACTATACTAGTGACACGTTTAATGCTTCTTCTTTCTTCTTCTAAAAAACTGGAAAGAACTTCTAGATTTCTTCAAGGACATTCTATAAAGCATGTCTTTCTTTCCTGACACATACACCATGTTAGAGAAGGAAAAAAGGACTTGAGGGAGGGGTTGGGGTGTAAAGCAACTACAAAAATTACTAGATATTTTTAAGTACAACTGGTAAATACGTACACATACACACACACACACACACACACACACACACACACACACATATAAATTCCTTTGGTGGAAACAAAGTTCACATCAAATTCAACAAAAGCCAGTCTAATACAGTGAATCTACTCAAACTGACAGTAAATGCAGTTTAGTGATTATTTATTACAGCATATACCTTACACTTAACTGAAGTCAAACAAGACAGCACAATGTACTGCCATCACTATCAGTCAACGTAGGCCTTTGGCAGATGAACTCTGTGTGTGACAGAGTTGCTTACAAAATTTGAACTTGCAATATATTAACTTAAAACTGAACATTTTTTCCCCTTTGGAAGTAAAAATCATGATATCCGTTATATTTCTCAGTATAATTCATTCTGATAAGTATATACGGATTTTTTCCCAAAAATGCAATTTTTAAAGATTAAATAACTTTAAAAGTTATAATCATTTAAAATTTTCAACAATTTAATTTAGATTGAGGCAGTTGGTAGCTCAGTGGATAGGGCACTGGGCCTGGAGTTAGGAAGACTTAAGTTCATCACACACTTCCTAGCTGTGTGACCCTGAGCGAGTCACTTAATGTCTAATTGCCTGACAAAAGGATCCACTAGAGAGGGAAATGGCAAACCTCTTTAGTACCGTCGCCAAGAAAGGATCATGAAATGTTGATCCATGGAGTCATGAAGAGTCAGACACAACTGAACAACAACAAATTTTTGACTCATTTTTAAAAATTGAAATAAATAAAGATATATAATCAGTTCAAAGAGAATGCCCCTGGGGGCAGCTGAAAGTAGTACAAGCAAACAGAAGAGCAATATTTTAACTGGTATACATATAGAAACACAAAGTAAAACTACAAATCCAAAAAATATTACTCACTGTATTTATCGCTTGGACTCAAGAGCACTCATACTGATAAAGAGGAATGACTATTATTTACTTTATAGGAATGTTTTTGTTACAGATTACATGAAACCTAATACATACAAACAGCACCTTGAGAGTTTATGTGTAGAATATTTTGGGCAAGACAAGTTTTTCCAGAAAAAGTAGATACTTTATGAAACAAAAACCTCTTTAAGCTACATTATTTTTTCATCAAAAGAACTGCTTGCATAATATAAAATTGCATATAGAATTATTAAGTGCAAAATGCCTCCTTTGGTAAGAGAAACATTGGTGCTACCTTTAATACAGTTACAATGGTGCTGGGCACTCTTGAATGTGTTTGTAGACAATACAGTGGGAAGGATAATTACTAACCAAAACATTTATAATCAATTAGCTGAAAAACTGCAATCTTCCTATTTTTCACTAATGGGGGCAACATGGTGTGGTGGCTACAGAGTTAGTCTCAGAATTAAGAATTTGGGGTTTAAGTCTCATATCTGAAAATAGTAGCTATGTCACATGATAGCTATGTGACACTGTGCAAGCTGCTTTAACTTGTCAGCGATCTAGGAAACTTCTCAATAGTATAAGGAGTTTCCTCAAACAAGACTTCCCTATACCAGTGAAATCACAGGTCCATTGTCTGCTTCTATTTTTCACTGCAAGTAGAGTAAATGATAGATGTAATTAAAGATGTTCATTGGCTCACGTAACGTATATAATACATATGGTATTAAAACTGATATTAGGGAGACATTGTGGTTTGTTTGGTGTAGGGTGGGTTGTATGGGATTTTTTTTATTTTGCAAATTTATTGATGGCAATGTCACATCAAGAAAAGGCTTTAAATATTTTATAAAAGTAAAATATGATGTTGGAAAGGAAAGAAGGGAAGAAAAAAGAAAAGGGAGAAAGGAACAAAGGAGAGAAGGAAGCAACAAAAGCAAGGAAGGAAGGAAGGAGGGAAGGAAGGAAAAAAGGAAAGAAGGAAGGAAAATTTTTTGAAATTTTAATATTTATTAGATATTATAAACATGAGTACTCTATATCAAAGTAAGTTTCTCAAATTCATAAAATGAATTAGTAATTTTTTCAAAATAATGTGAAATTTCCCAATTAAAATATTTGACTTGGAAATAAGAGAAAAAAGACCTATTCAAAACTGCCTTGATCAGACTAGAGAATCGAGTCATTTTATTTTAAAGATCTCAATATTTAAAATAGAAATGCATATGGTTATAATTTGACATAGAAAAATCTGACGCATCAACATATACACTATTCCTCCAAAAGAACCAGAATAAGCAAAAGATGTTTCATTGCAGTTTATTGAAACAGGCATTTGACCCTGAAATTCACATCATATTTTGATTCTGGGTAAGAGCTTGTTATTTATAAAAAAAAAAAAGCAATACAAAGTTTGCTATTGTTTGTAACATCCTAATTTATGTGAAACAATGTTTTCTTCATTAGCTATTTTAAGGATAGAGTAGTGATTTCAAGTAGGGGGTGAAAAAAATTAAGAGCACTAAACTTGAATCACCAACTACTTAACTGACATTTCTAACTGCATATCCCAGAGGCATATCAACTTGAACATGTCCAAAAAAGAATTCATTACCATTCTCTCTAAACCTACCCCTCCCCAAATTTCTCTATTAGTCACAGGAAATTCTTGCAGTCACAAAGATTCACAACCTTGGAGTTGTCCTGTACTCCTGATTCTGCCTAAGTCCACATATCCAATCAGTTGTCAACTCTAATTCCACAGCAACTATTATATCAGTTCATTTTATTCTGCTAACAGGATCACCACTGCATTTTAGGCCTTCATTTCCTCTCCCCTAGACTATTTCAATAATGTCTCCCTGCTCCAGCACCTCCAGCACACACATATAACAAAGTGATTCCTAAAACAAAGTTTGACCATGTCAAGAACATCAACAAGGATTTATTTATCAAGTGCCTACTACATGCCAAGCATTGTGCTGAGTACTGAGAATAAACAGAAAGGGAAAAAATATTCCCTGCTCTGAAGGAGCTGACAATAGCCTCCTGTGGAGGGTGGAGGGGACAGCATGTAAACAATGACGTACAAAGAAGAGATATAGAGGTGAAATTGGAGATATTAACAGAGGGAAGGTCTGAGTAGCATTGGGGGGAATCAAGAAATTCTTCTTAATAGAAGGTAAAATTTTAGCTGAATGGTGATGTGAAGGAAGCCATAGATGAACAAAAGAAGGGAGGGGGGAAAGAGAGAGAAACAGAGAGAGACATGAATCTATCACATTTTAAATATTATTACTATGGTAATATTATCATAGTTATTCATTGTATAAATTATAAATGTGATAACTCTAAGTGGGTTTATCAATAAATATATGCATATTACATGAATTGTTTGTTGTTATAAAAATATAATGAATTCTTAGTTTGGGGTGAATAAAATGCAAACTACAAAACTATTAGTCAATAGTTTTTACAAAAATTTTGGTGCATGATATGTGTCTGGAGGAAAATATTGTAACATTGCTGCAAAAGGTTTAGAAAGCAATACTATATAAGTTATATCAAATAGCTAAACCATATGTCAAAGTCTTTTAAAAAGTGAGGGATAGAATATATCAGATGGCTTACCAAGGGAAGAAAGGAGGGATGGAATTTGGAGCTTAAAACTTAAAAAAAAACATTTTTAAAAAATCATAGTTTTATGATGTAATTGGGGAAAAATAAAATATTATTTTTATAAAGTCATGTAAATATCAACCAACAAATTTTTTTTATTGTGAGCTTGCTATGGATTTTAAGATTTACAAAATCCTTTTCATCACAACCCATTTAAGACACAAAGAAACTAAAACTGAGAGAACTGAAATGGTTTGCCAAAGGCCACTAACAGAGCCAGTAAATATTTTTAGTTAATTTTATTTCAATTTATGGAATGAAACAAGCATTTCTATAATATAAAAATTGCCTCAGGACTAGAGTCAGTAAATATTAGTCTAATTCTAAGTCCACGTTCTTTCCAATATACTATCCAGCTTACTCCCATCATTATATTTAGAATGTCTTTATTTCATGTTTGTAGTATTCCTGAGATATAAAATGAAGGTTTTGTGCAATGTTTTCCTCTTCTTACTTTCCTATTCTTCCCACAATGACCTTGTTGCTTATATCAATAAGATCTGATCTTGAAAAGGATCTGCTTGTGATAGAAGTAAAAAATGCAAGATACAGCTCTAGCTCACTGTCTGATAGGTCTTTTTTTAATGAAATGTTTCAGGATTTTGGCTCCTGGGAAATGATCAGTTTGCAAGTGGAAGAAATAGCACAAAGGGAGAACAAACAAGGACAGAGTGAAAAAGAATTGTTTAAAAAATATATGTTTTGACTCCCTTCAAACAAGATTTCACTAGTCCTCTTTTACTCACTTTTGAACTCCATCTCTATGTTATCTTACATTATTATGTGAAACTGCTGCATTTGAAAGATATTCCTAGAATATCTAAAATTCTTAGAAGTCCATAAAGTCCAAGATTTCTAGCAATCAAGGTTGATTTGAATGTGATAGAATAAAAAAAGCAATTAAATTGGCGGTCCAGAAGCCTGGCTGAAGGTCAAATTCTGATTCTTATAATTTTGTCTGACTCAAGATAAATCCCTTCAGCTCTCAGATGCTCATTTTTTATCATCTGCCCAATAGAAATGATAATGCTTGCTACCCATACTGCAGAAATGTTGTAGCAAAGTACCAGGCAAAGGTTAAAGTGTTATAGAAATGAGATTTATTATGCAAAATGGAGGCTACCATTCCAAACAGAGAGCTTTCTTTAAGAAGATTCTGAGCAATCACACATGAACCCAAAAGTTGCTCTTGAAGGACAAATCAATGACAAAATCAATAAGAATAACACATTTATAAAGCAAATCAAGGTTTACATAGCTCCTTCCTCACAACAACCTCATATGAAAGGGAGAGAGTATTATCTCCATTTTAATTACTAGAAATGTAAAATGTGTAATTCATTATGACATACTCTGTTCGAGAAGCATATGTTGAAGATGTAAGAAGTAAATGAACAATTAACAAATAGGAAGCAGTCTATGCTAATTGCCCAAAGAGAGGTTCTGTAACTGCCATACCACTTAAGAGAAGGTAGGAATTCTTGTGGACTGTGAAGAAATTACAAGAAAAACTTTACCTTAATCCCTTATATGTTCTGTGCAACTAATTATGTAACAACATTTTTTAAGGAGTCTCTGATCTGCAGAGAACTCTGTTTATGTCTCTGATAATTAGCAGCAAGGCATGGAACAAGGAGATATATGCTAGTCAAAAGTATTCATCACTTTCACAGAGGATGACTTTCTGAGAATCAGCTAGGATTCCTTATGATTTGAACTATTCAAGATTCTCCTGTTTATAGATAATATTAAGCTAACCTCGTTGAGCCTTAGACCACTATGTAAGCTCCTCAATGAGATCCATAATTACTCAAAAGAGTAAAATATTAAGAACATGGAATTGAATGCTCATTGTCCAGGCCAGAGGTGTCAAACATAGAACCCCTAGGCCTTGTGTGGCACCACAACACATCTGCGTGCAGCCCAAAACAAATTAAAATGTAATTGGAAAAAGATTTAGCAAAATAACTAAAATGCCATAAAACATAGATAATATATTGTTAAAACTAAGTTAATATGAAGCCTAAAGGGATTCTTACATATGGACTAGTGGGCCCCCATTTCTGTTTGAGTTGGATGGCACTGGTTTAGGTTAGAAGAAGCAAATGGATGGTCAGTCCACTCACCATCACAGTCTCCGATGCATATGTACCTGGTAATGTACAGCATATGGTTAACTGCACAGTGTTTTCAATGATATTAACAAATACAGATATCATCCCCTGACACAATACGGTTGCAAGTGCTAGACCAATCTCTGACATATCAAAATGAAAGGCAACAGGAGTATCCTATCTCCAATAATGACTGAGACACAAGTAGTGACAAGAAATATTTGAAGATGTACATTTATGATCAGAAAAGGAGGTGAGCATGGTGAGGTAGAATGAGAAGAGGATGCTCTATGTCTTACACTGAGCCCCACCAAACATAAGAAGACCCCCCAAGGAAAGCCTCTAGCATGTTAGGGAGATCTTCTTTGAAGGATTCATGGCAGAATAGGAAAAAGAATCATGAAGGATGAAAAGGCATGGATCAGGTGCTCTCTGCAGTGATGGAGGAAATAGCCACAATAATGAGATCACTGATCCATTGAAGTATTGAATTATACACAGAGTCAGCTCGACATCCTTGTCCTATCTGAAGGCAGCACACTCTCAAAAGCAGTAAATTTTTTTCCCTACAACACAGAAAACATTGACAAAAGTAAGACAGGCTTACCTTTAGTAAGGGATTGAAGACACAAAAGAGACATTTGTCCTTCTATTGGTTACAATGTAAACTTCATGAGAGTAGGGATTGTATTCTGAAAATATCGACATGAAAGGTTATTCTGTATCCATGGTTTGTCTTAGAAGAATGGATCTTTGATCTATGCTTTCCCCTCAAAAAATAAAGAAATATTTGCCTTTTCCACACATATGAAATGAATCGAATATAAGAAATACTGACAGCTTCTCTTATGAAATACCATAATCTTCCTGAAATGTGATGAGTCTCCTATTCTCCCACCTTAACTTCAAAATGCTGAATATCATACTTCAAGTCCAATGTATTTATATTAATGCCTTAGAAAAAATTAAGATGTGAACAATTTCCTCACCCTATAACTGAAGTTCAATTTGCATTCATATTTACAAAGCAAAGCACTGCACTGAAATTTTCAAAAAACCTAAAATTAACCAATCATCTCTTCCATGTGCTGCTGAACAGGTTACAGGAATTCTACTCAAACATTCCCAAATGTATAGAATCAATATGTCAGTAAAACTCTCTCTCTAGGGCATGAATATCTGAGATGCACCTTCCTCTCCTTACCACTCAGCTGAAAGTTCAGGCTCCTTATAGTTGTGATTTATTGGATGATTAGTGTTGTACCAAAAAAAAATTTCAGCACAGAATACTGCTTTTATAGTGGGATTTTATGTTTTTACCTCATCCTGTATAAAAAATCAGATAACAAAGAACCTCACAGAAAAAAGAAAAATATTCTTAAGAAACATAGAACTAAGTGGTAATGCTCAGGAGTTGTTAAAATGTTTTATTTTGCTTCTTAGCTTGATACTAATCAGATATACCATTAGGTGACTGCTTTTTGTGTACAGAAAGAGAAAACCAGAGAACAAAGGAGAAATGGGATGGCAATAAATGCAACAAAGACTTTTTCTATTTTGCCTTTTTTTGGAATCACTACTCCCTCCCAGTTACCTCCAAAACTTCTCCTATCCCTATCCCCAAAAACCTCTCCTCTGCAATAAGGAAGTATAGTCAAGTAAAAAAAAAAAATCCATGTAGTGAATGAATCTGAACCGTGTGCCTCATTCCATACTTCTACAAAGAGGTAGAAAGCATGATTCGTTAGCGGTTTCTCAAGTTGTGACTAGCCATTACAATAATAAGAGATCTTTCAAACTTTGTTTTCTTTACAGATCCGTAGTCACCATATACAATGTTCTCCTAGTTCTACTCACTATAATCTGTGTCAATTCATACAAGCCCTCCTAAGTTTTACTGCATCAGTTCCTTTTGTTATTTTATTTGGATCTTATCATGGTATATGGTGTGAGATCTTTGTCTAAACCTAGCTTCTGACAGACTTTTTCATTTTTCCCAATAATTCATGTCAAACAGTGAGTCCTTACCCTAAAATGATTGGAGTCTTTGAGCTTACTGAACTCTCAATATTTCAATGTTCAGTTCAGGGACATTTTGATAGATGCTTAATAAACAACTCTCAGAAGGAAAAAGATGCCTATGCCAAATTTGTAACTTTAATCTGTGTCATTAACATTTTCTTTATCACTTAAGTCTAGATAATCAACAAAAAATAAATAAATCTCTAGTTTATAGTTTGCTGATCTCTAAAGTGTAAAGACTCACACTTAATATTTAAATGGAAATCTTTTGCAGGCTGATTTGGACTGGCTTCAACACAATATTGATTCAGTTGTTTCTGGGTTTTATATATCTGATTTGTATCACTGATCCTCCTAGAGAAGGAAAAAAACACATGATTAAGGGGACAAGTAGAAAGGTTCAGGTTGAGAATGACAAGAAAGGCTGTCTGTTCCCATGAAACTATTGCAAAGGAGAAACAAATTGTGGGTGATAATATTGAATATTGAAGAGGGGAAAGGGTGTTTAGACTTCTGGTTAATGTGGCCAAAAGATGGAAGACAACACATTCTCTATTATGTCACAGTCTCTCACATGTCTTCAAAGGAGGAAGTAAGTTCAAGAAGATAAAGCAATGTCATCTAATTCTGCAGCGTAAGACACCATAAACACACACACACACACACACACAAACACACACACACACACAAACACACACACACACAAACACA
Source organism: Potorous gilbertii (assembly GCA_028658325.1). NCBI lineage: Eukaryota > Metazoa > Chordata > Mammalia > Diprotodontia > Potoroidae > Potorous > Potorous gilbertii. The sequence goes on along the minus strand of CM053772.1, from coordinate 206,672,630 downwards.
CACACACAAACACACACACACACACAAACACACACACACACACAAACACACACACAAACACACACACACAAACACACACACACACACACACACACACACACACACACCCTTATGAAATAACAACAAAGGAAGGTAATGATTCTAACAGAAATTCTAAGGTGTTCACCCAATACCCATTCCTATTCCACCCACAAACTGGCAACAGAACTCAACTCTGAACCCTTCTCAAAGCATCCTTTTTCCATCGTCCCATAAATCTGAAGACCAGAAGCTGACATCAGAGTACCAGGGTTCTGTACGACAACAGAGCTCAACCTCAGAAACGGGGAACAAGGGGAACTAGGATAGGATGTGGAGGGTTGGACACTTAATTAAGACTGAGGGAAAGAACCTAATACCTAGCAGGAGCCCAATCTGTCAACCCACAAGTCATGGTGAACCATGAATTTCCCCATGTGTAAAAAAGACTAATTTTAGCTTTGAGATCCAGCTGCCAAGCAACGTTCCATCTAAAGGAAGCGAGACAGAAAATGAATAATAAGTAAAAATAAGGGGGAAAAGGAATCTGAAATTACCAAATGACCATCTCAGGAGGAAGACTTCAAATAAAGACCTTGAACATAAATAGATTAAACAAAAGAGAAGTTTTTAATACAGAAGGGAATATGGCCTCTAGATCAGCTAAAAGAGTCACAGCATCTCTGAATAAATATCACAAGAAAAGGAAGATGAATCAAAACCTAATAAGGCACATAAACCTATGAATTACCAAGAGACCATGGAAACACAGCAATTTCTGAATGGTTTAAAAGACAGATAAGAATTGTAAAAACAAAATCTATGGCCAATATGGGAGAATTGGAAGAGTAGAAAAATTCAAATTCATGGTGGTTTCACCAAAACAGAAGGATGAGGAGGAGGAAGAGAAGGAGGAGGGGAATTCAAAAGGAAGTGAATATGTAAAAAAAAGAGAATCAAAAAGTGATATCAAAAGAAAACATGATATTCGTAAAGCAAAAGATATCTATATCAAGGTTATAAGCACAAAGACAACTTAAGAATTATATAATATAGAAAAACAGGGCAAGTAAAAAATAACTGAACTCCTATAATGCAAAAAATACTGCAAGAAAATTGCTCAGAAGTTCTGGACATAGAAAACAGAGTGCCAATGAAAGAATCCATAGATCAACTCTTAAAAAAATGTCATATATTCCAAGACACATACTAATTAAATATAACAATGTCACTGACAAAGACTGCAAATGACCAGGGGAAATTTGAACAAAACTATTCTACAACCACCAGAAAAAATAGAAGGGGAAAATGGGCTAAAATAACAAGCAGGAAAGATAGTATAAAATAGAAAGGAAATAAATAATCTGAAAACCAAAAAGTCTATGAGATGGTAAATAAAATTAAAAGCTACTTCTTTGAAAAGACAAATAAAATGTATAAATCTTTAGCCAATTAAAAAGAAAATGGCAGGAAATCAAATGTTAAGCTTAGAAAACACAGAAAAATCATAAGTCTACCTTTAGACTGGGAGCTCTGTGAGAGCAAGAGCTGTCTTTGACCTTTCTTTTTTTCCTCAGTGTTTACCATAGTTCTTGGTAAATAGTATATGCAAAATAATGTTTATTTGGTAATAACCAAGTGTTCAATAAACTGGAAAATCAATTATTTAGGGAAAAACTCCTTATTTGATGAGAACTGCTGGGAATACTGAAAAATAGTCAGAAAGAAATCAGATGTAGACCAACACTTTGCACCATATTCCACAATACATAAAAATGGATACATAACCTTACTATTAAAGATCATATTACTTAAAAATTAGAAGAGAAACAAATTCTATACCATCATGAAGAGAAGATTAATTACTGAACAATCAGCAGATAGGAGAGGTTGCCATGAAGGTGGAGCACAGGCTTGGGAGAAATGAGGCTTAGAGAGATGGAAGAACAGGAGATTTGGGTTAAATATAACCATTTTAGAGTTATAGATAGAAGAGGTAGATTACTTGTGGGATGAGAGTCTCTTCTGGATGAACATCCCTGTATGTGGCTGGAATGAAATGAAGTTGCATATCATCAAGGTTGAGGAGACTAAAGAAATGTGAAACAAGAATGTCCAAAGAGATGGTATCATGTCAATTGAAGTCACTAAGTATAAATACAAGAAATGGAGTGAAGGGAAAAACTGAGTCAGGGATTGGATGCCTAATGAAAAGATTGAAAACAGCCATCTGCCCTGCCATTGCCAGCCTTATCCACACCATGCAGTGACCCCTCAAGAAACTAACTTCTCCCACTACAATCAGGAGTTTATTCATTTAGTTTTGATATTTTACCTTTTTGTGGGTTATTCTGATTGGTAAGTGATTGAGAACTCACTTAAATATACCCAATAACCCAATAATCTGAATAGCCTCAGATGATTTCTCATCTAATTCTGCATTCCTTCCTACCCTATATTCAGTATCCATCCTGCCCCTCTTGTTATTAGAACAATAATCACATCAATACTATCCTTACTACTGGTAAGTCTATGACAATCTACTGTCCTATGATTCCACTCGCAATCCTATTGACAGTCTAGACTCTAGACCAAAAGTTTCTTTCCTGGCCACCTGATACTATTACTTAATAAATTCTTAATGACTGAAAAACCTAGGAGTTAGTAGAGCAGAGCCACAGGGATCAGACAGAGTGATGTATCTGAATGAAGTCCAAGAGAGATAAGGTTGCTGAATGACAGAGATAGTTGGAGGGTCTGGAAGTGTCAGAGAAAAACCAGAAGCATGCCTCCTGGCATAGTGCATCCATCCCACAGTGCATGAGTGAAGGTACATCCAGTACTGAAGAGGGCTGCCAGCAGTAAACCTAAAAGAGTCTCTTGGTGGTAGTTAGCTTTCCATGATTGAAAGATGGAAGAAGCAGAAGAGGGAAAGACTCAATATAAATGTTGCTTGTTTACAAAAGAACAGGATTCCATAAGGCACAATGGAGATCCAATACTCTTTCCACTATGCTTGGGCACTATTATTTGGTTTCAGAACGAAATTTGTGTTTTGTAATGGTCATCTCCTATGCCTATATCATAAAATGCTTGATACAAACACTTGGCAAAAACTAGCAGGGCGACTTGAAGTTGGTTTTACTGGGTTTACTCTTTAACTCTTGTAGTACCAGCAAAGAAAAAGCAAGTGAAGGACTGCATTTCAAAGCAACATGGATAGACATTAACAGCAAAGCCCTGTTCTTTCTGTGGTGAGACTGAGCATGCTTGCTTCTGCAGGTGCAGCCAGAGACATTTTCTGAATGAGTGTCTATTTTTAGGGAGGGGGGAAGAGCAGTGTGATTTTTCTTAAAATATATATGGTATTTTTGTTAATTACCAAACATGCCCTTTATTTGGAAAAGACCATGCAGCTGCTGTTCCCACAAGCCTTTTTTTGCATCATTAGTCTTTGGGTCCATGGGGTGCCATGTTTTCTGCCATTATAAGAATAGCCCCCTTTTTTTCAGTGCATTACAGGAACATCTCACCTTTCACCAACAAAAAATTTATCCAGGACATAAGTTATTCATTTTATAGATTTTACAGAATTATAGATCTTGGATTCATCTTCATAGAAACAATAATGGAACCTGATTGGAAACTGATCGGTTCATGAAGTGAGATAGAAGATTCCTTGGGACATGGAATTGTGTGAATAGTAAGATCATAGTTGTGTGAATTTCAAGTGCCTGGAAGAAAGCTGGCACAGGCGTAATGTTCAGGAGTCCTCAAACCATACTATGTAGCTGGCTGCCTTATCTACTAAGAAAAAGAGTTGTCTCCATAATTGCCCTCCTACATACAAAGGATAAATGAAAACATCCATACCCATGCTGACAGGGAAAACAGCACAGCAGCTACAATCAACCTAAACAGAGCCATCTATTAGTAAATCTAAAGGACAATATCACTTAACATTTACATATACAAGTTCACACGTTTGATATTACTTATTCACCACAATCCATTGATGGAGGAAGGGCAAATATTATCTCCACTTTACAGATGAAGAAACTAAGACCAATAGAAAGATAAAGCAACATGGTCCAATCACACAGCTGGTAAATGCAGAGCTGCGACCTGAATGCAGGTTTCTGACTCTAAGTTGCTTCTATTGTTTCACGCTGTAAGAAAAACATCACAGGACCAAACATAATTGTCATATATTCATTCCCTGACCACATAATTCCACATATAAAAGGCAGTGGCCATACTTTTTAGTTAGTAGTTGCAAATAAGTAATACTAAGCAACTCTTTGAATAAATGAATTAAATTAAATAAATATGGAAATGTTCTAGGACTCCCTCATGTTAGTTCCTATAAAGTTTACCAACCAGCTAAGAATTGTGGGGGGCTACCATCCTTTATACAAAAAAGGAAACTGAGCTGCCAAAAGGTTAACTGAATGCTATGGGTCCAGCTTGGCACAGAAAGGAAATTAGAATTCACTGCTCTATAAACTATCTATCTATTGTTCTTTACATTAAGCTACAATCTCCAATTGTCTTTAAGGGACCACACCGAATGGAAAATATATGATCCTTTTCAGAGACCCTCATGAAGGGAAAATGGCATTACTATTGTGTCATGCAGATGAATCTTGAAATCTCATACTAGAAAAAAAAAATCCCAATTTGTAACCCAACATTTCATACTACTTCGCTTTTTCATGAGATTAAATCTACAAGTGAACATTCTCTTCCTCTCTGGGCATTTCTAGAAAACAAACATTTATACATACCCCTGTTGCAAGACTAAAAATTACACTCCTTAAGGAAAAGTATTCCTGGCAGAGGGCAATGGAGAGTGAAGGTCTGCTTAGCACCACCTTGAAGTATTTTTATTCATTCTGTTTTTCACATTCCCACTTAAGAGTCCCTCTTATCAAAAGCAATCATACATACCCTTTAGAACTGGAAGAGACTTTGGACATCACCTAGTCTAAAACTCTGATTTTACCACTGATATAAACTGCAACCAAGAAGGGGAAGGACTTTCCAATGTCTAACTACTACATCTATTAGAAATAAAGTCAAGATTCCAACTCAGGACTCCTGATTTCAAATAAGACATTAACTTTACCATACTACCTCGGAAATCTTGGGGAAGAATAAACCATATCTCAACCAAGAGTTATAGCTAATAGTTCTTTTCTCTTGGGGCATGGACCAAGAGAAATTCAGTTTGGCATCTTGAGTGAGGAAGCAGAGACCTCTGGAACAAAAGGTCCTGTTGGAGTTTGAAATCTCCAGAATATATAGGAAGTCCCATCGAAAGTATTTCGAGACAAAGAAAAATGGGTTAACAGGTTTAACATATAGTTGACAGAATATAAAGCACAGATATCTACAGTACATGTAACTTACATAGTATAAACCCAATAAGAAGGAAGAATTCTATTTCACCTTCACTGAACTAATACTACTGACATTCAGGCTTCTCCCTCTGGTCCCCCCCTTACTTTTGAGATCCTTGCTTCACTCTTTGTTTCTCTGTCCTCACTTCTCTAATTCTACTATTCAGATACCATCATTATTTTAATAAGCATGGGACATGGTATGTTTGAACACAAGCTATGCCAGTTGTTCTATCGTTCAATTTTTTTCCTAAGAAAGAGTTGGGTAAGAAGTCGTAAAAGTAAAACAAGTTGTGAATTATTTCCCCAAAGGAGTTCATTGTGTAAGTCGACTATGAATAAAACTGTAAACCATATTCAGTATGATATAAGTAATGACATATCAATTAACTGTGTCAACAAGGTCTAAAAATATGCAAATTACTGTACTTCAATTAGAAAAATCTACATCCTTAGAGAATATTGTAAATCAGGAAATTTGGGAGACATTAAGGGTAATCAGTGAGGGAAAGCATGTACTTTTTGCTGTATCCTATTTTTATACATACATAATGAAATAATTATAGCGACACTTTATTTATGCCTCGGCAAAAATGTTAAAATCTTAAGATCTTTACAATGACAAATTTAATCCATGTTACGTTTTCAAACAACATTAATTATATGAAAAATAAATCTATTACCATTCAATGTAAGTAAGTTGAAACTAATTTGGTCATGTAAATTAGAATTATGGCTTTTCTAAGCCCTCGTATATTAAAATGGAGAAATAATAGCTAACATTTATATAGCAGGTACTTTTCAATATTGTGTCAATTTGTCTTCACGGTGGCTGTAAGCGCTAGGATCTATGATTATCTTCATTTTACAGATAAGGAAAGTGAGGCAGATAGATGTTAAATGACTTGTCCAAGGTGTCAGAGCTAGCAGTGTCTGAGGCTAGATTACTTAAGATTGTAAAAGTAAAACCTTTGGTGCCTTTAGGTGATGATGTAGATCCAAAGGTATTCTGTTACTTCGTCAAAATAAAATACGGAGCCAGATTTTCTATTTTTGTAATTGCCATGACTATTCTTTTCTTTGTTTACAATAGAAGCAATTTGGTTTTAGGTGGATGTGTTCTTGAAGAAATTCAAAATAACGCCAAAACAGAAGCATCTGGTCATTTGTAAGGTTGTATCAGTTCTCAAAGACTTAGACATTCCCCACAATTCCAGCAGTACAGGTGTCTTTTTGTTTGAAATTCAGTTGGCATCTGCTCCAGAAATGCCACAGGAATGTATATAAGAGGAAGCGTGCCACAGATCTGTAAATGACTAAACTCTTTCAAGCAGGAGTTCCCACTACCCTGGGGAGAATGAGAGGAGAAGACAGAATCTGTTTTACAATTACTTGTGTCTAAGCTTTTGTAGGATTCCTTCTTAGCTAAAATGTTCTTTTCAAGAAAGAGGCAGAGACAGAGAGACAGAGAGAGACAGAGACAGAGAGAGAAAAAGGGGCAGGGGAGACAGAGAGACAGAAAGAGAAAGAGGAGAAAGAGGGAGACAGAGAGAGAAAAGGAGAGAGAAGAAGAGAGAGATTTTCTAGTGTGTTTTCATTTGACCTTCCATTCCATTCAACACACAATTACTTACCGAATTAAATCACTTTGAAGAATTTATGTACATCTTCCGTTAGGGACCATTCTAGGACCTACCAAGAAGGAATCAGTCCTAGCTGTACATTTTCCATCTTGTGCTTGGTAAAAGCTTATTAACCTGTAGGACCTATCCTCTGAAAAGCTACTTAAGTAGTTTTCAGGTCTTCAGTGACCCCAATATCCCAATTCCTCCCCACCCCAAAGTACTCTTACCTTCCACTCTGTCTCAGGAATGCAACCTCTCTCCCCACTGATTTTTTTCTCTCTTGAGGCTTGGAAGAAGGCTCATTCTTGTGATTTCATCAGTGTAATAAAATGGCAGTGTGGAAACTCCTTGTGCTAATGCTGATCAGTAACTTGTCTATAATTACTAGTATTAGAGAGCTGAGGTTACATACTATATATGATCATACAGCTGCTACCTCTCCCTGGAAATTAGATATGTAAAAAGAGTTCCTTAACCTCCCTCAATGAACAATGTATTCTATGCCATGATACATTTTACTCAGGTGAAAACAACTGATTAAATAACTGAATTTCAATCTCGATCTCTTTCTCTCAATTGACCATGTTGTTGGAGAGACTGAGCAAGTAGGAAACAAGACTTCCAACCAGGAGCAGAGAGACATATCACCAAAGGTAAATTCAAAGACCAGTAATAGAGGATAGGGACAGGAGTAGGAAACAGCTTCAGGGAGTGTGACCCCTTGGGCACAAAGTGCTACTATGAATCCTACTGACCCTTGGAGCATGGCAAAGAGCTCCACCTAAGGGGACTATCGTGAGTGCTCTTTGAAAGGATGAAAAAGACTTCTTGTAACCAGGATTGGTAAGTTACCCACTTGACATATGTGCCTCACAATCTTTGTATTTAAGTTTGTACTCACTCTGCACATGGACTTTCACAATTAATGATTTGTGAGTAGTGGTATAATAGAAGCCCCAAGACCCTGAAAGAAGGAGTGGTCAGCCACTCTCTGAAGACCCAGCATGCCAATGTGAGAGAGAACTAGCAAAGCAGGCAAAAAATGGAACTTTTAATTATCTCTACACATTTTGCCCAGAAAATCAGTTCCTTAGGGGCATCAGCTATTCATTTTGTTGTCTTTGTATCCCCATTGCTGGACATATATAATGTGTTTAATAAAAGTGTCAGGGGATAGACCTTAAGTCCTAGTCTCCCTGACTCCAGAGTCAGTCTTTCTACCCCATGCTTCACCTCAGGGAAACTACTTAGAAAAAGATCTGACCCAGTTATCTAAATTGTGATATTCAAGATTCAGAAAGCTGTTACCTTCCCAGTGGTATCTGCATTTTAAAAGAACAACAAATACTGAGCCAAAGGAATGGAGCTCTAATTTCAAATAGGAATCACAGGCACCAGTGAACAATTAAAGCCGATATTTTAGGGAATAACGGAAATCATGTAATTCGGATCACCTCCTGACCCTGACAAGAGGCAACAGAACTTCTTAAAATGAGGTATTTTGTTAAGTTTAAATTGCTTCATTAGAGGGGAAAAATCTTGTTATAGATAGGGTGACAGGTACCCTACAATTTGGAAATATCAACCTCCCCACAATTTTTACCAGTATAATTCTATCCCCAGGATGTGGAATTCTGACATTAACATGATGTGCAGCTCACCTAACTGCTTATCCTAGAGCCCGCCAATAGTGAATACATCAGGATCTTTGCCATTGTGTTTAAAAATAATAATAGAAGGCAGAGCACATTGTTTTCCTGTGCCACATAGAAACTATGCCTACCATGTGCCCTAGTTGTAAATCTGTGTGTGAGGAATGATGGGCCTTTCTGACAATATTTGACAGAAAACATTTGGGTTAGAATTCCTGTGGGTGAACAGCATGCTTGGTACCTACCACTCACAGCCCGGCAGTCCACATGGATAAATGTATTTCTGTCTGCCTCACAAATTTATAGAATCTCTAAAATGACAGAAGATAGTTTTGTTTAAGCAAATGAACCCCACCAAGAATTTGAACTGTAATTTAAAAGTCATAAATTCAGTTTTCATTGCTTATACTAGTCATCATACTCTATGTTATGCTTTATTCTTCCGTTATCATTTAATCTGTGTTCTTACCACTCATTTTTCCAATCATCTCCATTCTATGGAAATTTTTAATACTTCTTTCTCTATATTTTGAGGCTCCAAGATCCACAGGAATGATAGTATAGTCTAAAAAGTATGTGTGTGCATATATATATATACACACATATGTCTGCATGCGTACATATATGTGTATGTACATATTTACACACGTGTGTGTATATATATATGCATGCTAGAATCTGCTAAACAAGTTGAGATTGACGACATTTGCCATTTGAATGTAGTTTAAAAAATTTATTTAAGATACATTCAGATTCATTTTTGAACCTTGTGGCATCCAGGGGAATACAAAGTGAGTTTATGGAAAACAGCTTATTTAAATATTGAGGGTGTACAAGTTGGAAACAGAAAAATAGGAAACAAATCATAGCTAAATTCTGACTGGCTGGATAGGAGTTACACTCTGTCTCCTCTACTTTCTCACTATTTAGTTTACATAACAAAGAAATTTCTCACTATTATTGCTGATGAGCACAGTTGAGTTTATTGCATGTCTGGTCTATAGAATAGGGATAGAAGTTTGACAAGGATAAATTCTAAAATTTTGACAGTTATCAGTTTGTTTTTACGTTTGTTGGCTTTAAAGGAAGGAGAACTGGAGAAGATGACCAATCATCTACTTCTTTGGGGAAATGGCAAGAAAAATCTGGTTTTTCAATACAGTCCAGTTTATTATAGTCTTTGCTCTGTAGCCAGACTTTACAATTTAGTTTCTTAGTATTTGTCTTTGAGCATTAGCAAAAGAGATCTAACATTTTTGAAAGGCAAATAATACTGTAATGCAGATGGCAGCAATAACAAGGAGCCCAGAGAAGCCCTCGGAATGATCTTCACCAGAGCCAACCCCAAGCAGAAGTGAATCCTAAAAGCCCCAGTACAGGGAGGAGTCTGCAATGCAGCAGTGAGACCACTCAGCTACTGCTTCCCCAGCACAAGTGGCAGGATAATATTGCAAACACCCCAGAAACAAGGAGCAGTGAAGGTTAAGCACTTCGTAAGTTTAAAGGGTTCTTAATACTAAAGATTAATCCTTTCCTGTCTCTATTTGGTGGAAAATCTCACTGTGTTAGAAAAAAAAGTTTCTCTTCTGAGATTTTGCATTGTAACTTTCATTATAACTGTAGTCCCCTATCAGAGACTGTTGGGCACACATGCACTGAAAGGGGAAGGATTCCTCCTCCAACATCAAAGTTGTTGAAACATGAGGGGTTTAATTGATTAGAAATCATTAATTACTATAAATAGATGGCTTCTGGGAGTAAATGAACTCTAAAGCAATAGAGACAGCTCCTGAATGTCACGTTTGCATTCGATATTTTTATGACTTGTTAGTGAGTCAGTGGAGAACTCACACAAGGCAAGGAGCTTAGTCAACCTGGACTGATTAAGATTGCCAGGTGGAAACAGATCATTCTGCTTTTCAATCTACACTACCCTTCAAACAAATCAGAACTGGGACATATGATACATTACAAAAGAAAGCCACACAAGAAAAAAAGAAGACACCAAGGAAATATTTTCTGATCCTTGCTATTTTCTAGTGTATAAAATAACAACCTGTCATCTAACTTTTGCAAGTCATTTTTATCATATTTCAGTTCTAAATGAAATTTGACCTCCATTTTCTAGCAATGGCAGTAATCGTAAATTTAATGTGGATGGGGCAAATTAATGGGTATCTTGCAGAAAGTCAGATTAGTAGGGGATTACCCATGGAGTGTTGGGGAGGGGGCGGATTTGAAGGGGGGATATTCACATTTTATCTCTTTCATTTTAAACTGTGGCCTGCATGTTTCTGACTTCTCAAAGATCATTCAGCCCAGAGTCTACATTCTAATGCCTGTATCTCCCACTAAGCTCTGGAGCTAAAGGCCATTAGTTTTAGCAGGGACCTCGGACTGTCTAAGCCAAACCCTTCATTATGTAGAAGAAACTGAGGCCCAGAGAAGCAGAAGCAAAGCGTCCTGCCCACAGATAGAGAGACTTGACTAGAACCCAGGGCTCCTGACTCACGGCTTGGAACTTCATATGTATTTAGCCCCATGCCTGTCACATGGCAGAAAAGCTGAATAAACTCTAGTGGATTGACTCTTTATAAGACATAAAGTACTGCATGCACACATACAGGAATCCATACGTGCATACATGTACATATGCAGCACTTGTCGTGCATGTTATTAACATTAATACTTTTCCCTATAGCTTTGCTGCCTGACTTGCTAGGACTCAAAGAGAAAGTATCATAGATTTAGGGGCATAATGGATAGAGGGCCAGACCAAGAATCACAAGATTTGAGTTCTAATTCAGCTGTGTGACCCTGGACAAGTCACTTAACCCCACTTGCCTCAGTTTCCTCATCTGTAAAATGAGCTGGAGAAGGAACTGGCAAACCACTCCAGCATCATCACAAAGAACTGGCCATGATGGAGTGACAACACAAACCTAGAGATGGAGGGGACTTTCAAAGTTTCTTAAAGGAAATGGTTTTGCTTCATCTAGTTTTATGTTCTAGTTTGAATATTGTATCTTTAAAAAGTAATGAATAAATGCAAAAGAATGCCTATTTGGACCCCCCCACTTCCTCCAAGAATAAAGATGCCCCTATCATAACTGCTAAGGTAGCTCAGCAATGTCAGCTTTACCCCATAAACGTCAAGAGAGGTGCTGGTTTTAAAGTTGGTTTATAATGGTTTCTCATGCATAAACATGTTAAACTAGCCTACATCCTTTTTGTTCTTACTGATCGGGTTTGCAAGAATGAAAATCATGACTAGGCGACCTGTGAGGCACTATCCAGATGCGATAGTCTATGATTCCAAGGCTACATTCTTTTTTTAACGTTCTGTCCTTCACTTAAGGACAATTGATACAAAAGCAAGCAGACACTCATTGAAACCATCTTGTTAAAAGTAATGTGACCCTTTCTTAGCCTTGAAAAGTATTTTCAAATATTGCTGACCCATCAAAGTTCTAATAAGATCACAGATTTAAAGCTGGAAGGAATCTTAGAGATAATCTAGTCCAATTCCCTATTTTACAAGTGAGGAAACCGAGGCTGAAATAAATCGCCACAAAGATACCCAGGCAGAAAACAATGGAACCGCACTTGAAGTCTAGAGAAAAGCTGGCTTCCACACTAATCTTGCCCTTCCTTCTTCTTTTTTTCTCATTTGCTACTACACTAAGCTAACAGAAGCTACTCCTAGAGAAAGCACACAAAAAAGATGTCTCATATGCATAAGGAAAAAAATCAAACATGACTGGAGCATGCAGTCATTCCGATTCAATATAGTTCTTTAATTAAGACGTTCCCACCAGTGAGAGAGTTACTTCCGCATCTCAACCCTTTATAGATCTACATAGATACACAATTGAGATCAACTGAATAATTAGAAACAAGGCTCTGGTTTTTTTTCCTAGGCCTAGGGCTGCTCAATTCAGTTAAAATTTATTCATGAGAACTATGAGAAGTATTGATTCTACTGAATGAGAACTATTCATTCTATTTATTTTTCAAAATTTCAAGTGAATTAACTAAATAAAACCCTCCTTTGATGTTTTATACTGGTTTGGAGGCAGTCATGCATTCTCAAAACCTAGATCCATATAGTACATATTCTGGTACATCCAACCAAGAGAAAAAGACTTCAAGTAAAAATGAGATAACACCCCAAATATGTCTATAACCAGAAGATAAAGTGTCTTAGTACCAGAAACTTGGATAATGAGTAATTAATTTTTCATTCTTAGTAGATCACAAAGAACTTCTAGTAAAGAATGGAGAAGTCGTGATTTGTATTGGTAGAGGAGGGGCCTGAAGCAATAACATCCCAGTTTCTTAAACTATTGACTAGTAAGTAACTGGTAATGGTGTAGAAAATTGAGGGGATATGTAGAGTATTAAAGATAATTACACAAGGGAACTATAACCACTAATATCATACATTTTCAGGTGATAGGAAAGCCAATTTTTATACTAGAAATATTCCCACAGATGCTGAAGGAAAAGGAAATTAAGACAAATGGTGAATACTTCCACCCAGGGCTATCTACAGGCAGCCATTCTCAAAGTTTCATTGATTATTTTAAGAAATTCTTTACACCAGTTTCTCAAAGAGTCACACTCTTGTCTGATTAATAGTCCTTCACTCAAATAGGTTGGTGATGATGTCCAAAACCAAAATGAATAATATTTAGTTCCAAATAGTATCATATCAATATGAATAATATTAATGCAACACTTTATATTTCACTATAAAGCACTTTACAAACATTATCTCATTTGCAAGTTATATTGACTCTATAAGATAAATATATCATCCCATTTTACAGCTAAGAAGACTAAAGATCCAACAGTTTACATATGACAAAGTAATGAAATTTTAATAAGAGGCAGAGCTGGTTTTTGAACCCAGATTATCTGAAATGCAATGCTCTGACCTTGACCACAAAATCCATATCCTCCTCATGGGGACTTGGGCAAGTGTATCAATAGGAAAGACAGTGTGAAATAGAAAACATGAAATGAATTGATTCGAATCTGTGGTTTGAAACCAACTAGCTCGGTAACCATGGGCAAGCCCTTTCTCCGTACTACCTTCTTCACCCCTAGTTTAATCAACAGTAAAATGGAAATGACATTTGTATTATGTGTGTCACGGTGTTATTATGAGAAAAGTCCTTTGTGAACCTTGAAGTGCCAAAGCACTTTAGTGAGCTTTAGATGCAATGAAAGGAGTGCTGCCCTTGACGATTTAAATCATACCTCTGACACTTGTCTAAGTGACATTGCACAAGTAACTTAAGCTCCCTCGGTCTCAGTTTACTCAGCTGTAAAGTAAAAGGATTTAACTAGATGGCCTCACAGGTCCCTTCCACCTCAAAACCTGTGATCCAAAAATCTCCTTAGATCTATTTCAGTAAAGAATTATTAACTATAGAGATTCATCATCTCCTTCAAAACCCCAAAGCTAGTATCAACCCATAAGTCTTCTATGAGATGTCCAAAATCTTTATACAGTTTGTACTATACCATCAAGCATTTCCTAATATCCTCAATAAATAATGAGTAAAAGAGTGATGGTTTTCTGAGTCAGCCAGAAACTCTGAGGGTCTTTCCCTCCCAGATTAGTATCTTTGGAATGGTGAATTGGGTCATCTTTTGTCTCAATTCTTACCTAATCACTGAATGTGCATGGCCTCAGACAAAGACCTAGGAAAGACTTTAGTTCAGAAAGACCAAAGTCATTCACTGCATTCTAGGCCATCATCAGTTAGGTTTATCGTTGCCTTTCCACTGGACTCTGATGACTCTGGAGGAAAGATGGAGGCTGAAGATTTTGTGTAGCTCTGCCTCACTTCCATCCAACTGACACACAAGTCATCACCACCATGACGTCCTTGGTCCTCCTTGAGAATGAAGTATCAACAACAACAACTCCTCAATAGAACAGTAATCACCTTGAGGTCAGGATGTCAGGTTCAAATTCCCTATCTGGCTCTTAATACCCTACCTATATGACTTCCCATTTCTAGGGTCTTTGTTTCTTCATTTTTAAATGAGGGTGCTGGACTGAATTGTTATTGAGATCTAGATCTTAATACATTCAATTCAAGATGCATTATTAAGTACTCACTCTGTGAAAGGCATTGTGACAGGTGCTAGAGTCACAAAGACAAAAATGAGACCCTTTAGCTTCAATAAGCTTCTATATAATTACAGGACATGGTATGTACATAGATTTTTTTTATGTGTTCATCCCTCATTGCCAAAGAAGACCATGGCATCAGAGAAATGATAACATGACTTGCCCTTGACTTTATTTTGAGTGAAGGAGAGCTGTGTAGGTCACTAGTCTTACTTCTCCTCCAGAGCCATCTGAATCCAGTGACCTCATATTCTTCAGGCTGACTGCAGATGAACTGGGATGTACTGGGAAACCTTTGGCCCTTCAGGCCAAGGTCTTTGCAGGTACTCAGGGTGTATTCACTAATGATATATATGACACTCACTAGCTGCGTGACCTTGGGGAAGTCACTTAACCCCAATTGCCTCATCCTTGGTCATCTCCAGTCATCCTGATGAATATCTGGTCACTGGATTCAGATGGCTCTGGAGAAGTGAGGCTGGTGACCTACAGAGCCCTCCCTCACTCAAAACAAAGTCAAGTGCAAGTCATGTCATTATTTCTCTGATGGCATCGTCTTCTTTGGCAATGAAGGATGAACATACACACATATAAAAATTTAAAGAGGCAGCAAACAATAAGATCTTGAAGAATCCAGGAAAGTATTTTATAGGACAGAGTGGTTGAACTGTTCTTCAAAAGAAACTAGAAAGATTCTTAGAGTTAATGAGATGGTGAAAAGCACCACAAAGTCATGGGGGAGGCAGCCTGGGCAAAGGAGGTCGTGGAGTATTATATACCAGAAATAGCAAATAGGCCAGCTTAAGGGGCCCAGGAACTATGTGAAGGGAAGTAATATTAGTCAAGATTGGAAAAGATGGTGGGAGTCAGACCAAATGGAACTGTAGATGCCAAAGTAAGCATTCTGTATTTCATCTTAAAGGCTATAAGAATCCTTAATGGCACAGCGTTACAACAGAAAAGTCATGGAACTGGATTCATGAAGACCTCAGATTGAATCCTGGCACTACCTGAGTCTTAGTTCCATATTTGCTTTAAAAAAAATAAAAATAAAGTTGGAGTTTCCTTACAGCTGTAATTCACTGAACATTTCAGAACTGGAAGGTGATATGGTTAGATCTATGTTTAAAAAATATCCATTTGGCAGGTAAATGGAAGATGAACGAGGGGGAAGGATGAAGACCCATTGGCAAGCTAATGGCAGTGACAGCTGATGAGTGCCTGCACTACGGTGGTTGATGTGAGTCATGCTTTGTAAAAGGGGGAAAATGACCTGATGACTCATTTGTTTGGGATGTGGGAGAGGAAACATGGGAAATCAAAGTTAACAATGACTCTGAAGTTATAAACTTGGGCAACTGGAAGGATGGTGGCACCTTCAGCTGAAGGAAATAAGATTGGGAAAGAAATGGTGGAAGATAGGTGTTCTGTTTTGGATACACTAGGTGGGAGATGCCTATGGGACTTCCTGACTGAAAAGGTACAGCATGCAGTTACTTAGTATTGCGGTACTGGAGTACAGGAGAGACACTGATCCTACTCTATATAACACTATGCACATCACTATATACCCAATAAACTGCTGTTGAATTTAATTAAATTCATTGAACTCTCAGGTTATTCAGACAGCTATTCAGACAAGTTAACACCTGAAAGGCAGCATCTGAAACATGGAAGGGACTTAAGGAAATATTAAATAATGATGACTTGGATCATCTACATTTCATGCTGGGCAGTGGCAAAGTGTGAATATAAATCAGCTTTCTTCTTCTGCCTCTCAGGGACAGAAGGGTATCCCTTCAGCCTTGGCCTTGGAGTCAGAATCATTCATCATTCTGCCAACTCCCTCCAAACTAGATTTCTACTGGGGCTGCTCCCTCAGTCATCTTTTTCTCAAGTATGCCAGGGGTAAGGTTATTATCAGGCAATAGTTGAACTTTCCTTATCTCCATGCCCCTGACTCACAAAAGAAAAGTTGACTATAGGGTTTTTGTCCTCCCCTTCAAAGTCTTCTCATTAGTAAAGAGCTTTCCAGAGTCTACAATATGCATCATCTTTCATGAGGTTAACCCATCAGATCAGCAGGGAACAGACTCAGCAACAAGAAGGAAACTATTGAGGGCATCCACAGGGAACTTTTCCAAGAAATATCTGTAAATGGCAAAGACTGTGTGCTGGCCCAGAGGCCACTGTTCAACTACAAATGCATTACATGATTATTTAAGTCCAGGTTCCTTTCACAGGACATAAAGGTAAAAGGAACCTTAGAGAACAGAAAAGTAAAGTGGTACGCCCAGGGTCACCCAGTGGTTTTAGTTACAGAGCTGGTATGTGAACCCAGGTCTTCTGACTCCCAATCCAGTGTTCTTTCCAGTATACTACACTCAGATTAGACCATCTGTTGTTGAATAAGAAAATGTATGTTATCAGTGATTGGGAAATGGGAGTGACAAACAAAGGAACAAATGAGAAACATTTTTTTTCTTTAGATCTGTTCTCCCAGCATGGAAATAGTGAAATATTTATAGGGAGAAAGTAGAGAATGGGAGAGTATGAAAAAAGAAGGAAGGAAAGAAAAAATTCTATTTTAAAACTTGTTTTACAAAGCCAAAGGTAACAATTGAAAATAAACTATATCCACACTCAGCTTGAGTATCACAGAGGGTGATGCAATGATGAACCCCTACAGGGGACATCTGATAGATAACGTGAAGATTAAAGAGATAAAGTATGTGAGGTGTACTAAGCTCTTTGGAAGAAAGGGACATATTTATTTGACATGGCTTAGATGCTGAATTACTTGATCACAGTGGAACTGAATCTATGACTTCTTGAAGACCCTTTTAATTCAACCTCTGTAACTGTTAGTATAAATTAAGAAAAAAATTCAAGTTGATAGGAGAGAGTAAAAACTTCTACAAATAAGCATTAAAGGGTAGGTCCTTATGGATACAGAAATGAAAGCTGACAACAAGATCTCTACCTGGGCTACATGTGATCCAAAAATAACCTAAGAGGTGAATTTTAAAAGTAAATCAACAAAACAAAATTATCAGGAAATTTGCAGCATCAGTCACTGAATCAATAAAGTAAAAGGATGCCTACTAAAACTCAGAATTGTGCTAGGGGTTGTGAGAGAGACAGGATGTGTGTGTATATATACATAAAAGCTTGTGTTTTCCATTGGGAAATAAGGCACAAACATATGACAAGATTAGCACAATAGTTGGGCAAAGACAGGTAGAAGATGAAAATGGGCAGGATTTGGTAAGGAAGTTGGAATTGAAATCTGATGTTAAAGTTGCTAAGAATATTTTAAACACTGTAATAATAATTTTACTGTCTTTCACTAACTGAAACTTTTTCTTTCATTTTCTCTCTTTTTTCAGTCTCTCTCTCTCTCTCTCTCTCTCTCTCTCTCTCTCTCTCTCTCTCTCTTACACACACACACACACACACACACACACACACACACACACACACACAAACACACAAACCTCTTTTATACTCTAGACTTGGAAGTCAGGAGAGACCTTCAAATTCCACCCATTCCTTCTATCTGTATGACCAAGAGTGAGACATCTAACCTCTTAGAGTATCAGCTTCCTTCTCTGTAAAATGGAGGTGACAATATCTCAGAGATAATGTCAGGCAGTGGAAAAAGAACCAGTCTTAGTATCACTATGACCTGGGTTCAAGTTGACCTTCTAAAATATTATTGGCTATGTGACCATCAAGGCAACTAGAACTATTAAGTAAAAGTGTGTATCTCCATGGGTAAAGGAAAGTTAGAAGGTTCTATATACTAACATAGTAATAATGTAATCAGAGCTCCAGTCAGAATAAGTGGAATATCTATACTGCCTGCCTTACAGAGTTGTTTATACAGATCAAAGGAGGTCATTTATGTAAAACATTAACAACTAATACAATTGTTACTAAAAATGGATATTGCTTAGCCCCACTAGCTGTGCTTGGAACTAATGAGTTTGCAGACTCCTGCTTCCCACACTACAGATCCTCAGAACGGTGGCAGCCTCTTGAGATCTTTCCACCTGAGACCTTGGACTTAAAAAGTAAGTCACATCCAGTTGCTGCAATAATCCCATCAGTATCACCTGTAAGCAATATTGAGCCTCATATGTCCAATGATAAAAAACACATAGGATTCCAGAAAAAAAGGGACCTCTGCCATGTGCAATGTGGTTTCAAAGGACAGGATGCAGGATATATGACTTAAGAATACTGAAGTAGCTTCTATGTGGCAAATTTGATTGATATACTGGGCAGGTGAAATAAAAACCCCAAGTCCTCCCAGCAATATGTAAGAGATCAAAAACACACACCCAGCACCACAGAGGTAAAGGGCTTCAGTACTGCCTTTGTAGAAGCAAGACCACCAACTACAGCTGAAATTAACCAAATGGACAACAAACCAGCAACTGAAGAACAGACATCATGTACGTGGAGAGCTAAGCAAAATACGTTCCCTCTTCAGTAATCGATAAAGTTTATGATGAAAATTATGCTCAAGATTATTATACAACAACTTAAGGGGTAACTGTTCAAATTCCATCATTAACATGTGCATTTCTGAGAAACACATAGTCAACAATACATACATATTTATACTTACTATTCAATGAATATTCAAATAACTTATACCTCAAACTTATCAGGTAACCTTGAAACAGTTACATGATAAGGCAGTTCATTTTCTTTTTTGGGGGTGGGTAGTGACTGAATTGTTTTTTTTTAATTAATACTTTAATTTAACAAATGCTTAATAATATACTAAATTTAGTGTTGTCTATAGTACAAGGCACTGTGTTAGACAAAAATAATAGGAACAATTCACAGACTTCAAGAAATTTGCCTATTACTGGAGAGAAACAATGTGTGCACAAACAAATAAAAATAAGGTGTTGGATAAAGAGGGAAACAGAGAAATAAGACAAAATGTTTTAAGAAAATCTGAGAGTTGGGCATTAACAACTGAGCAGATCAAAAAAAGTAAGCCAGAAATCAGAGATCAGGTGCAATGTTTCCAACATCTTTACTCCAGAAAGGTATGATTCCACCATTTTGAATTTAAACTTTATTTGTGCTCTGCTTAATGTATTTATATGTGACATATCGTTAAGATTGATCATGTTCTTACCATAGAATAAAAGACATGGAGTGATTTATACTTGTAGCTGCAAATACTATCCCCAGTCAAGAGTTATCTTGAAACATATATATAGTACGTATGTAAACCTCAATGAGTCTAAAAGACTGTCAGTGGCCTACTGTTTCTGTTTAGTCACACCTTAGATAGTAACATTTTCAAGAGTGTAGGCTTAAAACACATAAATGCAGCTTCCTAGTCATTTTCCCAAGCTATTCCATTAGTAACTTGGCTTTGAAATGGGAAACTGACACCAAGATGTAGTAATCAATCAATTCATGTGACCACCTAGAAAATACAGAAGATGACATTACAATAGTTTGGGAATCATTTGTTCCATGTATGGAAATGTCAAAAGAGAAAAGGAAGACCAAATAACTCAGTATATATAGAGGGTATAAGAATGAAAAAAGCAATATATACATATATATATATATAATATTGACAAAAATTTCATAAGATAAATAATGTGAACCTTTGACTATGCTTTTGCCTTTTATGGCAAGTCTTGAACATTTAAAATGCGGTCTTAAAAAGACCAGCAAAGGTTGTGGAGCCAATTTGGTGGAGTAAAAGCAGGAACTTACTTAAGGTTTCCCCCCAAACCTCTGCAAATATCTGTAAAAAAAATGATTCTCAACAAATTCTGGAACTGCAGAACCCATAGAATGATGGAGTAAAGTAAATCTAGAGCCCAAGACAGCCTGGAAGGTCTACAGAAAGCTTCTATTCCACTGGGCTGGAAGCACAGCAAAGTGAATTCCAAGATTTACCAGCTGGAGCAGGCCTCTGGGGACTGACTCGATGGCAGTTGCTCAACACCAAAGACAACATAGAAAGTCAGTTGGACCTGAGTGGGGGAGGGGTGTGGTCTGGCTGAGATACAGCCCCAGACCCAGGGCAGAGGAAGAGGCAGCAATTGCATCAGCTTCTGGAACTCTGGGCCCACAGACAGGGATTGAGCAGCTGATACAAAACCCCTGAAGTTTGGGACAGTACATCCACCCCCCACCCCCTCCCCCACTGGAAGCAGAGTATTACCCTGACAAAGAGTTAGAAAGTCAAATGTCTAGCTGGGAACATGAGCAAACAGAAGGAAAAAAGGAAGACTTTAGAATCATACTTTGATGCCAAAGAAGATCCAAACATACAACCAGAAAAAAAACAAAGCCAAAGTTCTTACATCAAAAGCCTCTAAGAAGAATATGAATTGGTCACAGGCCATGGAAGAATTCAAAACAGATTTTGAAAATTAAGTAAGAGAAGTAGGGGGAAATTTGGGACAAGAAATGAGAACGATCCAAGAAAATCATGAAAAATGAGTCTAATAGCTTGCTAAATGAGACCCGCCCCACAAACATACTGAAGAAAGTAACACTTTAAAAATAAACTAACCCAAATGGCAAAAGAAGTCCAAAAAGACAATGAGGAGAAGAATGCCTTAGAAAGCAGGACTGACCAAATGAAAAAGGAGTTCCAAAAACCCACCAAAGAAAATAATTCCTTCAAAATTAGAATGGAGCAAATGGAAGCTAATGACTTTATGAGAAATCAAGATATTATAAAAACAGAAACAAAAGAATGAAAAAAATAGAAGATGGTGTGAAATATCTCATTGGAAAAACCACTAGAAAATAGGTCCAGGAGAGATCATTTTAAAATTATTGAACTACCTGAAATCTATGATCAAAAGAAAAAGAGCCTAGACATCATCTTTCAAGAAATTATCAGGGAAAACTATCCTGATATTCTAGAACCAGAGGGTAAAATAGCAGTGGAAAGAATTCATGGATTTACCTCCTGAAAGAGATCCCAAAAGGAAAACTCTTAGGAATATTGTAGCCAAATTCCAGAGTTCCCAGGTCAAGGAGAAAATATTCCAAGCAACCAGCAAGAAACAATTCCAGTTTTGTGGAAATAAAATCAAGATAACACAAAATCTAGCAGGTTTTATATTAAGGGACCAAAGGGCTTGGAATATTCCAGAAGTCAAAGAAGCTAGGATTAAAACCAAGAGTCACCTACTCAGCAAAGCTGAGTATAATATTTCAGGGGGAAAAATGAAATTTCAATGAAATAAAGGACTTTCAAGCATTCTTGTTGAAAAGATAAGAGCTGAATAGAAAATTTGATTATCAGATACAAGAATCAAGAGAAACATGAAAAAGTGTTTACCATTTCATAATAAGGAAGAAGAGAACTGTTTATATTCCTACATGAAAAGATGATATTTGTAACTCATAAGATCTTGGTTAGTATTGGGGTAGTGGAGGAAATTAGATAGATAGAGAGAGAGAGAGATGGTAGATAGATAGACAGGTGGTACAGGGTAAGTTGAATATGAAGGGATGATATCTAAAAAATAAGGGGTGAGAGAGGAATGTTTTGGGAGGAGAAAGGGAGAGATAGAATGGAATAAATTATCCCACATAAAAGAAAAAAAAAGGTTTCACAATGGAAATTTTCCCACTTGTGACTCTCTGCCACTTACTTTCTTCCTCTTGTCATTTACTTTTCATTTATGAGTTGCATGGCTCTTTGGTGTCTCAATTTCCACAGGTGGAAATCCATTCCAGTCCAAAAGATATCTGTTAAACTAACATCACGTACAAACTTGTGCTAAGCACTAGGACAACCAAAAGGAAATAAAAATAAAATAGAGCAAACAAAATAAAAACCAAGAAAGCCTCTCTTTCACTCTCCCTCTCCCTGTCCCTCTCCCTTTCCCTCTCTCATCCTCCCTTTCTCTCTCTTTCACCCTCCCTCTCCCTCTTTCTCTGTCTCTCTCTCTCTGTGTCTCTCTATCTCTGTTTCTCTCTCCCCCATCCCTTCCTCCATCTGTATCCATCTCTGTCTCCATCTCGGTCTGTCTCTCTGCTTCTATCTTTGTCTGTCTCTCTGTTTCATCTGTCTCTCTGTTTCATTTGTCTCTCTGTCTCTCTTTCTGTGTCTGTCCCTCTGTCTATTTCTCTGTCTTTCTCTGTTTCTCTGTCTCTCTGTCTCTCTCTCTCTTTTATCCCTCCCTCCCTCACTCTGTATCTGTCTATCTACCTCTCTCATAATTTAAAAATATTTTTGGAGAACCAGATAAAAAATGCTCAATGGAACCTGAAAACAATCAATGAACAATACCAAAAAGGGGAAAAATGGAAAGTTACCTAATCATCCTTAGTTTACCAATCCCAAAATAGAACACTCTTGGTGCAACTAAAAGACAACACATTTTAGCAGGCACAATTTTAGAACAAAAAGAACATTATAATTGGTGTCCAACTATTTAGGTTAAACTGAAAATACCACATATCACAAACATATCCCCCATACGCATCTCAAAATGAATGCACAAACACAAATAAGTTCCAAAGTGGTAATTCCACTTTGATAACGCACATTCTGAAAATTACAGGTTTGAGGTGCTGGAAATTTGAAGAGTGCACAACATCAATGAGTCAGAAAACGGTGGTAGATTTTCCTCCTTTTTAATGTAAAGATGGAGATCATCAACAGTCATTTGCTGAAAGGAAAATCACTCGTTCTTAAACAAGACAGAAATTAAAACTGATGTGACTCCTGCATTTGTTTGAGTAATGACACAATCAGGCATTACTTTAAATCAAACCCTGTCACTGCAATCAATTTTTCTCCTAAATTTATCAAGCATTGTTAAGTCTGATTTATACATGATTTTTATGTAATCCTAATAAAAATTCTTCAATCCCAAAGAAATTCATTTCCTTTTTAAAAAAAAGATGCATGAATTTTTCTAGAAATATTCAGAAGAAAATCAAAGATGAAATAAAAAAACTGAAACTAGAGTTCACTGACAATGTGTAATTTAACTCTAGAAAATATTCCATTGTAGTTATTCATTCCAGTCATGTCCAACTCTTTGTGACCTCATTTGGGCTTTACTTGGCAAAGACACTGGAGTAGTTTGCCATTTCCTTCTCCAGTTCATTTTACAGACAAGGAAACTGAGGTAAACAGGGTTAAGTGATTTGCCCAGAGTCAGACAACTAAATAAGAGTCTAAGGTCAGATTTGAACTCGAAAAGATGAGTCTTCCTGACTACAGGATCGGCACTCTATCTACAATAAATCCAAAAGGAAGGCAATTTCTATGACTGTGCTTTCTTTAGACTAGATAAAACTAAAAGAATTTTCTTTATGTTTCAAGTGTAGAAAAGCTTTATCCTCTCCCACATACTCATTGTTTTATAGTATAACAGTATATTGTTATTACTAAAGGAAGCTTGGTATAACAACTAGAGAGCTAGTGTTAAAGTCCTGAAGACCTGAATTCAAGTCTGATGTATATTGGCTGTGTGACCTTGGGAAAGTTGCTTAACTTCTAAATGATCTAGGCAACGATTTAAGACTATAAGTAGCATAAAGATGCTAACCTACATTGGTGGAGGGAATTCTCCTAGGAATTCTCTGTAAGAATAGGATTATGAATGTACTCCCTATTATCTTTTCCCTAAAAGTTCAAATAATAAGCACAAGGCAGAAAATATGGAGACCTGTCTTGAGCTATCCAGTCGCATAAGGTATGAAATAGTAAAGTTGATCAGCATTCCTAAAGGTTAACACCCGCAGACACATAAAATTTACAGTTCCATTCAACGAGTGGGAATGTACACACCAGTCCACCCTGAACTTCTAGATTTTAACTGGTTCACCTGCAACAAGCTACTTGATGTTAAAATTGGAAAACATCTACATAGAGGAGCCATCACAAGTCTGAGAGTACGACTGAGCAGATAAAACAAAGTACTGATAAAGTCTTACTTTCAGGGACATGTGGGGGAACATTTCTGCAGTAAAAAGAATATCACTTCTTTCTGAGTGACTTCATTAATAGAAGAAGGAATTAGGAACCCCAGGTCCTAATTCTGGCTTAACAGTAAAGAGCTCTATATGGCCTTCAAACTATCTTTAATCTCTGTGAATCTCAGGTTCCTTATCTTAAAGAAAAGAGGATAATACTAGCCCAAAAGGGTTGTTGTGAAACCAAATGATATGATACATATGAAAGTATTTGAAAAACTGACTCTTGGTAATACCAGAATACATGGGGGAGCAGGGGGAAATGTTGCAGTTCAACATTCAGTAAGGACTAGGTTAAAATTTTTAAAGTATCTTTTATTTTCTGCTTCCTCTGTTTCATAGTTTTAGATGAGGAAATTCTTAAACGTTGCAAACTAAAGGATTTCAATGGTAGGCGATCCAGTTAATCAACATGGCATCTTTTCCCAAAAGAAATTTATTCCTCATCCATGAAAATGTCCTTCCAGCAACAGAGAACCCATTGCATCACCTAACGACCACAGAGCAAGTGGACAGCGGATATTGGTCTCCTTCTGGACCTGACATCAAGTCACCAGAGTTGAGGTCTCAAAGCATTCCCACATCAGCAGAGTTCTCTGATTCACTCAGGTCCCAGAATTCACACTTGAAATACAAGTGTAAATTTTTTAAACTATTAAAAATGAAATGAGTTTCATGCAAGTGCTCTCAGTAAAGTTCAGATGTAGGCAGGGTTAAATCAGAAGTGGAGTGATGAACTTCAACCTAGACAGTGTCCAGGATTAGTTTAGCTTCCTTTTCCAGTACCGATTTTCCCTAATATACATTCATTTGTTCATTTAATAAAGAACACCACTTCAACCCGCCCCTCCCCTTTTTCATCCTTGTTGCCACCATCTTTACCCAGACTCTTAATATCTCTCCTTTAAACTCCGATTAGAAATTTCTAACTAATCTCCCTTTTGAACAGCCCATTCAAGACATCATGTCACCAACAGACTAATCTTGCTTAAACAAAAATTTGATCAAGTCTGTCCTCTGTTTAAAGCCTTTAGATGACTAATTATCAAGTTCTTAGTGTAACATTCAAGGCCTTTCACAGTCGGGCAGCAAGTTACTCTGGGGAGAAAGGGATAAGGAGAGGGGGAGATAAGCGCCCTTGTACCCTTATAACTATATAATCCATTGTATAGTATATTAAAAGTACCTTAATGAAGAGGTAGATGAAAGGGTTTGAATTCTTTACATTGCCATTCAGTACCTCTGGATTCAGCAGGCAATTTTTTTCAAACTCCAGGCCCCTGTCTTCTCATGTATAAGATGAGTGAGTTGAATTGGATAACTTCTAAGCTCTAAATCCGTGATTGTATTACAGCAAGTTCATGTCACTGTACTTCAATTAGATTGCAAGTTACCACCCCCCTAGTTTTATGGAATTTCCTTAAACCTATACGTGCTTCTAAATGGAAGACCACAGGGTTGGGTTTTTTTAGCTCTCCCCCCACCCTGCTTCCCAATAAATGGTTGCAGACCTTTTAATAGAATTTCAGAGTCCTGATGAAACATTCGGGAAGGGGAGAAGCTATAATAGGTATGAATAACTTAAGAAAGAGTTCGAAGTTCACAAAGTTTACAAAGGTTCTTAAAATTTAATCCTGGTCTTAGACATTTGCATAGTACTTTCTCTGTCTCACCTAACATCCTCCCTCTAGGCACTGATAAGACAGTTCTGTGGCACAGCAGATTAAACAACTGGACTTGGAATCAGGAAGACCTGGGTTCAGACACTACCTGGGCAAGTCACTTAACTTCAGCTTCCTGTCACTGAGCGTTGTCGCAAAGATACAATGAGATATTATTTATAAAGTACCTTGAAGTTCTATATAAATACAATTAGAACAGTAAGTTATTATTACAACTAATACTGTAACTACTATAACCACCTCGTTTTTAATTCCATGGTCACAGAACTAGCTGGGCAGGGCTCCATTCACTTGCATCATCATCATCATCATCACCTTGGTTTTAGTTCCATGGCCATGGATTGAGCTGTCCTAGCCAATGCTCCATTTCTCAGCTTGGTGGTACCTCAACAAGACAGGTAAATTCCACTTAGGGCCCCCATGGGTCTTAGGACTCAAGGGAAGATTGGAGCAGAAGCTAGAAGGGTCCTCCAAGTTCATCTAGTCTCACCTTCTCATTTTACAGATGAGGAAGTAGAAGTACAGGGACAAGCTGACTTGTCCCTGGGGCCACCCTACTTCTTCCTTCCCCAGCTTTGCTGCATCTCTAGGTCTGGGTCCATCCCCAGAAGACAATGCCACAAAAGGGAGAACCTACAGCCAGGTCTCATTTATTCTTCCCTGGATCAAGGTGACTCCCAGGTTGCCCAACTTGAACCAGAGAATCCAATAGCTGGAGGCCATTCTTGGCCCATACTGACTGCACTGCTCTTTGGGTCTGAGCTTGATTCCCTCTAGGCCCACCCTTTACTGTCCACTATCGGCTGAATGTGGAAGAAAAACACAAGCCTCAGTCAATAAGGGCTGAACACCTGCTACTGGACCTCAGCTAGGGGATCCACTGTTTATTCATCTCCACCTCAGGGTCATAAATCGCAGCCTAACTCAGATCCTTCTTCCCTGAGGGAGTAGGACCTGTGACTACAAGGCTTTATAATAACTGCAATTTGCAAAGTTGAGTGGACATACATACAGAATGATCAGAGGTCTTCTCACTCATAAATGCCCCTCATAATCAGGCAATTCCACCTCACCATATCCATAGGTTCTAGAAGTGATGGTGATAGTCAGGTAATAGGGACAATCTGTGATGGTCAACAGAGGTTTTCATACTAGTCTCAATCTAGAAAACTGTGTCTAGTTGTATGTATCACATTTTAGAAAGACATTGACAAATGTCTTCATAGACACAACAAGGATGGTGAAAGTCCTTGAGAGAGAAGTCACATGAGGATTGATTGAAGAACTAGGAATGCTTGGTCTAAAAGAGAAAGCTTAGGGGAACACAACAGATGTCTTTAAAAATACAAATAGTTATCATCCAAAAAAAGAGATTAGATTTATTCTGCTTCACCCCAAAGGACAGAACATAAGCAATGGGTCAAAGATGTCTAGGCAAATTTAAACATGGTATAAGGAAAAAAACATTCTAGCAATTAATGCTATCCCAAAGGAAAAAAGGTCCCTTGAAAAATAGGGATTACCCTTCACTGTTATTCAAGCAGAAACTGTATGAACCCTTGTGGGGTATGATACTGAAGGGATTCTTTTTCAGTTATGGCTTGGACTAGATGATTTCTGAGGTCTTTTCCAACTCTGAGAACCTGGAATTCTCTGAAAATACTGCTCACTTTCAACAAAGTGTTTTCTACTTTCCCATCTCTAGGAATTTGTTAAGACTTTCCTCAGGAATTATAACACAACTGCTTTCTCCAATACCCCCTTTATATGTCATATGTAGATAGTTGTTTGCATGTCATCTTGCCCATTAGACTATGAGATCCCGACTATCTTTTGTCTTTATTTGTCACAGTGCCCAATACATAATAGGTTCTTAATAAATGTTTATTGACGGACTGACCAATAATGTTCTGTCACCTCCAATCTCTACCTTGAAGGATAAGCTGTGTTTTACAATACAGTACAAATTCCACTTCCTTCCTGAAGGCTTTTCTAATCTCTGCAGTCAGAAGTAATCATACATGGCATCATACCTTCTATTCTGTTCTTGCTCACACACCGTGTTCCATATTATTATTTGTGTATGTGTCATCTCCCATATTAGACTATAAACTCCATGATAGTAGGAACTGTGTTTTATTGACCTTTGAATATTTTCCAGTACCTACCATAAAGTTCTATGAATAGTAGATATCACTTTGATCAGTCATTTTCAATTATGTCCACCTCTTCATGGTCCCATATGGATGTTCTTGGCAAAGACACTGGAGTAGTTTGCCATTTACTTCCCCTGCTCATTTCACAGATGAGAAAACTAAAATAAACAGGTTCAAGTGACTTGTCCAGGGTCGTACAGGTAGTAAGTGTCAGTGACAAGATTTGAACTTACAAAGAAGAGTCTTTCTTATTCCAGGGCCCAGCACTGTGCCACCTAGCTGCCCTAGTAGATATTGTAATATCTGTAAATTTAATTAATCTTCTTTCTAATGGTCCAATCAATAGTGGCATGGTTTTTGGAGCCCATCTACTCTCAGTCAGGAATAATTTTCCCCCTTCATATCATATAACACTTTATATATTTGAAAATACTTGTTAAATGCTAGGTCCTAGAGATATAAAGATTAATACTGGCATGGCTCTTGTGCTAAAAGAGTTTACATTCTACTGTGTAAGACTTTGGGGAGGTGAGGGGAGAAGAGGGAGGACAAAGAAGGA
>CM053772.1:206617364-206642889 GCA_028658325.1 Potorous gilbertii | reverse complement strand
GAGCCCATCTACTCTCAGTCAGGAATAATTTTCCCCCTTCATATCATATAACACTTTATATATTTGAAAATACTTGTTAAATGCTAGGTCCTAGAGATATAAAGATTAATACTGGCATGGCTCTTGTGCTAAAAGAGTTTACATTCTACTGTGTAAGACTTTGGGGAGGTGAGGGGAGAAGAGGGAGGACAAAGAAGGACAATTTGGACAGGTACACAGATAAATATACTACAAAGCTGGAAGTGATGGAGGAACAGGAGAGAAACAGGAAGTAGATGGAGGAACAACACTTTCAGCTATAAGAGAATCGAGGAAGGCTTCGAGGAGGAGTGAGCTGAACCTTAAATATAAGCATTCTGCAAGGTGAACATGAAGATGAGGTACACTGCAAGCATGGAAGACATCCATACCAGTGCACTGTGGGCAAAGACAGAAGGGGAAGCGCCCAGGAGTTTCCTTTGCCTACATCATGGAATACACAAAATGAGCTAATGGGAGAGGCAAGTGGACGTTGGAACATGAAAACTTAAGTACCAGGACAAGGAGTTTGAATTTTATCCTACAGGCAAAAGGAAGCCAGGGAAATTATTTTAACTTTGGAATAACATAGTCAGTTCTGTGTCTTAGGAAGACTATTTTGTAACAATGGAAAGGACAGGGGGACAGGTTGAAAACAAGAGAAGAGAGCCTGGAACCTCACAACCTATTTAGAAGATCATCAGAGAGTCCAGGCAAGAGGGGAGAGCAACAGAAGTACAGGGGTCTGAATGAATGGACATAAAGAGACAAGTGTGAATGATGTTCTAGAGCTAGACTCTTCCAACAGTAGGTACTTAATATAAATCTGTTAAATTATTAGTTATTAAGGAGGAAGGGAGCAATTGCCCTAATCACATCCTTGCAAATGAAATATAAGAATAAAGTAGAGGGGTACATGGTCCTTGTACACTAATTGTATGAGGCTAGCTGGTATGAGTAGAGCAGTAGCCCTGGAAGCAGGAAGATCTAAATTCAAATCTAACCTCAGACAACTTACTAGCTATGTGACTGCGCGCAAGTCGATGAACCATGGTCTGCCTGAGCGACTTTATCTGTAAAGTGGAGATAATGATAGCTTCTACTTCCCAGGATTGGTATAAGAATAATGTTTATATCTGGCTTCGCCAATCTCAAAACACTATACAAATGCTAACTATATTTTTGTATTGTTACAGTGGTTATTACTACACCCACCTGACTCCCTAAGCTATTGGACTAAGAAAACCCCAAGTGCCAACATGTATATATGCATTTCCAACCTACTGCTCCAGTGGCATCATGACATCAACACTGTGAAGCAGTGTCATGGAATGGGATGGGAATAGTGTCATGGAAGGGATGGAAAGACTATAGCACATTTATATTACTAGACTTAAAAGTTACACAAATAGACATGGCTTAATAATAGTAGAACTGGGGTGAAAATGAGATGTATATTTCAACATGAAAAAATAGCATTGAGTCAGTGTGTTGGAAATATAAAGTTCATTTCTGTTGTATAAATCCTTACTAATCTTTCTACCAACGTAAACATCAACTTAAGACCCTTAGATCGAAATTCCTCAAGATGCTCAAGCATCAACTAAAGACCCTTAGATCGAAATTCCTCAACTTTCCCCACGAAGTGCTACAGTCACATCACCTTGAAATCAGTATTCCAAATTTACCTGCCAACATATGTTTTTTCCCACCTGTCTTCAACCCTAGCTAAGATCACCTATAGTTGAATGAAATATATTACCTTTTCTATTTTCCTTGACCTAATGGTAACCTGCCTTGGGTGAGTAAATGAATGCTTATTTCCAGGGCAATTATAAAATGTCCTGGGGGACCAAATCCCTACATCCCTAGGCTGGAAACTGTTCAGTGATATCAGACTCTTGAAATGATGGTGTGGGTCTATACTATTCTCTTGTTGATCTGACCTGCAGGGCAAAGAGACATCAGCGGCAGCTAACTACAACTTTGTTTTACACTTCAATTCCTCACCTAGTGAACCGCATGGTAGCCTTGAATGCCCAAGGCCTTCAACAGACCAGAGACTATATGAATATTTCACTGTGACCTCATGCCCTGCTGTGTGTTAATACTTACATAACTCCAGTCTACTTAAGAGGAAAACCTACTGATGGATAGATATACAGAAAGGATTGCCATGACATTATGGCCTTTCTCTTGATAGCTAGCTGCAGAAAAATGATCCCATTTCTGTCAGACAACACAATAAAATATAGATGCTAACTAGATAAGAGTATGTATTGGTATATGCATGTGTGTGTGTTGTGTGTGTGTGTGACAGAGGAGAGGGGAAGAGAAGAGATGAAAGAAAGACTGTTCTGTTGAAGAAAATGCTTAATTGATTATCTGGCATGAAATTCTGGTTCAGGTAATTTAGGAAATTGAAATTATATGTTTGTACAGAGATAATCTACGCTTCAAAATATCTGGCATGGTAGGAGAAACACTGATGAAGAGTTTAAAAATGTGTTTCTTGTAAGCTTAATACAGGGGTAATTCAGAATTATAGAGCTGGAGAGTTATGTGACTAAACATAAAAAGTACCAGCTCACTGAGCACTGTAGCTAGCAAGGAAACACACATAAAATTCTGATAAGAACTGAATGTGAAGCAAAAGCACAATTTCCTTCCAATCTGGAATATCAGCAGGATTTTAGTTGGTTGTTTGTGGGTTGCTGGGGTATATGGTACATTACAGTAGAGCATCAGCACTAACTCTACATGGCAGCTCCTCAGAATACCATCTGCTTCCCCGGTAACTGTTAATATAGTTGTAATTATCTACTTCTAAGCACTTTATTGGGAATATCATTTGCAAATTAATCAACTACAGACCGGTAAAACAAATGACATGCTTCCCTGAAAACAACAGCATTATTTCAAATTATTTTCCTAAGCATTGAGGAAGACTGGGGGTTCAGTGGGGTTGGGGGCACAAAAGGGGGAGACAGAATCTGAGATTTTTTTTTAAAAAATATGCCACACATAAAAAAAGTTAGGAGGAAAAATTGACAGTAAAAGATGCATGTGAGTGTGTGTATGTATGTTTAAATATTTTGAATTTCAGCAGGAAGGAAAAGAAAAAGAGGGTGGTAATCTTATGTGTTTCTCATTCTTTCCCATATTTGTTTGTTAATTCTAACAGTGGCTTATCCTTCCTGTCACGCATTACCTTCCAAAGGTTGTCAAAAAGATAAATATACAACAATATCTTACTTTTATTTAGCATGTCCATTATATGTCATGTCATTTGAGCTTCTCAATGACTGGAAGTCAGGCAAGACAAGCTGATGGATGAATTAACTGAGACTCATGGAGGTTAAGTGACTTGCCCAAGATCACTCTACTGTATGACAGTGAAGTCATGCTTAGACCCCAGGCTTCCTGATTCCTAGGCTGGTGTCCTTTCACCTCTATTACATTCCCTTCATGCATTAAGAATACATATATTAAGAATTATACCCTTCCAATGCTGTATCTCTAAAGCATGGGTAGTTTTTGTCTAGGCATCATAGATCATAGATAGAAAGTGAAAGGGATCTTAGAGGACATCTAGTCAATCCTCAAATATTTAAAGACAAGGAAGCCAAGATCCAGAGAGAGGGATGAAAGGAAGGAGAGAGACAGACAGACAGACAGAGTTATAGAGACAGAGACAGAGAGACAGAGACAGAAAGAGAGAGAGAGAGAGAGAGAGAGAGAGAGAGAGAGAGAGAGAGAGAGAGAGAGAAAGTGAGAAAACGAGGACCAGAGCTCAATTCCAAATTCTCTTCCTGACACTGAAATATCTCATTCCAAAAAAAAGACAAGATCTGAGATCTGAAAAGGGAAGCTTTTATTAGGAGAAAAACAAACAAAAAACAAAATAAAGCACTTGACTGAAAGACATAATCGTATCTGGGAGTCAGGTCACAATATAACAAAACAAAAATATTGTTATCTGTCTCAGTAACAAGAAGGCATGACCATGAACCATGGATTGGGTTAGTGGTGTCAGGGCATTAAGTCTAGTTGTTTCAGCACAATAGATGGTCAGAAAAATTCCCCTCACTGCATTTTATTTAGCAATAAGTAGCTACTCTATTAGGAATAAGGCTGAGATGTAAAAGGACCAGAGAGAGCTAGCTTTATTCTCACCCTGAGAAACAGAGCCTCCAAGGCACAAGGAAAGTCCACAGAGAGGTCCTGGTCAGTTTTCCCAGGAAATGTCAACACTAAAAATAAGTATAACATAACAAACAAGGAACTATGAATAAGAACAAAAACAAAGGAAGTCATTAAATAAATGTATGATTGAAAAAGAAGATGGGTTGGTCATGTGGTAAGGGTGAAAAGATAACCAGTGAACAGTGCAGATGCTCCACTGATATCCACAAGATGTCAGGAAAAAGAAAGAAAAATCCCAGCTCACTTGGAGGGCTCTATGGGGAATATGAACAAGAGTTGCCCAGGATAGGCAGAGATGAAACAGTTGTCATCTGCATCACCGGAAGGAATGGTGACCTCACCAGGACCACAGATCCATTTGAGTTTTAAAAAGCAAATGACTTCAAGTATCAACTAGTTTAATACTTTCTACCCATCATGGGTGTGCTGGCAAACAGGATTTTGAGTGTGTAATAATTTGACTGATGAATGTAGGGATTGTTTGGTCTTGATAAATGAATTTTAAAAACAGACAAAACTTAAAGCCCTTCAGAAAGGAACCTGTTATATAACAAATGACTGAAATTTTCCATATTGTACAAAAACTGCCTGTGATGGTCCTCTGGTTTGAAAGAGGAGCTCTCTGGATTTCAGAAGACTCATGGGTAACAGCATACTTCTTATCCAGATATGCCTACATCCCCTGTTCAGCATCTCTGCTTAACCCCTTTCTGGAAGTATCATTATCTAGAATATTCCATGCTGAAAATTTCTAGTATAATCAATCAGATGTACCTGAGTGAGAATCTGTCCCTCCACTGGAAAACTGAGACCAAGTCATCCACAATGCCAAGTGTAGAGGATGGAACCCAAATATTCCCAACTAGACCTAAGAAGAACCATTAAAGCTTGCATTGTATTACAATACAAATGGGGCCACAGTCCTGAGAGGGCCTCTTCTAGAAACACTATTGGATTCCTCCTTCTCCCACTGTGACTGAAGATGACCATATCCAAGGCCATTAGCACCCATTTAGCAATAAAGACTCACTTGCATCTTTGTGCTCCCAGTGAAAGAAGTTCAAATCTCTTTTTTGCTATGATGCTCTGGTCCTTTGCTACTCTACTCCCACACATCAACCCTTGGTATGGGATGTTATGCCTAAGACCTATGCCATAGAATGGACCTATGATGAAGGCCTGTTCCTTCCAACATTACTGGTCTGTCTGCCTCTTTTCATTTTACTTAATTTTTTCCCAATTATATGTAAATATTTGTGTGTTTTTCACATTTTGATTTCTAAATTCTCTCCTTCATTTCTTTCCCTCCCTTCTCCTTGAGAAGGCAAGCAATTTGATATAGATTATATACGTACAGTCATGCAAAACATTTCCACATCAGCCATGTTACAAGAGAAAATACAGACCAATAAATAAATGAACAAATGAAGAATAAAATTAGTATATTTCAATCTGCATTCAGGTTCCATCATTTCTTTCTCCTTAAGAATGGAGAATAGCTAAGTCATTCACAGCTGATAATCATACAATATTACTATTGCTATGTATAATTTTCTTCTCATTCTGTTCATTTCACTTTGTATCTGTTCATAGAAATCTTCTCAGTTTTTTCTAAAAGCATCCTGATCATCATTTCTCACAGCACAATAGTACTCCATCTCAATATATCTGCCTCTTTTTTGGAAGACTATTAAGTTCCAAAGGAGCCACAAGTAGATTGGGGCACTTTTGAACACTAAGTCAAACCAATAATGTGGAAATGAACTAGGTTGACTAAACAGTTCGATGTATTTGAAGAGAACTGTTCATTACCCCCTCCTCAACTTGACCAAAAGTCCAAATTTCTCCTCCTATATCTTTCTGCCCCCATGGGTCTCTACTTTCTAAATTGCTTTAGGTTTTTACAAAATTGTGTCCCTTCCCCCTACCCTCACTTGTATCCTCTCAGCTTCATGGATTCATGTACCATTCTTGCTTGGGATAGGAACATCTGGCTTCTTTAGCATCAACTAAATAGTCAGCACCTACTACTAAATATCAGTCAAAGATAAAAGAAATGAAGGAATCTCTGCCTTCATAGAGCTTATATTTAAACAGTGCAGACAAGTACATGTATAAATATATATAAAAACAAATATAAAGAGATACCAAGGAGGACACTGAGAAGAACTTTCCCTTACATGCTCAAAGTATTTGTAGATGCATTTTTTGTTGTATTAAAAAATAAGAAACAAAGTAGATGCCCACAGTTTAGGGAATGGCTAAACAACTTGTGGTACATAAATATAATGGAATAAATGCTCCACTGTAAGAAATGACAAATGGGTGAATACAGAGAAGCAGAGCTAAATATATGTGTGTGTGTGTGTGTGTGTGTGTGTGTGTGTGTGTATAGACAATGACTACAACCATGAAAATGGAAATAAACATGCAAAAAATCAAAAGTGATTGCTGCAAAATGATAAAGAACAAGTATGGCTCAAAAGAAGAGTTATGAGAACACATTCCCAACACACCCCTGTGCAAACAAAGGCAAGCCTACAAGTGTTGGATATTACATATATTTTCAGACTTTTTTGATGCACTGATAAATTATTCCGCCTTTTCCCTCTTTTTTGCCTTGAAAAATGCTCTTTGCTAAATGGAATAGCTTTAAGGGAGGGGAAGGAAGAGATGCCAGGGAAAACTACGTTGAAACAAAAATAAAAATCAAAACTTTAGATAAAAAATAAAGAGAATATATGCAAATAAATCCAGTCATTAAATATAAGGTAATTTAGGTGACAATTTTAGCTTCTAATACTAAAAGCTAAGGGGATCAAAAAATGCTTCATGGAAAGGTAGTGCTCAAGTTGTTTCTTGAAGGAAAAGAGAGAGTCTGAGGTAGAAATGAGGAAGGGGTGCATTTCAGACAAGGAAGGCAGCCAGGGAAAAGGCTACAGACATGGGAAGTGGAGGGTTGTTTGTGATGACAGGCACAGAGAAGGCTGATAGGACCAGATTAAGAGTGTGGGGGTGGGGTAAGGGATACTGTACAATAAGACTGGAAAGATGATTTAAACCATTTTTCCTCTCTCAAAGAAAAAAATCAAAGACAAGAAAAAATTGTGGTTGGCTCTGTAATCCCTCACTCAGCTAATAGAGTAACTTTTCTAGTCCTTGGTCAATTGTGATTGGGATAGAATTCCCACTTAAAAAGATTGTGAAATGCTCCTTCATGATGCTGGGATATAACTGTGACTTCCTTGAGAGTGGGCCCAGTTTTTTACCTTTCTTTGTATCCCATCACCTGGCACAGTGCCTGGCACATTGATGCCACTTTCACATTTACTAATTGACTGACTGAACGAGAAGGTTTATACAGTTTTATAGTGCACATGGCACCTGGCAGAGGGCAGTTGGGTGTTCCATAAATATTTGTTGAATAAATGAATTGTCCCTTTCTTAATTTATCCCATTACTCTTGGATCTCCCTCCTTGGACTCTCCTTAATGGGCATTCCATTTATACCTTGAAGATGTTGGTCGATGATTAACACATCCCTCATTAGTCTTCACATAGCCCTCTAATGTATGCTTACTTCTTTTCATCTGTCCTTGAAAACTAGTCCCTATGGTCTCTTGATTTACACTAGGTTCACTTCCTTTACTTCTCTGGATCACATTTCTGCATTGTTTTCTCCGAATCATACAATGTTGGAGCTGGAAGAGACCTTAACCATCTTTTCCTAACCCAATGTCCTCCTTTTACAAAGGGCAAAATTAAGGACATCGGAGGTTAAGTTAGTTTCCCAAGGTGATAACCAGCGGGTAAGAGAATTGGGACTTAAATCCAAGTCTTCTGATTCTAGGACAAATGGTCAAACACTACCTTCCCATACTATCTCCCTTTTGATAGAAGATCTTCCCCAGATTCTAAGAAAAGATGCAATAAATCATATACAGGTAACCACAGAGCCTTACATCAGGAAGTCTCTTCTCCATCTCCTCCTTCCTATGAGTGATTCCTTGGCTATGCTGTCCAATTTCAAAATAGGGCTGTTTCACTGACCATTAAAATGGGCTAGGCTGGGCACCCCCTTGTAATGTTTCAGGGACCTTGCTTACCAGATTGTTTTATCACTACACTGTGCACACAGGACATCATCAAAGTTTCCTAGTTTCCAAAATAGATCTCACTGCTTCACCATGCCCTAGGAACCCAAGAGGCAGCTCAACCTGCCATCTGCATGAAGCTCACTGAATCCCATACTACCTGGTATTTAGCTACTTTGTATTCATTTGTACTTATCATCTTTGTATTTATGCTTCACATATATGTACCTGTTATCTCCCTCTTTAGAATGGAAACTCTTTGCAAGTAGGAATAGATTCATTTTTTTACTTATATCCCTAGAGTTTAGTACAGTGCTTAGTGCAAGGTAGGTAGTTAACAAGAACCTGTTGGTTGATTGATTTGTTGATTGATTCACTGAACAGCTATTGAAGTCCTCCAAAAATGTGTTCAAAGCCTACAACATAAGAATCATTGCACAAGGCAAGAAGAACTCAACGACAGATATGCCATAGACCCTACGCTCCAGAAGCTTAGGACCAAATGGGAGAAAGACATGTACACAAACAATTAAGTAGAAAAGTTTACAAGAGAAGGCCAGATTAAGTGCTATGAGGAAGCTGAAGAGAAAGAGATCACTTTAACAGGGAGGGGTTAAGGATGTCCTGACTTTGAAGGAAGGGAGGAGATTCAAAAGATAAAGCTGAGGTGAAATCCATTTCTAATATATGATAGCACAGACAAAGCTCTCTGGACAAGAGAAGGGAGAACATGAATGAAGGATGGAAGGTAGCTCAATTTGACTAAGGCATAGAACTTGAAAATGAAAGTGGTGTATCTTCTGGAACCAGATTATGTGAGGCCTTGACATAGTCTTATAAGGTCTGCCAGGATCACAAGTCTCCACATTATTTGGTAGACATCCTGGGGCCTATGTGTGGGGAACAACAATAACAGATCCTAGATAGGCAGGTCAAAACCAGCTCAACTTCTCACCTGGCACTGCTGTCTCAGCACCTCCCAAATGAGTAAAATCTGTGAATTTAATCAAGATTTTATTTCCTTTCTGTTCTGATCACATGGGAATTATACTCCATAGCACCCCATTAAGCAACCTGAACAACCAACCCCATTTGGTAAATACACTTGGACACCCGTGTCTAAGAAATCCCACAAAGAAAAATTACATCGGGTCCTATGTAAAACATCACTGAGCTCAACCGGGCCTTCCAGGCCAACAGGGCTTCAGTAATTACTAGAAACCTGGTTATAGCAAGAATGATGAGAAACCATCTAAGATGTACTGTCCACACAGAAGATTTCAGTCTGCAATTAGGGTCATGATGCACTGCCATAAGCCACTAGACTGCTATTAGTTTAGTCATGCAGATACTATAAATAACCCAAGTGTGGTCCTGCTCCACAACTGGATATACTTTACATTATTTAACTTGTAATTCTTGAAATATCAGAAACCTAACCAATATAAATGACATCTCCAAAGCAAGTCTGTTTGACTCAAAGTAACATTTGCCCACACTAAGATTCTAAGGCTCAAACTAAGACGGAGAATTAAGTCACAGCTCCCCCAACTTCAGAGAGACCTACTATTCCTTTCCTCTCCCCTCCTCTCCCTGATGCCACATAGACGTGTGCAGGTTTCTTTTCAGGCCTACAAGTTTAAAGTACCTTACAGATTACTTAGTCCAGTCTACTCATTTTACATGGAAGGAAATTGAGGCCAAGAAAAAGGAAATGCTCAAAGTCAAATGAGTGGAAAGTTGAATTCCAACTAGTGTTTCCATCCCCATCTTTGTCTCCAATGTAGGACTGCCTCTCCTCTCAAGCTCTACCCTTTTATGATGTTGTCTCCCCTTCAGAGGTAGTCTAAGATGTTCATTTTAACCTTATTTCACTTATATAAATAAATAAGGGGATGGAAGAATTAGACCACCCCCACTCCCCAACTGCCCAAAAAAGTGCCTCTAGGATTCACTTCTCAAACCCAGGCAATAGCTATCTGTTCCAGGAAAGGCGTCTGGTAGGTCAAAGTTCCACTCCATCCCTACAGTCAAGAGATGCGGGTTTTCTAGAGCAGTGTGTCCTGGAGTTTGGGGTTTAATCTGGTTATAACTTTAAAGTCCTATAAAATCCCAGAGAGTGGTTAGAGATCAGTGGTAACTGGCTAATATTCCTCCTTTGCAGGTGAAGCTTAAAGATAAAGCAACCAAGGATAAGACCCCAGGACATGGCCCCGGAGCTATGAAAGTTTTAGTACCTAAGTTCTTCTTATCATTTTTCTGTCCCCTCAGCAGTACAGCAGTAAGGGAGTTAACAAACACCTCTGAGGAAGTATCTCATTCAGTTAATAATAAATAAGTGATGAATCTACCTTGAGAGTTCTCTTAACTTTCATCCCTCTTCTCTAAATACTTGTGGCCACTGGCCTCGTTCCAGATTTCTAGTTTCTTTGGGTGTTCTCGAGCACCTGTGAGGTTCACCAGAATGTCTCAAAGAAGAAAAGAAAGAAGCTACCTGTGCATGGTATGACATGGATGGGCCCACATTTTCTGTGGTCATAAGAACACAGAGCCCCATTTACTGATCTTGTACCAGTGCCCATATGTCTCTGGTTTATCTATCTGCACTATCTGAAGATGGTATTTCCCTCTAGTTCAAAGCTTGATGGGCAATGTATTGTTCTTCTAAGGTAGCAAAGTGGATAGAGCACTGACTCTGGAGTGAGAAGGACCTAAGTTCAAATCTGGCCCCGCTTACTAACTCTGTGACCCTGGGCAATTCACTTAACCCTGTTTGCCACAGTTTCTCATCCATAAAAGGAGCTGGAAAAGGAAATGATAAGCCATTCCAGTGTCTTTGCCAAAGAAACTTCAAATGGGATCACAGAGAGTCCAAATAAGACTGAAAAAAACCAAAACAAAACAACGAATTGTTCTTGACCTATACAGTCCTCAGAGGCCTAAAAAATAATGTGAATTTCTGCCTTTTAAAATAAATCCTATTTCTTTCTGCGTTCATTTATAAAACTCCAGAAATTGCTGGAAGGAAACATCTTCTAGTCTGCTTTCCCATTATCCCTGTATCTGGAAAAAAAAAAAAAGATGGGCAGATCATATGGGATATATTCCCTAATTATAGTATGCACTACAAAATCAGTTTTAAATATCAGAAAAGAGAATATGAACCTGGCAGGTCTCCAATTATCTCAAAGAATATTGCGAAATTCATAAAAATTCCCTAAACAAAATTAATTTTCAGTTTAATTTGTAAGACAACAACTAAAAACCCAGACATCCTCCCACACTTAGAGAAAGGGTGGGGGCGTAAATATAAAAAAGCAAGTTGTAACAGACTGTTACAACTTCCAAAATTACTGTATTAGTGAAAAGGATGATACAAGAAGAAACGGGTCTTACAAAATGTTTTGAATTCTTGTACATGGAAGAAAAATATTGTGAAATGACAAAATACTGTTAAGTCCTCCATAGCAAAACAAGAATAGGAATAAACACTTATGACCATATGTATGCAATAAATAGAGAAAATATGAAAATGAAAAAAAAAGAATTTGTATACCCAGATGAGAAGCAGAACTCAAAGGCACAAAAATCTCTATACCTATATTATCTCATCCACATGGGAAACTCTACCAACTGGTACATGGTGGCCAAACCATCCATGCTCTAGAAGGCTATAGATATTTTGTCCATTGTTTTCCATAAATCCACCATAGGAGATTACCCTTAGCCTTCCCTTAGGACTTTTAAAAATATCTGGTCAATATTTATCCCTGACTTTGTCAACGTGATTATCTTTTTCTACCCAATTTTCCATGTCCTCTATGATATTCTTTTTGTTTCATTTTCTGGAATGCAAGGGCTATATGCTGTCACATATGAATCTTTCTATTGCCCCATGGATCACCTAGAAGAGAGGTGGGGAAACGGATTCGGTCAAAAGGCTGCACTTGAGGACCTAGAGGGCCACAGGTTGCCTCCAGGCTGTGAGTTCCCTACCCCTGACCTAGAACTATGACTCTTTCAGAGTATAATGGAAATGGCTCTGTATTTGGAGTTCAAGGATCTGGGTCTGAATGATGTCTGTGTTATAGTATTCACTTGGGAAAATCACTGACCCTCTCCAGGCTTCCAATTCCTCATGTGTAAAATCAAAGAGCTAACACAAAATGTTCCCTAAGCCCCTTCCCAGCTCAGAATTCTCTAAGATCCCAGTGTGCCAGGATGGATACCCATATTTAATACAAAATTTGTTTATGGCTTCAAACCATAGGATATCATTTCAGAAGTCGTAACTCAGTTAACCGAAATCATTTATCCCTATTTATCCCATTTATCCCCATAATCCCTATCCCATTATCCCCAAACTTTTCAGCTTATGAAAGCATCTTTTCTTTGTTTTTTGCTTTTCGGTTTAGGTATCTGTTTTGTTTTGTTTTTTGCCTGGAAACAGATTAAAGGATTTTAGGGACATTCCAGGTGCTGCAAAATTTCAAACTTTTTTTCCTTCTTCTCCCCCTTTTTCCATATCTAATTGCCATGTCTTGATAATATTATCACATCTACAACTACTCTCAAATCTGTCCTTTTCTTTCCACTTATCTATCCTCTTCCCTCGTTCCAGTCCTCAATACTTTCACTTAGTCTTGTAATAGCTTCTCAATTGCCTTCCTTGCCTCTTGTCTCTTTCTTCTCCAGCCTTTTATCCCTAGTTCCCAAGCTGATATTACTAAAACATGAATCTGGTCATATTGCTTGCTGTTCAGTCATTTTCAGTCTTATCTGACCCTTCTGTGATCCCATTTGAGTTTTTCTTAGCAAAGATACTGGAGGGGTTTGCCATTTCCATCTCCAGGCAAACAGGATTAAGTGACTTGCTCAGGGTCACACAGCTCTTAGGTATCTGAGGTGGGATTTGAACTCAGAAAGATGCATCTTCGGGCCTGGCACCCTATCTACTGCACCAACCAATTGCCTAGCAATATCATCCTCCTACTCAAAGATCTTTAATGGCTCCCTAGTACCACCAGAATAAACTACAAATGCTTAGCTTAAAGTTTCCACAATCTGGAATCTCTCATTTATTTATCCAAATTTATTTCATTTTAATTTATATAATCTCCATTCCAGTCAATATGAGCTGTCAATTATTTCCTATTACACATTTCATTTTTCAATTTTTTTTACTTGCTTTTTTTACTATTTATACACCTGTTACAAACATCCCTACCCACAAATAATATAAACTTGTTAAAGGTAGGAACTGTTTTTTTTTTTTCTATGTAACTGCCTACCCCCAGGACCCAGCACAGTGCCTGGCACAGAGAAGTTGCTTAATTAAAGATTGTTGGATTTAATTGTCTTTGCCATTTACTTGAGGTTGAGTTTCTAATCTTTGATTTAAGTAAGCATGTGAATGAGCCCAAGATATTATGAAAGCAAAATCACTAAGAATGACAGAACTCATGAAGTCTCTGTGTTAAGCTGAAAAAGAAGGGCAAAGGAGAATTAAAAAATTGTTCACCATTGCCATATGAAACAAGCTTCGAGATTCATATTGTCAAAATTGGAATATATGGGAGCATTTTCCCATTTAGAGACAAGCAGGCCTCTCCTGGGGAAATAACTCAAGGGTTATTTGCATGAATGTGTGCCCTATAACTGTTTCTGGGATCACAACAGTACGGAATTCCTGCATATAGCCCCAGGGAGAGGCCCAGGGAGTTGAAAATCCTGAGTGACTCTTCCAGTTCTGACACAGGAACTTTGTTCTAATCATAATAACAGCAACTCTCATTTATTTGCATTGTTACAGTTTAAAAGCTTACAAATATTCACAGCTAGATGCCTTCTCCCACATTTTTCTAAAATGTGGTCCCTACGGTCAGTGTGGATTATCATATGAAATTAACAACCTGGTAGCAGTGTCCAAGGAGTTCAATTTCCCCTCCATGCCCTGGCTCTTTAGTCCACGTACCATTTAACCGCTATTGGTAGCGACCAAGCAAGGCAGCCCAGCTGACCACCTATCGTCTGCCCTTTGGAGTCATTTGTCTAGTGGGGAGAAGATGGGTCACCTAACTAGAGTCATTAAT
Source organism: Potorous gilbertii (assembly GCA_028658325.1). Lineage (NCBI taxonomy): Eukaryota > Metazoa > Chordata > Mammalia > Diprotodontia > Potoroidae > Potorous > Potorous gilbertii. Next base: position 206,628,479 of record CM053772.1, on the reverse strand, counting down.
AAAAGGGTGTTAGGGAGGCCAGGGAGCTGCAAAAGCAAATTGCAATTGCTGAAATGAATAGTAAAAGGAGGCTAAATAGATTGCTTCTTTCCAGACTATTTAAATTGTTGAATTTGCTTAATGCAATCTGCTTACCAATTCAATATGCTGTTTTATATGGCTTGAAGCTGAAAGTACTATCATTTTAGCAGTATATTAGAAGGTTTGAGTAGCCAACTAAGGCAAAAGATGACCTACCCTCTTTGGGAATGTACATAGAGGATATGCAAACAGTCAAATTACAAAAAGCTCCCGGGAGTAAGTAGGCCCCTCCTATACCTACAGCAATCACTGTGGGTTCCTATTCCACCACCTCACATCACCAGACTCTGAATGCAAAAGCTTTAAGAGAATTCTTGAAGTCAGAAGCAGAAATAGGGAGATTCAAGAGACATGGGTCTGAAGAGTCTCTGAAAGAGCAGAGACTCTGCTAGGGTAGAACCTATTCCATGATTCTTTGGCTCAGTCATTCAGTTGTGTCTGACTCTTCAGGACCCAGTGAACCAAACGTACCAGGTCCTTGTATGGGGTTTTCTTGGCAAAGATCCGAGAGTGGTTTGCCATTTCCTTCTCCAGTAGGTCACCTTTTGTCAGAACTCTCCATTATGATGTGTCCATCCTGAGTAACCTTGCATGAAATAGGTCAGAGCTTCATTCCATCATGACAAGGAAGTGATCCAGGAGGCGCAGTTCTTCATGACCCTGTGGACCACAGCATGCCTAGGTCCTTCCATGGGGTTTTCTCGGCAAAGATATTAGAATGATCCATGATTCTAAAATGGAGCCAATAATACCAGTACAATCTGTCTTATAGGGCTGTTGTCAGGAAAGTACTTGGTAAATAAGGAAGTGCTACAGAGACATCTTTCATTTTTGCTTACTCAGCTCATTTTCTTGCCCCTTACATAAGGAGTTAAAAAGAAAAGTCTAGTATACTACAAAGAGATGTGATCAAAGAAAACCCTTAGGTAAACCAAAATATTTTAATGCAGCATATTTTTTGTGTGTTAGAAAGAACTGAAAACAAAGTAGATGCCTGTCAATTGGGGAATAGCTAAGCAAATTGTAAAACATGAATGTGATGGGATATCACTATGCAATGTGACATGACAAATATGATGAATACAGAGGAGCATTGGAAGACTCAGCATGAAAAATATGATGAATAATATGACAGCTAGCATTTACATAAAGCATTAAGGTTTGCAAAGGACTTTACAAATAGAATTTCACTTTCTATTCACAACAATCCTGAGAGGTAGGTGCTATTTTTCCTCCCATTTTGCAAATGAGAAAACGGAGGCAAATAGAGGTTAATTAACTTGCCCTGGGACACACAACTAGTAAATATCTCAGACTGGATTTGAACTCAGGTCTTCATGACTCTAAGACCAGTGCTCTCTATCCATTATATTACCTAGCTCCCTGAATACAGAAAAGCATGGAAACGTTCAGCCCTGTCCACAAGACCAGCTTGCCACTTATTAGCCATGTAATTTTAGGTAAAGTGTTTAATCTTTCTGACCCCAAAGTACCCTATTTACAAAATGAGGCTGGGAGGGGAGGGGGAAAGGAAAGGAAGAGGAGGGAAGAGAGAATAATACTTCATCTACCTGAAGGCTGAGGGTTGGACTTGAAAATCTGTTAACTTTCAAGCTCTAAGGTTTATGATCTCAGGACTTTATTGGGCAGCATCTTTCATAAGAGTAATGGTGTATATAGTGTGTATGGGACAGCTAGGGGGCATAGTGGATAGAACACCAGGCCTGGCATCACAAAGACTCATCTTCCTGAGTTCAAATCTGGCCTTGGGTGTGTGACCCTGGGGAGGTCACTTGACTCTGTCTCAGTTTCCTCATCTGTAAAATGAGCTGGAGAAGAAAAGGCAAACTACTCCAGTATCTTTGACGAGAAAACCCCAAATGGAGTCATGAAGAGTCAAACATGACTGAACAACCCCAAGGGTATATACTCATAGCAAGTATCCACAAACATAGTGAATAATTCTCTACTACCCTGAGCAAAAACATTTTAACTAAACGCAAAATTTTAAAGAATTACTTCATTGAATGCCTTATTTTGGTTTTTCAAGAGTCATGATATTTGGTAAAGCCAAACTCCTCTCTTTCACAAGCATGCTACATCATATAGGTCAGACCCTGCTGATGAGCAAAGGTGCTTGATCAATGCACAAGGCTGTAGTGAAAGTATCAATGGTAGGACTACAGAGGCTCCAGATTTCCTCTCAATAGTATTATGAAATGATTCCCTTAAAATGATGAACATATAGGAAGGAATACATGGTGTAAGGTTTGGTCTATCACTTTAACCTTGGTCAACCCTGGGCAAAAATCCAAAACTGTAGATACGACAATAGGTCTGGCTCTATAATCTTTACATCTAGGAATATAGAATCAGAATTAGAACTCAAAGAGAACATTCTCCCTTAAATCTAGTGCTCTTAGAACACACTATATCACACTTTGATCCCTGGGGAATAGGAACAATGAGAAAAGAAAGCTATGAAAGACCCAGAGAAGGACAGGGAAGTATGAAGGTGTTTCTAAGAGTTGAGAACCAGGAGATCTGGGGTCCTGAGTGAGGGAGAACATATATGCTGGAAAATCAGAGATGTTCTCATATCTTATGAGGAACGTATAAGGTGATTATCCTATGAAACAGCACAATGGATAGAGCATTAGATCTGGCGTCAAAAAGACCTAAGTTCAAATCCAGCCTCAGACACTTACAAGCTGTGTAACCCTGGGCAAGTCATTTAACCCTTGTCTGCCTCAGTTTTCTCAACTGTAAAATGGGGATTTTAACAGCACCTTCCTAATGGGGCTGTTGTGAGGATAAAATGAGATGAGACTTACCTAGTTCTTACACAGTGCAGATATTTAAGAAATGTTTTATTCCCTCCCATAGTGATTGATCAGGACATTTTTGTCCCTAGGTATTTCCTACCCTCAGGGAAGAAGACAGAGAGAATTATACACAGAAGGATGCTACCTATTCAGTCTGATTTTAGAGGAATGTGTGTGGGGTGTGTGAGGTGTCCAACAGATCTGGAAAATCCTCTCCAATTCTTTCAATAATTCCTAAGGAGTAATAATGTTAGCCTGCCATTAGTCTGATCTGAGGCTTTGATCCCCCCTAAAATACAAATCCTGGGAAAGGTAACTCTTTAAACTGATTGCCACCTACTCAATAAGAGTAGATGGATAGTAGGGGAAAGTGAGAGAGGGCAACGCAACGCAGGAAGCTACTATGTCCCCATCACTGTGAAGCATTGTGCGGGAGAAACACATAGAAGCATCAAGGTCAAATTACTCCAGAAACACAATTTTGCCAAGGGCTGGCCTTTCCCTTAGGTTGGAAGCCTCAGCATTGACGTATGTAATATTTACTATTCCCAAACAAACAACCCAGGAATAGGAACAAAAAAGAAAACTCGACACCAGTTAAGCAAGCTATAAATCATGCCAGTTCTTCAGCAGTAAAATGTTAAGATTCTAACTGTATCTGCATACTACAAATATTGTCAATATTCACTGTGTCTTAAAAATGATACACTCTGATAATTCCCCATTGTTTTATACTGTATATTTTGCAAAGGAAAAAGAATTGGAAGGAGAAGCAGGAGACCTGGTTTCAAGTTCCAGCTCCTCTACCTATTAGGAGTTTAACCTTAGAGGTCATTTAACTTCTCTGAGTCTTATCTGTAAAGAGCAAAGGGCAAGGAGTGTCTGAGTCTATATGGGAGTTGATTACAAGAGTTTTTCCGCATTTATATAGCACTTTAAGAACCCTACAAAGTAGGCAGTATTTGTATTATTTACCCCCATTTGAAAAATGAAGGTAAAGGACATTTTTAAAGTTGAGTTCAAATCAAGAGGTAGCCCCTACCACTTTGTGAGAGCTCATTGCTAAATTTTCAGTGTGAGGATTTACACTTTGAAAATTGGCAAACTCTACAAATTAGGAATTGATTTACTGTTTTCTTAACTGTCTAGACTTTTAAAAGTGATAATATTAATTAAAGCAAATACGTATTAACAAAAGAGAACATTTTTAATGCAGTCAACATAAAATATGTTGTTCATATAGGTTGGGGGGGAGCTGATTGTTAAACACTTACCACACAATATCACTGATTCAAATCTTAGGTGTCTCTTATTTCCAAATATAACTTACTCCAGGGATGAGGAACCTAGGTCCTTGGGTGCGGCCTTCTGCCTAAGTCCACATTTTACAAACAAATCCATTTATTAAGAGGATTTGTTCTGTGAAGTTTGGATTCAGTCAAAGAGCTAGACTTGAGGGCCTAGGGAGCCACATGTGGCCTTGAAGTTGCAGGTTCCCCACCTCCTTGCCCTACTCCATCTCTGAGATCAAAAGTCACTTCCAACTCTAACATACTATTCTGCTTTAGACCATCTCATTGGTTCCCTGTTACCTCCAGGGCAAGAGTTCTTAACCTGAAGTCTATAAACTTTTTTTTTTATATTTTGATAACTGAATTTCAATAAAATAGATTTGCTTTGTAATTGTATGTATTTTATATCATGTGTTTAAAAACATGATTCAAACAAAAGATCCATAGGCTTCACCAGATTGCCCTAGGGATCCAAGGTACAGAAAGCTTAAGAACAACTAATCTAGGGCCAACTCCAAACTCCTCTGCTTGGCATTTATAGGACTCCAATCTGTCTTTGCAGTTTTACTTTACTTAACTACCCTTCACACCTACACTCCAACTATAGTGTCTGTTTATTTTCCTTAGAAACAGCGCTCCATCTCCCATCTTTGGGCTTTTCCACAAACTATCCTCCATCCATACCTGGAATGCCTGCCCAGTTTCTCTCTGCTTCTTGCAATCCCTAGTTTCCATTGAGATTCACATAACAGACAGCTTGCTTTGGAATAAGATGGACTTGAATTCAAGTCCCATCATTGACACCTATTGACTGGATGACCCTAGGCAAGTCACTTGAGCACCCTTGACAACTCTCTAAGAGGGGCATTAATAAAAGAATCAACTAGGAATTCTCTAAGCCAGTGAAATCACAGGTCCTATAACTACCCCTTCCTTATTTCCCCAGCTACTGGTAAGCCTTCTGTCACTAAAATTATCTTGATCTTTATATATTTATTTTGTATATGCTTATACATATACATATGATCCCTCTGGATGAAACGTAAGCACCTGGAGGGCAGAGACTATGTTATTTCTTATCTTGCCTTCCCAACACAGTGTCTGGCCCCTGGGAGGCCTATAATAAATGTTTGTCAACTGATTTTCAATGGATTTAGCATTACATATCCTCTAAATATTCCCCTCTAAATACAATTCCCTTGCAGGCAAAGATGATCTCCTTCTAACCGAGTATCTTTCTTCCCTGGGCCTCCAATTCATTTTGCCACTGTCTCCTTAATGGCTTGCGGGAGATACTTTGAGATGGGCAGGCCGGATTTCCAAATCCATCACCTGGACATCAAAGAACATTGCTTTCACCCTACAGCTTCCACATTTCCTCCTCACTCCATTGTGGGTCTAACCTGCTTTCAGATGAATTGCAATTTACATCTCTTTAACTCGACATATTGGTGTTATTACCGTTGCAATTCTATCGCTTGCAGGGCCGCACTTAGCAGTACTGTTCCAATTTTAACATCCTGCGTCATTCTTGCATGACTACATGTTTATAAACAAGTGCTGGTATTTAGACTGGCACGTATCTCTAGACGAGAAGCTCCACTTTCAAATTCAAAAGCCTAAGTAGTATAAGCAAAGCATCCAACAATAAATACCTACACTTTCTGGCTTTCTCCCATGACCCTCCTATAACAAGGGCTCGTAGAACAAAGCATCTATGAACTTGAAGGGGACAAAAATACATCGTTGTTTCAATAGAAGTGATTCATTTTGTAATCCTATGCAATTTATTTTGTGCATTTAAAAAAAGTATTCCTAGAAGGGTTCCACAGGCTTTACCAGACAGTCTGAGGGGTCCATGACACAAAAAAGGTCAAGAACTACCGACCTGGATAAAGAAATTATTGGCAAGGGGGAGATTCCTTGTAAGAAACGAAGAATAGTTAATTCTAAGCTATGAAAAATTACACAATAAAAATCATAGTCCATGGGGCAATCAGGGTTAGGGACAAAATGCTCCAAAATTTGGTCAGTGAGAAATAAAAAAGAAAAAGGTATTTTTTGGTGTTCAGTTTTTCAGTTGTATCCAACTCTTTATGACCCTATTTGGGATTTCCTTGACAGAGAAACTGGTATGATTTGCCATTTCCTTCTCCACTTCATTTTACAGATGAGGACCTAAAGTTCATAGAGTTAACTGACTTGCCCAGGGTCACACAGCTAGGAAAGGTCTGAGGCTGGATTTGAACTCCAGGTCTAGCACTCTATTCATTGTGCCATCTAGCTATATCCCCTCTCCCCAAAAGATAAGAATCTATTAAAATGGTAGCACAATTTTATACCCAGTAAATGATTAAAAATACATAAATACTAGTGACTTACTCAGTGGCCTCAGGCTGCTACTCATCCTGTACCCTGGGCTGTCTGGTTCCAGAGGCCACAGCTGAAAGTAGTAGGTTGGGGATGGTGAGCTACTCTACCAGAAGATATGCAACAAATATTCCATTTTACCATAACAAAGAACTGAAGATTGATTGAAGAGGTAAACATTGGAAAGGTTGCAACTTGTGAGTTATTGGGAAGTGGTATTGTTTTCTGCAATCTTTTATTTTCTTGAAGAAGAAATGTTCAAAATGCTTCCTGCTATATCCATCACACAAACAGATTCACATTTTTGATACATTCGTCATAGCAGAAATGACTGTATATGATCTTAGAGGCCACACTCACCATTGGTGCAAGGAGGGCTTGGACATCATTCAGACATGGTGAGTTACTGAGAACTTAGGATGTGTCAGGCACTGTGCTAATCACTGAGGCTACAAAGAAAGGTCACTGGTCCAGGGCAATTCCCTAAAATGGATCGCTATTATAAGAATAAAAAGAGAACTGGAGGTAGCCCCGGAAAGCTACTCCAATACACTATTCCTCTTCAAAATCTGGTCTTCACTTCTCTCCTTTGCTCTTTTCTCCTCCTCCATTGTTTCCATTATCTGCAGGTCTCATTTTCTTATTAGAGTATAAACTCCTTGAGAGCCATGTCTGTGCCCTATCAACCTTGTATCTCCTGTGCTTAGCCCATCATAAAAATTCCTATTTCAGAGTGCTTATCTCAAGAAAACCCCCTAGACCTAGGCTGCCCTGAGTACTGTTATCCTTCTTTTGCAACATGAGCACTACTGGGCGTTATCACTCACCCTGCTGCTAGGTCGGTAGCATTGTTTGGACTTTTCCTATTAACACAGCAGTTAAACCCTATTTTAATTAGTTTTATTGCTTCCCCCCATTTAAGTGTAAACTCACTAAGGTCCCACTTTCTCTATTTGTATGCCCAGCACAGTGTATGGTATAGCACATGATATGTGCTTAGCAAATGCTTTTTCATTCATTCATTCATTCCTCCATTTATAGATACAAAGAAACTGAGACTGAGATTGAGTAACTTGGTCCCCAGAGGTTAAATGACTTCCTCATTGTGATGCTGCAGTTGTCAGAGTCAAGATGTGGCCTCCAATCTCCTGGCTTTCAAGTCATTTCCCCTTCCTCTATAGTATGGTGCAGCCTCTCTGTAGACAGGTATATAAAAAATGTTATTGAGGTCCCAGGTCTCTTTCATTATATACCAGCCAGTAAGTACAAGCACTGTACCTTCTGCCCCAGACTTTAAATTTTACTTGTCTTCTTTGCACCTGAGACCCAAGCAGGCCTCTGTACCGGCTCTATGTATATAGGAAAAAGAGGAGGAAATTTGGGCACAATAGAGGAAGACATATGAGGTGTTAACTCAAAAAAGAAAAACAGGCATTGGGTCCTACTTTTATTCTGTGCTCCAGGTTTAGGCAGTCAGGTTCTTGGCAATGAGAGGAGAAGGGAACTAGAGACAGTGCTTTGGAAAGAATGGAAAATCAGGAAAGAAGGAATGTGGGTATACAGGTTAAGAAATCTGATTACAGGAGGAGGAATGTTGTTGTCTGGCAAGAAATGATGAAACTAGGAATTTGTAGTGGAGGAAAGCAGGCCTAATTCTGGGGATTACTCCAAAAACACTCAGCAGGTATGGAAGAGCAGCACAGGAGAATGATTAAGGATCTATTCAATTTAAATGATTGATGGGTTAGGTGCAAATACAGAGAACTAGAAAGAACACCAGATTTGGAGTCTTAAGACTCCAACACATCCTAGCTCCACATTCTAGCTCTATTACTTGTTAGTTGTGTGACATCAATAAAATAGTCTATGAGATTCATATAAAAATAATTTATGAGACTCAGTTTCCTCATCTGTAAAATGAAAATATTAGATGGGGTCATCTCTGAATTCCCTTATAAAATGGAAATTTCTAGGGTAGGGAACAAAACAGTCTCTGAAATCAAAGATTGCTGAGTCAAGGAGGGAAAAAAAGGCACTGAAAAGGGTCAAGAGAGCAAAGCCCTCCAATAAAAATTAATTATGTAATAAGCTTTGAGAGTAGAGAATTATTGTATAATAAATGACAGAGTAGAGACAGTGAAGGGGGAAACATGGGTAAAGAAAAGATTCAAGAGAAAATCACAACTGGATTTGATGAAGAGGGAACAGGGAGAAGCTATGTGACCCTGGACAGTGTATTTCAATTCTCTGGGCCTCAGTTTCCTCATCTGAAAATGAGGCAATGAGCTAAGAGGCATTCCAGCTCAAATATGTTGTGACTCTGTGATCCTAAGTTGTAAGATAGAGGAAAAGAGAAAGGAAAAAAGCAGAGAGAAAAGTCTGGAAGTGGATGCCCTGAATGCCTAAGTCTCTAGCAATAAGGGTTCAGATCTGGGCAGGGAAACAAATAATGAGTAAAGTTAGAGAAAATGATATAGGTAGGGGGTAAAATATAACAAACACCTAGAAAATTGAGGAGATGGATGTGAGTTGGAAAAAGATTTGGCGTCTTTGTGTAGCAAAATAGTGAAAATTGAAAAACAGGAGAGAGGACATAGAATTGAAGGCTAAGAATAACCAGCAAAATGCTTTGACTCTTTTTTCCTATAAAGGTAAATGTAAAGTGCTGTAATTTAGATTCAAAAAATCAACTGCGCAAATCCAGAATGGGGGCTACTGCACCCAGGCAACAGCTTGTGTTTAAAAAGATCTTGAGATTTTATTGAACTGTAAGCTCATTTCCAAAATGTGATATGGAAAGATAAAAGCCCAAACAACCTTAGGTTGCATTTAACAGGGGCAGAACACATAGAATGATGGAGTAATTAATAGTCAAGCTGTACCATGCCCTGATGAGCCCACAACTGATTTCAGAGCTGGATGCTGCCTTTCAGTATGGACATTGACAAACTAGAGGGTCCAGAAGAGGCGACCAGAATGAGAGGGGAGGAGACCAAATGTGGATGGGTTGAAGGCACTGGGGATAGTTAACCTGCCAAAGAGAATCCTTGGGAGGAACAAACATTAAAGGTGTCTTCTTCAAGTATAGGAAGGATTGTGATACAGAAGGGGCATCTTGTCCTGCTTATTCCCTGAGAACAAGGAACAAGGGGAGCAACCACAGAGAAGGAGATTCAGGCTCAATACAGGTGACATGTAAAGTGAGGTGGAGAATATTCACAGATATTCTCTGCTTGCTTCTATGTTATAGCTCTGGAGCTACTTCCAGTCATGTTGTGATCCACTGCTCAAAGAAATCAGCTTTTCCTATGACATAGAAAACCCTAAGGAGTTCTTTGATCCCCCCTTGTAGGGTGCTGCATATGTTATTTAAAAAAAAAAAAAAGCTTTTTATGACTCGGGCTTCTAGGCAACAATTCTTCACATAGAAACATACTCTGATATCATGGTGATCTCACCCAAGTGATGACTAGTGCCAGGGACTACAAATAGGCAAACTTGTAGTAGGTTGCTGGCAGCCCCTGCCTTTTTTCTCTTTCCTTTCTTGGAGAGGTGACCACATGAGTTCAAAAGGTCCAGAGACCTGCAAGTGAAAAGACAGCCTACTCTACAGCAGAGCAGGCTGACAGCAAAAGAAACTTCTGCATCAGAGAAAATGGCCATGATAACGGAGATCACACTTGACTATTTGATAAGACAGTGTCCAGTCAAGGTGAATTGTGCATTATCTGATTAGCAGTATTGCAAAACTGCCTTATGTTCTGACGAGGTTTAAATGTTAGCCTTCCACATGGCTGTAACTATAATTATTCATTAGTGCTGAATTCTATTCTAATCATTTTGCTAATGAATGCCATGATTCTCTTATACTTAGCATTTCTTTTTGTGAGTAGAAATAAAATGCTTGTCCTATTTGCAATTTATACTGTACACTGTCCTCCTCCCTTTGGACACCCTAGGTATAAGCCATAACGTTTACTATCCCCAGGATACCATGTTGAGGATGTACCTATGAGTTTAAGAAAAGGGAGTCTCTTCAGACCAGAGATAGGCTCCTTGGGACTGAACACAATGATTGGGTACAGGAAAGGAAATGGGTGAGTATTCCAGCTCCTCAGTCTCTCAAGGCTAAAAAGAAATCATGTTCTAATAATCAGAGGTGTCTAAAAGTTTCTGGAAGCAGTGAGATTTTCCTCAATGGGGTCTTCAAGAAAAGGCATCTTGACCACTCGTTACAGAAGTATCTGAGAATCAGAGAATATTGTTTCAAGGGACTTTAGAGCCCATTCAAGTTCATCCCATATCTGACTGAATACTCCCTTTACAGTAAAGAGTCTGTTCAGGAATAAGCTGACCTAGTTCTTAAGCTGGGATTTAAGAACTCTCTGTCTCAATCTCCTTTTCTCTCTCTATGTGTGTGTGTGTGTGTGTGTGTGTGTGTGTGTGTGTGTGTGTGTGTGTATGTCTGTCTGTCTCTGTCTCTCCCCTCCATACACATACACTGCATTTCATTATAATTGGCTTCCTCTGTTATCCTATGACTTCAA
>CM053772.1:206568511-206616864 GCA_028658325.1 Potorous gilbertii | reverse complement strand
GCTTCCTTGGAAGTTAACGAATTCCCCATCATTAGTGATTTTCAAGAAGAAGAAAGGACTGTTGTAGAAGGGATTCCCTATGATTTGGTGGTAGGGAATGGAGAGAGGGATGGAGGTGAAATAGATTAAATAATCTCAGTCATTTAACTACCTCTAGCCAACCTGTATGTAGAAGAATCCAAGTTCTGTTGCCCCACCTGAGAACCCCCAATGGAGAAGGATTCCTCTGTACTTCAGCAAGTGAACAGAAGTCATGTCCCACTATCATGCTGAATAGTAAGCATTGGGAGCTAGAGATTCTTGGTCCAGCTTGGATTTCCTCAAGACTCTATTGGTCTTTAATGAAAGAGGACAAGTCTGAAATCCCCAAACTCTCCAAAATGAAGTCTGAGAGCCAAGTAGCATAGACAATAGCTTTCCGGGACAGTCAGATATCTAAGACCAGTAAGTTTCCTCTCTAGAGAAACCTGGTTTCCATGAAAGACTGAGAGAACTGCACTAAACATTATTTGGGTATTTGGGACATTTTTTTCTAACTCAAATCCAGTCCATTTCTTATCAAATGTAATACTGCCAAAGTGAAACTGACAAGAAGTGTAATAAAGTTGAGGAAGAGAAGCCGAAAGACCTTGACAGTAACCTATTTATTTTCCAGAGAAGAAAAGTAACCATGAGGAAAATAGCCCTGTATTTGGTTGTGGTTTTTTTTCCTTTTTCTCTCAGTTTATAACAAAAACTTTTTAAATTCCCTCAAAATGTCATATACCCAGTTTCTTTCCCTACCTGTTTTTCTATGACATTCCAAAAACACGTTCCCTTTCAGGTCACCATGATGGATCTCTGAAATATGTCTCAATGCGTCCTTCCGTGTGACAATAAAATTACCAGAGGGTTTGGCATATGTGACAGGACTGAATCAGACTGCGGCTGACCCACAGCTACCATGATGATCATCAAGCTTCCATGGTTCTAGAAAGAAGGTCACTAAAAAATCTTGGAGATGAACAACACCTGACAATTCAATGCAATGCAATAAGCGTTCATTAAGGACCCAATGCGTGTGTGGCACTGAGACCCAAGAAAACCATTCCTAACATCAGAGAACTAAAATTATTGAGAGAATACACCTCTCTCCCCACCTCCATAGGGGAAATACAACATATACACTAATAACCGAGTACAAAAATAAATATAAAGTGATTTCAAAGAAGGGGACAATACCATCAACTGGATGGATCAGGAAAGGCCTTCTATTAAAGAAAGCGGCACCTGACAACGCATTGAGGAGTCTAAGAAACAGCAGAGTGAAGGAGGTGTTCATTTCCAACACAAGGGAAAGGCCGTCTGTGCAAAGACAAAGGAAGGCCTTTATAAAGTTAAAACTGTTCACTGGAATTACACTGTTAAGTCTCTGAAAGAGCTTTTAGTTCAGTTTAGCTACTGGTGTGGGACAGAGTTTTGCTTAAAATCCTCTGTCACCACTTTGCATGCCTCCAATTTGTGAACTCCATTAGCTATATACCTGTCAAATTCCCCTAAGACGGCAGTGAACATCTTGGAATGACTTCAGGCTAATGTTATATAGAAGTACTTGACCTTTTTAAGAAACATTGATCAAATTTGCCTTGAATATTTGACTATATCTTGGGAACAATCATAAATGGCATATAAAAATTCAACAGCTCTGGTGATCAATAAACTGGTCACTCAGCAAATATGCTTTGAAGAATTCAAAAGGAGAGACCTCTTTGGCAGAGTCCATCATTATGCACAGTTGGAGAAGGTGCCTTGATCAGGTATTCTTGAGGCACTAAAATGACCCCTTGCCATTTCCATGAGAGCGGCCTCTTTGGGTTAATCCTGCAAGCCTATTAAAATGTAATTATGGCAATACCTCCCATGACTATTAGCCCCCACTAAGATGTTGACATGCATTTTTTTGTATTGGTAAACTATAACATAAATATGTTTGTGTCAGGGAAATGGGACAAAAGATGGGTATATTTTGATGAGAGGAAGGAATTGAAAAAGGTCCTGAGCATGGAAGATGCCTGAGACAGGTCCTACAAGAGAATCATGGGTAAGCTTTGCTGCCTTCACAATTTTCCCTAGGAAAATCCCCAGCCATCTTCCTTAGGATAGTCGAGGAAAAAAATGCCACTAACAACTCAATTGCTGACCAAACAAAAAATGTATGAAGTTTTGGTTAAAATTATCAGAGGTCATGATGCATGATAAATATTATTCACACTATATTATTTACTAAAAAATCGACATTGACAAGTGGAAGTTCAAATCCTACAATATTCAAGCTGGAAAAGAGCTCTCCCCCTAACATATTGACCAGGTAATCAACAAATGCCAGGTACTAGACTAGGCATTAGGGATAGATACAAAGGCAGACAATTGAGCCCATATCCTCAAAAGGTTAACTATCATCAAAATACAGAGGAGATCCAGGAAACGCCACACAAGGATCAGAAGAAGGGACTGGCAGATGTTTCTCCTGGAAAAGACAAGTCTAAGGGAGGATATGAATACCTATCTTGAAGTATTTGAAGGGTAATTCTTTTTTAAAGGGACTTGATTCTGGCTCTACATTATTGTAGAAAGCAGAACCAAAAACAATAGGTAGAAATAACAGATGTAGAATTCCCTACCTTTATAAGGATCAATTTTTTAACAATGAAAACTAGCCAAAAATTGGACAAGCTTTCTCAGGAAATACTCGATCAGTCAATCGGTCAGTCAGTCAATGAATACTCTCTGGAGGTTCTCAAGTAAAGGCTAACTGACCCAGGGTCATAAAGAAAGGGGGTCCATTCCCTATCCCACCCCCATCTCAATTAACGTAGACAATGTAAGAAAAGAATTTAGTTTTAAGTGTTAAACAAGTTAGTTTGTGATCTCTTTATATCTCCCCCTTCCCTTTGATTAGGTCAAGAAGAAACTAGATATTACAATGCCTCTATGGGTTTTAATTAGATTGGTGAATTTTAATGTAAACTTGTCCAACTAGGAAAGCTAGATGGCACAGTGGACAGAGTGCAGGACCTAGATTCATGAAAGACTCACCTCCCTGAATTCAAATCCAGCCTCAGACACATAGTAGCTATGTGACCCTGTTTGTTCCACTTATCTCATCTGTAAAAGGAGTTGGAGAGGAAATGGCACACCATTCTAGTATGTTTGCCAATAAAATTCTAAATGGGATCACAAAGAATCAGACATGACTGAAAAAAAGAACCCAAAACAACAACAGTCCAATGGTGGGTCAATCTAGTGGTAAACAAGTTGAGGATTCCAGATTCAGGAGTTGCAGATGCCAGAGGACTGGTTTCAGTTCTTGAACTGGGATTCCCAATTCCCAATTCCCAAATTGGAGTCCTACACTACCATCTCAGTTTATTGCTAAACTGGATAAAGCTCAGATTTCTACAGCTATTCCCCCAGAGACATGTTTAGCTTGTTTGGCTAGCCAATGAGCTGTTGTTCTTGATCCATTCTATGGGGTATAGATCATCTTGTTTTAAGATTTAAAATTTCATTCTGCCCTTAGACTGATTTTGTTGATTGAGATAGGAATATGATGCCCCCTCCTTTGCCTAGGGAGCAGAAAAAGATATCAGAATCCATCTATTTTACAAATAAGAAAAATGACACTTAAGCCTCTTCCCCAAAGTCACACAGCTACTAAACAAATGATCAAATCATGTGATTTGAACCCAGGTTCTCTGAAACCAAAGCCACTCTATCACCTAAAAGAGATGCCATAGAGGAGATTTCTGCTCAGATATTCTATGGAGAATTGGTCTGTGGAACACTCTCTTGGGAAATTTTGTGATTCTGTGGCATTCCGGCATGCCTATCTACAATACCCCAAAATAGATTCACAGGAGATTATAGATATTTTTGAAGTGCAGTGGGGAACAAATGTCCAGAGAAGCAACTGAAGCAAAGTTTTTGAATAAGGAACATCTGCTTCATGTGACGATATAAGGAAATACTGACAGCAACAGTCACTGACCCGAGATGAGGACACCAAAACATTTGGCAAATACTCCCAACTAACCAACTTCCAAAGCTTCTCTATTCAGATAGAGAACTAACTCAGTATTGGTGACATTTTCTGTAAACCTGTTTTAATGAATGTATAGATTTTTTTAAAAAAAATAATGTTTTTTTTAAATGTACTATTAAAGACTAAAAGAAAAAAGCAAATAGTTTAATACATCAAAAAAAACAAAAAAGGAAGATACACTTAAAGGCAGAATTGTAATGTCCCCAGCTTAAGAACTCATAAAATTCTGACCCTAAAAACAGAGACTGGAATTTGACTGGACCTGTCATTAAGAAAGACAAGAAAGAATTGATACATATATGCCAATGAATGTCAGGATAAAGATTTAAAACTAAGCAGCCCTGTGAAAATGAATACAGCAATAACCCATACGTAGAAAGGGAAAATAGAGCTGCAGAAATCTAGCGTGGGTCATTTAAAACCATGGCTGTATAATTATCCCATCGAGTCATTAAGAATCTAGAGGGCATACTGAAAGGAAAACACCATGGACAGATCTGAATTTGGCTAAGTTATAAACCACACAGGGCTAGAGTACTTACTGCAGTAAGGAAGGGTTTTCATGGTTTTCATGCCTTCGTGGTTTGTTAGCTGACACCATCGAGAGAAGCTCATAAGCATGCCAGTTGACAGTGCCAGTCTGTCCTACCTTGAATCACATGCAAAGATTTTAAAAGGCCTTGTAAGTCAGTTTCATCTTTGAGTTGTCACTTAACCTCTGGAAATACTTTTGGGGTCTGTGTGGTTTGTTGTTGGGTTTTTTTCCATTACCAGATCACAGGGGAACTGAGTTTATTGCAAGGATAAGGTCAACACTGCCTCAACCTCTCTCAGTCAATGATAACTGACATCTCTGTTCTGTTTTATTTATAGATACCCATGGTTTGACATTGGAGGAGAGAAAAAGGAAAACTTTGGTTCATTAAAGAACAAATATTGCTAGATAGCACCAAGAGTAAACAGCAAAAATAACATACTATCATAGATATTGTACTTTCCACCTTCTGCCTTCCACCCTCTGCCCCCACGCCCCCAAAAAGGCAAGAAGGCTAGGAATGCAGTACACTACCATGATTATGTACCAATTCAAAGAAGTCATTTAAGAAGGAAAAGTAGCCTAAGATAATTTATTCCATCCATTCCCATTGCTCTTTTATGTAATACAATAAAGAGTCCCAGGAGGTTACTGTCTACAGATTCCAATACTAATTTGGAAAAATGAAACAGGGATACTTTTTTTAAAAAAAAACAAAGGTGAGCCCTTGGCTACAACCATTTGCAACCTGAAAGTAAGACAACAGAAATGGGAAATACAAGATATAAACCTTTGGGAGGGCCACAAAAAAAACAAACAATTCTTAAGTAACTAGATTTGCAGAGGCTGTCCTTTTTAACAGTAATACTAAAAAAAAAAAGTCTTACGTAATGCTCTAAGGTTCACAAAGCGCTTTCCTCCAAACAGCTCACAGACAATAAAGAGCTCTCCAATAATCTTTTTTTATTAATAACCTAATAAAAATAATCTAATTGGTTCCTAGACACACAAAGAGACACCTATTCCCTGGCCAAGTAAGGATAGAAAAGTCATAAACTAAGTGAGGTGATAACTTCAAAAAATTCTTTGGTAGAACTGACATTTACAAGAGTCGAGAAAAGAAACTTTCAGGAAGAATGAGGTAAGCAAGAGCTCTTGGGTCCTTAATGTAGTTTATCTTACACATAAAGTTATCTTGAAAACCTTTACACAAGTCCTTTATGAGGAAATAATTTCTGAGCTAGAGCAGACAATGGTCTTTCAAATCCATTCTCCATTTAGAAAGAGTTTATAAGGAGGACTGCTCCCAGACACCACATGAGAAGATCATGATGTCCTTGGAAATCTCTATAATTAACAATAAGCCTCTTTCACAATTGAAAATGGACCCTCAGACCCCAAAGTAGCACTGACACTGCTATTTCTGACCCACACCTTCCATTTTATGCAATGCCTTTGTGAAACCAAGGGCAAGAGCAACCTGGAGAGAAAATTTCAAATTCTGGAACACGGCCATCAAATCAATAACGATGAAACAAAATGAATTATCAGACTCCCCTGCTTCAGTCACAGGGAGAAGCAGGGAGTTCGCCAAAAGAGAAACTGCAGTCAATGTTAAGAAACAGAGTGAATTGACTTTCAGGTAGTATATCTAATTAAATGAGACTGGGGGCAAAGGCAAGGTAGAACCATCTAAGGCTGATGGGAAAATGATCAGTGCCCGGTGACTCAGTTCCATCAGAGTCTGCATTTCTCAAGCAGGCATGGAGAACAAGGTATTGTCATCAGGACATAGAGGAAAAGTAATGTCCTTTAGTGAAGAGTGTTTTCCCCTTGCTCATCATAACCATGATATAATGCTTCAAAACTCCCGGCACCAGGAGTCAAATAGTCTCATTACTGGAAGCAGTCATTTCAAATGAGTTTAGGAAGAAAAGAAACAAATCCTCTCTGTTTCTTTTGATTCTACTTTGCCTAAAAGAGCCAAAGAAAGGAGGCCTGCTGGACTCTTTACACCATTGGCTTGTTCTGAGAACACACTGTGTGAATTACTTCTAGTGGACAGCACCTTCACAATAGTCACCAGACTCTAAGTGAGGTGATAACATTAGTGTCCTAAATAGAAGCAACTCATCTTAAGGAGTCCACGTTCTAGGGACAGGTGAGTGCATTGTGTCCTGAACCCTCTCTAAGTACTCCCAGGGGTTTTCTTTAAACCTTAGAAGGATAACAACTAGGAAATAAAGTCAGGCATCACAACCATCTCACTCTACATCCATAGTCTTTTTCTTTTCTTTGCTAAGGAAAAAAGATCTTTAAGGGCTCTTCTCTTCCTTCTCAGGTCAGATTCAGAGATATTTATCAGGTCACTTTTTAGATGTGAAACTCTGCATTCTGAGGTCAGAAAATATAGAACTGTTAAGATATCTAATTTTAGCTTGAATGACTTCTGAGAAATCAAATACCTGAAGAGACAAATAGAGTAGTTCCTCTTCTACACCAGTCACTGTGTCAAGTCTGTCTTGTATTTACACCTGTAGGCTGCACTAGAGAAGATGACATTAAACTTTCAGGGCTGATACTTAGGTCAAAGCAACTGCCGAGTTTCTCCATAATCTACTGTTTTCTTTGCAATGCACTGTGAGTCATGAAAACACATATTAACATCTCCTGCTCCATTTAAAAATATTACTCTTCTTTAAATGTGTACAAGTGACAATCAGTGCTTTTGATATATCCTTAAGTAAGACCACTATTACTCACTGCTCTCAGGTCCCGTATGGCTGATTATATGTTCAGAATTCCCTTCAAAAGCAAAAAAAAAAATCTTTCTCCCTGCTTTAAATGCTCTTAAATGACAAAAGAAAAAAAAAGAAATGTAATACATGAAATGGTGGAACTGGCAGGGCCA
Organism: Potorous gilbertii; assembly: GCA_028658325.1. Classification (NCBI taxonomy): domain Eukaryota; kingdom Metazoa; phylum Chordata; class Mammalia; order Diprotodontia; family Potoroidae; genus Potorous; species Potorous gilbertii. Next base: position 206,609,337 of record CM053772.1, on the reverse strand, counting down.
ATACTGAATTAGCATGAACACTGCAAACAGTCTTTCACCCTTCTATGGAGCTAAATTCACTAAAGTTGTACAAGCTTTATTCAGGAAATTATAGATCTTATTATTGGGGCACTGTGTGGCAGGTGCCAAAAATATTTAAATTCTATCCATTTCCAATTCATGAAGCCCATTGTAGCACTGTATTATAGTATTATTAGATTTGCCCATTTAACTAGGAAGCCTATTATAATAAAATACAACACACAATTGCTGTTTTCTTCCAGGGAGAACCTCCGCATTATCTACAGTGTATTGTTTCCTCAATCAAAAGAAATCCAAGTTTGCATGTGTGTGTGTGTGTGTGTGTGTGTGTGTGTGTGTGTGTGTGTGTTTTCATTTCAGATTTTAAAGAAACACAGCTTCCTCTATCTTCTTTCCATAATACTGTTTAGCTCTGTACTATTTAGGAGGAAAAAAAGAAAGAAAAAGAGATAAACTCTGTCAGATGGGTTTTTTTTCTTAATTGCAGTCTTAGCTACATCCCTTCTATTTTCTATAGTTATCTCTGGCCCACCTAAATATTCCATATGCATTCACACCTTTTAATTGAGATGCTGTTTGGGAAAAAGTGGGCATACATGAGCTTCATATAGTCAAGTGCTCAGCTATTATTATACATAAATGGATTTCAGTAGCTGTAATGGCCAATTCAGTTACTTGTTATACGATATATATGCTATTACATATATCTCTCCTTCGCCAGAATTCTTACCCTTTGTCTCCCTGTCCTAGCCATTTCATGATAATGTTATGTTTCCTACTTGGAGTTTAAGACCTTTAGAAATCCTATAAGTATCTAAGCTAACTTTAAAATACGACAAATATAGACAAGAATCACAGTGTGTCAGAGCTGGAAGGGGCATATCATCTGATCCTTTGTTGTAATTTCAGGTGTATCTGACTCTTTGTGACCTCATTTGGGGTTTTCTTGGTAAAGATACTGGAGTGGTCTACCATTTCCTTTTTCAGTTCATTTTACAGATGAGGAAACTGAGGCAAACAGGGGTAAGTGACTTGTCCAAGATCTCACAGCTAGTAAATATCTGAGGCTAAATTTGAACTCAGGAAGATGAGTCTTCCTGACTCTAAGTCCAGAGTTCTATGTATGCACTATGCTCCACCTAGCCGACCCATCTAATACTATTATCCCTTCATTTTATACTTAAGGAAACTGAAAGCCCAAAAAAGACAAAACCTCTTGTCCAATGTGACATAGTTAATGTGTGGCAATGCAAGGATGGGGCCAAGGTCTCCTGGGTCCTGTTCTTTCCACTTCATCAAAAATTTTAATTCCCATGATTTTCTGTAGCCTGAATGTGACTCTTTCTCCACCTTCTCATTTTATGGATGTGGAAACTTAAGCTAAGAGAGGTTAACATAAGCCTACCCACTTTATCCAGGGAGTAAGCAATAAAGTCTTTATTCAAACCTGGGTCTTCTGACTATAAAACAAATGTTATTTTTGTTTGGTTGGTTTTTTCCACTGACTTACTTAGAACCTTCTCCAAATAAGGTGACCTAGTTTTTAAGTATTTTATTTAGTGAATATTGTTTGTATGTTCTTTTTTATTTAAAAAAAAACAGAAAAAAGACTCTCAGGTAGAAATATGATTTTTGTTATATATTATGACATCATTTTCATAAGGAAATTTAACTATTACTATATCACTCCCCTTCTTAAAAAGGTCCAGTGACTCTCTATTGCCTCTCGCACCAAAAAGAAATGCCTCTTGGCACTTTAAAGCCCTTCACTAATGAGCTACAATCTACATCATACACATAGTGGACATTTCTGTCCAGCTAAATTGTCCCTTTAACCATTCCCCACACACAAAATTCTCTCTTCTATCTCCATACTTTTGCACCAGTGTGTCCCCCATGCTTGGAATATATTCTATCCTCATGTTCTTCTCTGGGAATTCCCATCATCCTTTAAATTAGACCCTTCCTATTCCCTGCCGTTAGAAGTGCCTCCACCCCTGAAACTACCTTAAGTTTACTTTGCACATATTTTGCATATACTTGGGTAGAACCTTCTGGGGCTATTTCTCAACTCCCACTCCTATTGGTGCGCCAGGTATCCAGAAGGTCACTGACTACTGGCAGGGTACTATGAACAGCTTCGAGGAGCTGAGATGTTTTCTCTATTACTTAAGCTTATGAATGTCCATCAGTGTGCTCCCCATTGGTATTAACTAACTAGCTAGAGCTAATTAGGTTTTATCTAGGGGTATTTATTAAGGTGATATAGTAAGAACAATTCATACAAATCGTTGACTACTAAGTTATCTAGACACTTACAAGCTTAAACAGAAGCCAAGACAAAGTGGGTTCAAGCTTAAAGACAACATTTGGCAAAGGAATAACTCACAGCTCCTAATTGTACAGAAGTCCCCTAAGATGTGTGTGTGTGTGTTTAAATGTGTGTGCATGTGTATGTAGATACTTTCTACTAGAACTCAAAGGCTGGAGCCCTTCGGGGTAGGCAAAGATGTCAAGTTCCCCGTATCTGACTTATCTTAGATACTAAGGCTAGTTTGTCTTATCCTAGCTCCAGTAACACATTATTTGTCCATGATCAATGGGTAGAGGGAAAAAGTAACACAACTCTCCCTCCAGGCTCATTTAATCTCTCCCCATTCTCACATTCATGTTGCCGACCAGGGAACGTGCCTTCTCAAAGCTCTCCCAAACCTTGATTCTCAAAACAGCTGTAGGAAGATGACTTCTTGAACCTCCTTCTATGATGTATCTAAACCCAGAGGTGTGTACCAGTGGAGTACTATTCTTTCAACCTATCTCAATATATTTCTTCCAAAGGATGGAAACACTATTGATACACTTGATTACCTACATTAATTCTATGGTAGTTTATGCCATTGATTGTGTGGTTAAACAAAGTCATCAAGAAATTGTTCACACCTAGTTTACACATTTGACTAATTTATTAATTCATTATCTTAATTCACAGGAATATAAATATAGGCATTGGGGTGTAAAGCATCTTGTTACTTGTATTAAGTGGATGGAGGGGTAGGGTGGAATACCATTCTTACACTTATATGTATTCATGATGTTTCCCCTGCTAGACTATAAATGCTCCATGAAGCCAGGAGCTGTTTCATTTTTCTCTTTGTATACCTCTTACCTAGTAGATAACATATTTATCTAGTAGATAAACGCAGTTGATCTTTATAAATACCTGCTAGTCAATTGATGGACTAATTAAACTTGCAGCCTCTTTTCCAACTACTGTTGGCCACCAAATATGATATAGTAGGAATGTTGCTAGACTAAATGTCAGGAAATCTAAGTTTGTTTCCAGTCTTTGACACTATCCACTATCCTTGTGATATTAGGGGAGTCACTCGGTCTTTCTAGAGTTCCCATTAGGAAAATGAGAAAAATAATAAAGTCCTACTACTAACCTTGCAGGGAAGATATGATGAGAATCAATGAAAATTATGCATGTGAAAGCACTTTTAAAAGTATACATACACATACATATATGTGTGTATGTGTATAAATATATATATATATATATATATATATATATATATATATAATCAGTTTTGTTAGTAGAACTGATTTTCAAGAAAAAAGTCTCAATCTCTATTTTTTCATCTATAAAATGAAGACGAAAAGCATAGTGTTATACTAGATAGAGGAAGGTTTTGGAGTCATTAAGACCTAAGTTCAAGTGTACTTCTTACCCACTAGCTCTGTGATGCTGGGGAAGTCACCATGTTCTAAAGGCCCAAGGAAGTCTCTAAGAATATTAACTCCCAAGGAATCACTGATCTCTATCAGTGGAGGGATTTTCCACACCAGAAGTTCTCTAGGCCAGTGCAGATCTCTGTATAGTAATGTTTGCAATACAAACACCATCTTCTAGGGGTGTTGTGACAGCCAAAATGACAGTGTACGAAAAGTACTTTGGAAACCTTCAAGGGTTCCAGATATATCAGCAGCTGAGGTGGCAACCCCAGCAGAACCTCCAGGATCAACAAGAAAATTAGAATAAACTTGGGGAAAACCTGATACCAAAATGCCACAGCCTTAAATCATAGGTTTAAGGACAAAGAAGTCCTTGGGAAGTTCTGTATGTCAGGTCAAAGAAGTCCTTAAATGCTTATTTCTCATTTAATTATCTGATGACCACCCTAGTCTCCTTTGTTGCCTTCAGCTTGGAGATAAGGAAAGACACCAATAAATAATTTGGCGGTCTGAAGGAGAAGCCATGTTTCATGGGACACCCTGCTTCTGCAGCTGTTGTGAAAATATTACTGCTAATTAGCTGGCTAGTTATATATAAACCCTTACAAAGGAGTATTTTTATACAATCATAAAATAAATTAAACTATCAAAAATTCACACTGTTAATTAAAATAGCCCCTGTAGGAGGGGGAAAATAGCTACAAGGCTGAGGTAAACAGGATGCAATTTTGTGAACACAAACTGATTAATTTTATTTTCTATTACAAGTATTTGCTAATATCATCAAAATAAGAAAACAAAGCCATTTTGTATCAACTAGCAGTCGATAGTGGCTCAGACATCTAAGGTTGCTGGCAAAACTTTTTGTGACGCCAAAGCAAAAGTATTTGTCTGATCCCTAGTGCCTGAAAATTGGCAACAGCAAAAACTGGGCTAAAAAATAATACTCCACCTGGCATTTTTAATCTCATAACAGTTGTTAAAATTTAGCCTTGGCCTTTCCAAGGTGCAATTTGAATTTATATTTTTAACAGCCCCAGCACTGTTTGGGATGTCTGTAAGGGAGGCTCACAGGGTTAATAAAAGCCAAGGCTAATAGTTTTGAAATAAAGAATGCTATTTAGCAAAGAATGAACTCCATGTTCACATTCCGTGTCTGTAAGAGCCAAGTTAAACAATAGACTTTAATTCAGCTGGTCTCTATAAGCATACCCCATTCTGCAGTAGTTTTATCTCTCCCCCCCAGCTGTTGAAAGCAAACATTTTTTTCTGACAATGCATTCCTAAAAAGCTCAGTATTTTGGATACAATTTGAAAATGTCTTCTGAAGAATTTTAGATTTTATAGCAATTCATTTGATATTTTATGAAAACAATGTTTTCGTTCCATTAAAGCTTTCCTATTAGGAGTCAGTAAGGTGGTTCCCTGGATAGAGCACTGAACCTGGAGTCAGAAAGACCTGAGTGCAAATGTAGCCTCAGACAGTTACTGGCTGTGCGTCCCTGAGCACATCACTTAACCTCTGTTTGCCTCAGTTTCCTCATCTGTAAAATGAGCAGGAGAAGGAAATGGTAAACCATACTAGCATCTGTGCCAAGAAAACGCCATGGGAGGTATTGTCTGAGGTAATGAAAAGTCAGAAACAACTGAACATATTCTACTGTATAAATTCTTTTCTGGCTGGGCAAAACTATATGTGTTACTGTATCACTATTGGACGTACATGTGTGGTTATCTTTCTCTAAGAAAGTGACTCTGCTTATAGGACACCAAACATCCAGATAAAAATCTGAAAAATTTCATGTCAAATCTAGATGTTTTGATGGAATGATTTCAGCTTTGCAAATATTCCAGAATAGAAGCTGATTTTTTTCACTTTTTAATTGGATGTTAAGTGTCATGTTGAAAGACATTTTATTGCTAAACGATGACCAGTCTGTTATCATACAGCTCCTGTAAGGTATCAGCAGTATGAGCGTAAACAGAAGACCCAGAAAAACCTCACACCATTGACTTTGATGCACCTTGGAAAGCTTTGACAATGTTTATTTTTTGTTTTGTTTGGAACATCTCACTTACTGGGTTTTTTGCTGGCTATTCAAATCAGTTTCGATTTCTTGAACAAATCTATCTGATGGAGGAGTTCACCTCTGCTCCAAGAAAAGCCATATTGCAATTTAAAAGCCTTTTCTTTTTAACATCAAAATTCTTCCAGCAATGCTGTATGCTAGGGACTCCGAGAACTGAAAGTGATGAGTCATAAAAAGGACAATGGAAGACATTCCGTTTCCAATACCTGTGCCTTTGCATTCACAGTCTTCCACTCCTAGAATGAATGCATTCTCACCTCACCTCAAACTCAGAATTTCTGGTTTCCTTCAAAAGCTGTGCCCAGGAAGCAACTTTTGCATGAAATCTGTTTTATCCAAGGCCCACCTCCACCTGAACTGCTGGCACTCACCTCAAAATTTGTGTATGCACACATATATGTATAAATACACATATATACACATATATGCTTGTATATGTGCATGTGTGTATGTGTAAATATGTATATGATATACACACACATACACATATTTGTCATGTACATGTTATCTCTCTTGGTAGGCTGAAGCTTCTTGAGAGCAGTACTTGTTTCATTTTTTGTCTACTTGGCACAATGTGTGCACAGTGCTGTCCATCCCCTAAAAAAGAAGAAACTTGTTGATGTATTTAGTGACGGAATAACTGATAAGAAGATCTCTATCTTCTCCTAGTTCAGTGTTGGATGGATGTTCCATAGAGGACTGATGGGAATACATGAAGAAAACTCACCTTGTGAGTCTCATAAAAGTACCTGCTTTGATGAGATAATAGAATTCAATTTAATTCAACAAACATTATTTATTTAATTCTGGTCAGCTCATGAGCCCTCATTTATTGTGAGCTGACCACACAGAAAGCATGGAGCTAGGAACTAATGGCATAAAGACACAAACTAAACCATGTCTACACCCTCCAGAAGATTTCTTTCTGTTCTTCTATCCAAGTAACCCATAACATAAAAACAGTGAATCTCTCTAATATGGTACTTTGCAACTGATGAACTAAGTGTTCTCCTCACAACAGCCCTTTGAGAGGGCCATTTTACAGAAAAGCAAGCTGAATATCAGAGAGTTGGTTAATAGACCCATGGTTTTAATAATGGGAAGTGGAGGCAGGGTACGTACCTGGACTCTCTGATTCCAACTCCCTCCTGCAAGAGATAATGTGGTGATTTGCACTAAACTCTGGAGATCTGGCTGTGAAATGAACAGCAGCAAGAGGGACATATTCTGACAGCAATTTCGACAGTGTCATTTAATTGTTCTGATGACACTGATGACTGCTGATGGCCTAGGCCATGACAGGTTGATATAAGCAATTTGCATGAATTCTGCTTTGTCTGTTGTAGAAAATACACTGACCCACATTTACAAGTATCTGTGCATGAAAAGACATGAAAGAAATATTAGTGAATGGACTCATGAATGGAGTATTTACACATTAAGATGGACATTGATAAAAGATAATGTTTCTTCAGGAGAGAGACCAAGATAGAATGAATGCATAGCCTGGGAAGAATTTGTGAAAGAATCAGGAGGTGTTTAGTCTAGAGAAGAGACATAAGGAGAAAAAAAGAGCTATCTTCAAATATTTAAAGGTTTGTAATGTGGAAGAAGGATTAGCCTCAATCAGTATGGCTCCTGACAGCAAAAGTGAGGCCAGTGAATAGAAGTTGAAAAGGTAGATTTCTGCTCAATAAGAAGAAAAATATAATACTAATAATTATAGCAATCTAACTATGAAAAGTGTCTGTCATGTGATCTCCCTAGCACTGGCAATATTCTAGCCAAGGCTGGAGGACCATCTATAAATCAGAAATGTTGGAAAGCAGATTTCTGTACTGGGTGAGAGGGTGGGTTAAATGACCCCTCAGATATAATCCAGGTCTAAGATTCTATGGTCCTGAGGAAAAGGAGAAGAGAAGGGTCAGATGTGAGAAATTTTGGGAAGTTGAGTGAGTAGCAGATTAGATTTGAAATGCAAAGGATGAGGAATGAGTGGAAATGTGGCATCGCCTAGAGGGGAGGGTTTCAGGAGAAATGTGAACAGTCCATTTTTCACTGTGGTTACTTCGAGTTGCAGGCAATATAACTCATTCAAGATACCTTGTCAAAAGCCAATGATGTGAGGGAGAGATGGAGAAGGCTTGCAAGTAGACAATTCTAGCTCATAGTTTCTGACTTATTCCCTTATCCCTTAGCATTACACTCCAAGGCAAGGGTACTAGGGTAGGAAGCAAAAGCTATGAAAAGCCATACAAGAGACTTTGACTTTTACATTTAGTCACTTTTTAATATTTTCTTTCATTTCTACTTCATGCATCTCTTACAAAAACTAATTTGGCAAGGATCAGCCTCAGTTCTTATAAATAAAACTTATTGCACTTTTTCTAGAAGCATCAACTGCATTGATACAAGGATGTGGGTCTGTTGAATGTCAGCAACAGAAAAAGGGTGATAATATGTGTTAGGGGGACAGAAAGATCTGAGTTCAAATTTATCCCTTATACCAGAGGCATGACTCTGAGTTTCAATTTGTTCATCTATGAAATGGGGACAATGGTCCCCTAGTACAGTTTTAAGGTGCAAATGAGTGGAATGAATGTAAAGAGTGACTTTGTGAACTTTAAAGCACAAATCTAGTGTTGGTCATTATTGGACACCAATGGAGTTTTTTTAAAATCATTTATGAAGTTTCACAACCAAAAAGGAAACTAAATGAAACCCAAATAAGCTTCCTCAGGACTGTCCTCAGGGACTGACATCTTATATTTAGGGAAGGCTTTAGGGTACCATTATAACTTGATTTTCACAACAGCTCTGGGAAACAAATAGGAAAGAGATAGTTATCTCCATATATATATACAAAATTTGAGGATGACAACATCCCACACTTTTTACAGATGAAGAAACATAGGTTCAGAGTCATGATGCTGCTATGATGTGAGAGAACCAGTACCTGAACCCAGTTTATCTTACTCCAAGACCCAGCGTTTGTTTGTATGTTTGGTTGGTTGTTTGACTTCGCAACAAAATCTCTTCTAGGATTACTTTTCAGCTTGAAAATATTCTGTCATTTATTTGTCCAGGTCCACTCCCTCCTCCAAAAGCTTAATTTCAAAGGCTCTATTTCTCTTTCATAATCAACTTCTGTAGGTAAATGTGATACAAAGGAGAAAGGGAAACGACAAAATGGAGGACAAACAGGGCCCTGGGAAAAGACAGCCCTCGGTACTCCGGAATCTGGCTGTATTGTATTCTTCTGGATGCCTGTGTTACTATCCAAGGCCTTTCCTGTGTCATGTCTTCAACACCAAAGGCTATCCAGACAAAAGGTCTGATGAGAGGTTCCAACCATTAAGGCTCAGGCAGCTGACATGTTTAATGCCCCTGTAATGTAAGATCACATCTCTGCCAGCAAGCACCAGTTCTGTAACTTTCCATGGAGATGTGGACCCCTTTCTTGTTTCTTGATATATAATTATACACTTAACTCTCACTTGGATAGGGCCAAGATTCTTTTTAATGATAAAGAAAGGAAGGAAGAGAGGGAGGGAGGGAGAAAGAAAGAAGAGACAAAGAGAGAACTGGGGAGGAAGGGAAGAAAGAGAAAGGAAGGAAGGAAGGAAGGAAGGAAGGAAGGAAGGAAGGAAGGAAGTGAGAGAGGGAGGGAGGGAGAAAGAAAGAAGAGACAAAGAGAGAATTGGGGAGGAAGGGAAGAAAGAAGAAGGAAGGAAGGAAGGAAAGAAAGAACATTAGAAACAATCTGCAGAATTCAACAGCTGGATCACATTACACGGAAAGCAGCCCCGATGACTGTATAACAGGCAGGTTTTGTGTCTTCATGAATAACATAATGTGCTGGGTAAATGCTTTTCCCTATTTAGAAACAGGTAGTTAATGGGCGCTGAAGTGATCAGATGCTCTGTACCCCCAAGGTTACTTCCATCACGGGACTGAGTAGCACAGGGCTCATAAATAAAGCATTGGATCTTCTTTTAAGTCCGGTCAGATAAACAGGACTTACACCATGTGACAAGAGACTGTAGTGAGATGTGACACTGAGACTGATAATTCCGGGGCCTCTTGGAATGTGACATTTTGCACACAGTACACTGAGTTCATAACCCAGTGGCAGTCTCTGGAGCCGCCATCTCTGAGGCTTCTATCATCTCCTTGACTCAGCTGTTGCATGAAAAGTATGCAACTGGGTTGGATTTCAAATTATGCAAAGCTTATTCTTTACTATGTAAAGGTTAACGTAAGACATATTGGCAAATTCTAATTCTAATCTAGCAATTTATTATTATGAGGGCCACACGCATCTTGACAACCTGCTGACTGATGCAAGCCAGTCCCATGGTACAGATTTTGGACAGAGCTAGGGTTGACTTTGATGGTCAGAAAACAGCTGCTAGACAAGCCAAGACCACAAGATTGAGTGAGGCGGAGGGAGGCCTGGGAGAGAAAAATATCTATTCTTTTCTTCAAATATTCCATGTAATTATATATCCCTGATATGAGATTCTTTAAAATCAACTATATTTAAATTGTTGCTAATTTATTGTTTTATTATTAGTCTGTGATTTGTTTGCTAACTCTCCATAAATTATACTCTCTCAAATATTCACTTACAAATCTATACACTCATATTTATTCTTATTAGATTTTTCTTTTGCATTATAGACCTCATCGCTGAATAATTTCTTAATGTGGACCAAGCAAATATACTTTAAAATAGTGTATATATATATATATATATATATATATATATATATATATATATATATATATGTATATTTGGGAGGTGTTAATCTATGATTTTATTTATGTAGAAAATGCCCAATGAAGAAACTCCTTTCTCTAATGCAGATCAGCAACCTATTAGATGGATGGATTCTGAGGAGAATGTGTTTTATATTGCATTGGATTATGAAATGGTTTAATGATCACTGTAATATGAAATGAGTTTATTGATCCACAAACCCATTGAGCTAATGATATTAGAAAATTGACTGGAGGCATTGAGAAGAAAATGACTTTCCCTAGATCACATAGCTAGGACATGCCTGAAGCAGAATTTTCTTATTTCTAAGGCTACCCCTCCCTTCACTATACCTAACTGACTCTCAATGCATTCAGAAAAATGACTGAACGCTCAAATGTGATGATTTATAAATATTATTGATCTTATCTTAGTCTTCTTATTGACTCAATAAATTAATCAAGCATTTTTTTCTTTTGATAAAGAAAAGCCATCTTCCTCAAAAGCACTCCGAGGGGAAGCATATTCCTTGCTCACGTGTTACTGTGGTCTCTCACTATGACTTTTTCAAATGGCAAAGATGCATCGACTGAATTGACTGTACAAGTGGTCAATGAATTTCTTTCCTACCCATCATCATAGAGCAGAATGATACAGTGAGTGGCAGAAGTCCTGGAAATAGAATCAGAGGGTCTTTGAAGATTGCCTTTATTAATTACCACCTATATGACCTTGGACAAGTCACTGGGAAAAAAAACCTGGCTTCATACTTCCTTCCCAGTTAAAATTCTCTGATCTTAAGTAATCTCTATCTTTCCCTTTCTGCCTAACTCACTCCATACTTTAAACAGTTGGGTGTCACATCTGGAGAAATAAAGTGGTAAACCCATAACATACAAGCAGGAACTCTGAATGCTAATGCCAGGTCTGGTGCAGATTTACTGTGTGGCCCAGGGCTGCTCATTTAACCTTTCTGTCTCTTAATTTCTTCATCTGGAAAATGGAGATACTACCTACTTCATGGGGGTTTTGCAATAACTGGTACATATGGGTACAGTGTTTCAAGGTTAATGGATGAAGCTGATATTGAAATGCAAAGGAGCAGGAAAATGTGTGATTCTGTTGAGAAAATCGGGCACAGTAGTATACTTCTAGATGGTACAGCATGCGTAGGATTACAAAGCAGCAGCCCTAAGGTCAAGCGTTCCAAACCACATGACAAGTGCAGTAAGCCATTAGAAACGCACCACCTGGAGCATCCAACTGTTATTCCTAAGTAGAGTTTAGAAAACAAATAAAGAAAAGGGTCAGATGCACACATTTATCAAACACCCTTGATATAGGTCTTGTATTGACGGGCAAACAGTTGCATTTGGAGGTAGATCAATAAATCCATTTCATAATACAGTGCAATCCAAAACACATTCTCCCCCAGATCCATCCATCTATATATTAGAAATCCATCCTGCTTTCCTTTCAGCCTGTCAAATGTCACAACAGAGTGTGGAAGCCAGGTTGCCAAGTCTATATCCTGAACTAAATCCCAATGGAAACCTCCTAGATATAAATAACCACTATGAACATACAGAGGAGAGAAACAGCTGTAAAGTTTCTTTCTCTCTCTCTCTCTCTCTCTCTCTCTCTCTCTCTCTCTCTCTCTCTCTCTCTCTCTGTTTCTCTCACTGAAATCATAAAATTATTCACTACTAAGAAAAATCTGAACACAGAATGCTTAGCCATTCCAATTTCTAGTCCCTAGGACAAGGATGCTCATTTCTCCATAGTTTTAAAATTTTAGTTTTAATCCCTGGACTCTTACAGAAGAGCCCCTGGAGAGAAATAAAAACAACTCTTTTTACTTTCTGGCATCACATTTAGCTATGACAATTGAGTTTCATCAATGGACTGATTCCATTAAAAGGTGACACACACACCTCCTTTTTTTTGAAAGCAAAAGAACAGATAGTTCTCTTTGAGTTGTGAGTTGAATGCTGAGCCTCTCAGGAATTGTGGGTAAGGAAATCCAAGTTTAATTAAAACAACAAAACAAAAAACAAAACAGCAGACGAGCAAGAGGCACTTCCACGAGTTTTGAGGAGAGGCAGATGAGAAGAAAAGAAAGGGAGGGAGGAATGAAAGATGTCTCCTGGAGAAGGACTCCTGTTGCAACAGAAAGAGACCATAACTAGGGAGTAGTGAGTTGCTAAGTGGACCCAAAGTGACCTTCATCACTCTTACCTACAACCTATTTTCCATTATTCACATATGCCTGGCTTTTCCTTGGCTTATAGGAAATAGCTGCACCATGTCTTTCCACCCCTTGTTGATATGTGCTCAGGGCTATAAGCTCATTTTAATTTTAGGCTAAGACAAATAAAATTATAAGATAAATCAGCCACTGTTGCTGCAGCATTAAAAAAAAATCAAACATAATTTATTTCCTGGAATTATCTGTTCTTTCTAATTATCTTCACCATATCCACAGGAGACAGATAGGCAGCAGGGAAAGGTGTCCCTCGACATACAGAATAATCTGATTCCTAAAAAGTTAGTTGTAAATTCAAATTCCATATACAGTATTAAAACTTATTTTCCTATTGACTTACATCAAAAAATTTGCATTCCTGGGGCATGATCTCGTTGAAAGCTGTCCTCGCACAACAAAAAAAAGAGGGGAAAAAATCAACACAAAACCTTTCAGAGCAGCTCAGATCACAGCTTGGCTACTCTGCAGACACTCAATGCCAGGCTGCTTTTCATAGCAATGGCCCTGCAGGAATATGGGAGAGCTTTCACATTCTACCCTCCCCATACCAAACTAGCCCAGCCTTCTGATTAACCCTTTACTTGTCTCTTCCTAGAATGGTTTACTTTGGTGTATTTTTCCATATTTTTTTTAATTTCTCTTTTTAAAAATGGAAGGAAAATAAAGTAAGGAAGAGATGTAGCTAGGCATCTCCATGTCACAGTCTCCATATCGAAAAACAGAGGCAAAAAGAGACCAAGGGGTTTCTCAGAATTGGGTCCTGATAAGACTCCAAGTATTATTTGTAAATAGAACTGATAGTCCTCAACTGGGGCATAATGGATAGTGGAGTCTTTTGTTTGAATCCCCATTTTACAGATGGGGAAGTTGAGACACAGGAAGGATAACGGACTTGCACCCAGAAGCACCACTTGTGCTCTGGGGTCCTTTGGGGGCTGCTGCAATGTGGATACTCCAGTAGCTTGGCAAAGTCTCAGGTCACAAAGGACAAAGTGATCCTTGAAAAAGAACTGGAGAGAAAGGATAAAACAAGGGACCAACTTCAGGTGAATTACTTTGCTTTTGGGAGATTCATTTTCTGTATCCATAAGAGGAAGCATTTGAATTCGAGACTCTCCATCTAAAAAACCCTGGGTCTATGAGTACAAAGTCCCACAGAAGATGATAAATGAGTGTGCCCTTTTGGGGCGGGGGCTCCCTAGAAAGAGACAGAGGGGACTGTTTGTCCAGGGTGCTTTCCAGAAGAGTGAAAACATAGGCACAGGGTACCTACTTTGTTCCCTGAACCCTATTTTCTGACACTTCCTGTAGAATAGGACAGAGCTGAGATCTGTGCAGGTACTGGCAGCACAAAGTGACACAGGAGACTTCACCACTTCTGAAAGAATCCATTTGGGGGCATAGGATGTGTCCTTGCTTGCACACTGGCTTTCAAACCATGGAGAAATCACTCGGCTTTATATCTCTGACCCCTCACTTTCCTACTCTGCAAAAAGGGGATAATGAGACTTGTGATACCCTGTCTTGTGAGTTACAGTGAAAGATTTGTTTTATAAACCTTCATGGACCATAAAAAGGTACATCAGTAACTCCCAACCCTCTTCCTATTTCTGAAACAGGATTAATCATGCCCTACCTTCTTTTTCTTATCAAATTGTCATGACTTTTTGTTGATGCTCCTAACTCTATACATCATTACATACAATTATTAGTTATAACTGATTTTTTTCATGAAGGTCTATATTATAAACTATCTATATGAGTCATCTACATCTTCTTCATCTAATAAAACATCAGTTATTTGAGAATACTGAGCTATTTTTCAACTCTCTTTGTAATCCTAGCCTAACATAGTTGCCCTGAATACAGTAAAAACTTAATAAATGTTTGTAAAATTGATTTGAATTCATTCATCCAACAATGATGTCAGAATAACTCCCTAGGAACTGTTCCAATTTTGTTTATTCATGTTGTACTAAAACTGTTGGGGCAGTCAGGTGGCACAACAGATAGAGGACTGGGCCTGGAGTCAGGAAAACTCATCTTCCTCAGTTTAAATCTGGCCTCAGCTCCTTATTAGCTATGTGACCCTGGGCAAGTCACTTAACCCTATTTGTCTCATTTCCTCATCTGTAAAATGAGCTGGAGAAGGAAATGGCAAAGCATTCCAGTATCTTTGCCAGGAAAACCCCAAACAGGGTCATGAAGAGTCAGACATGAGGGAAATAACTGAACAACATCTAGAATTATACTCAATCAAGTGTTGCTTTAAAGCATGGGTCATCAGCCAGTCTTGTTTTCTTAACAAAGAGCGAGGATATCATTTTAACAGTTTTTGTTATCACTGTTGTACTTGAAAGATAATTTCCATAAAATATCATTCAAAAATTGAAATAACTTAAATAATCACATAGCAAAAAAGCAAAATCTTGGTTCTCTGGAAGCTTAAAAATATATATAACATTCTCAATAGCAGTTGTCCAAATAGCTGAGTGTTGGTTTAATGTTTTACCTTTGGATTTTTTTATTTTAACCATTTTGAATAAAAATCTTACCAAATTTCCTTGCCCTTTTAAAACAGAATAAACCAAATATAATTAAATGCTTTCTGGACGAATGAACGTCCATAATATAAGCTTCAACTTCTTCCCAGTGCTGTAACATGGCGAGGCTTTCCGAGCCCACAGATGTCTAGAGAATGTATTGTCCTTTCACCAAATGGCCCCAACCATTGTCAATTGCTTACAATAAGAGCAGTCACAAAAATATTATGATTCTCAATTCTGCAGAATTCTCACATTGCCATATTACCTTTACTTTTAGAAGTAATAGAACTTTTTATTGGAAAAAGGCCTCAAAGATCACCTGATCCAATATACTCATTTTTTACAAATTACAAAACTAAGGCCCAGGGAGGGTAAGTAACCTTTCTGAGGTAATAATTAACAAATGTAAATCACCCAAATCCTTTTTTCCAAATCCAATATTCTTTTCTACTCTAAGACATGTTGCCTCAAGGATCACTTACACTAAGCCGTTTCTAAGCATCCTACATGCTAGGGACCTCACTCCCTAACTACACTGTATTTAACTCTATAATACTTTCCCCAGCATATTTATTCTGTATATGCTTACATATGAATATGCTCTCTCCCCTAACAGAATCCAAGTTCCTTGAGATCAAGGATTGTTTCATTTTTTTTGTTTTTGTATCCCTGGCACCTACTACAATTCCTGGCACAGAATCTGCACTTAACAAACATTTGTAGATAGACTACCTCAACTATTAGACTACTTCCAGGCATAAAAGGCCTTCTAGACATTCATTTTCAAGGGAATTTTATTATTTAAAAATCTCTTCTAGAAAAAGATGCCTTTAGATACAGCATCTGGGGATTTTTTTTGAAGCTTTGAGAACTTGAGAGTTTGTACCAGCAGCTGTCTCCTAAATAAATCCAAATTAATCAACTAAATATACTAACACACCAACAAAAAATTGAAAACACAGTTTTTTAATGCTTGGAAACAAATTGTAACTAAACAAAACAACAAAAGAAGATGCTCCTCTGGAATCTTTGTTTTCTTTTCCTCAAAAACTAATCACTTACAGCTTCAAAATTCTTTAAGTAATCTATTTAATCCAAAAAAAGTCCTCTTACTATATGTGTCTTATGATAAGAAACTGTGACATCTATAGAGGCCAAGTGCGGGAAGGACCTTCCCAAGGCTTTGAGTATAGTCCTATGAATGGACTTGGAGTTTTCTGCTTAAAATCCAGCATGGTTGAGTGAGAAGAGAATTACCAGGACAAAATTGGCCATCAGAAAATGGACTTTGACATGGGCACTGAAGGGCTGTGGCCTGAGGCACTGGAGGTTTAAACCAAGGGTCTCTAAAGTGAAATAAGTGTAGTGAAAAGAAGGCTTTATAGGAGTAGGGATAAGGGTAAAGATTACAATAAAAAGAGGCATCCTCTTCACCCTTATCAAGTGAGATAATATTTATAAAATGCTTAGTGTCCTGCCTGGTACATAGTTGGTGCTTAGCAAATGCTTGCTTCCTTCCTTATATACCTATATACAAGACTGCCATGATCAGAAAGATCAAAGATGCCTTTGCCCAACTGTTAGGAACCCCCAAAGAGAAAAATCTTAAGCCAGAAGCTGTCACCATTTCCAAAGAGAAAAGCTGCAAATTATCTTCAAGGGAACATTCAATAGATGTAGGACAAGTGTTCTTCAGCTGGCTTCACAGATTTCAGGAGATCCAAGAACTTGGATGGAAAAGAGTTACACTGATTTTTTTTACTAACTGCTGACCAAAATTTACCATTTCTTTCACTTATGAATCTAGGCAACAACTCTCCGTAATATTAGGCAAAATCAGACTGTCAAAGAGATATGAAATTCTTTATATCTATAAAATAAACTTAAAAACTTGTACTCTAGGTTAATTTCTGAACATGAGAATAATAAACCAAGACTTGTAGAGTTTTGGTTAAGCCAAAAAGTATTTTCAAGGAGGAAGAGCCCACCAAGGTCACATTTTCTAATGTGAAAAGTATTGTATGTCCTTCATGGGGAAAGGGAAGTGAAGGCACGTACAGTTTGTACCTTGAAGTTTTTGGATGAAGTTACCAGGTCTGTAAAGAGGTCTTCTCAGTAGGAATTCTTCCCACAGAGTAAAAACAACTCACCTTTATAATACACTTTAAGGTTCAGAAAGCACCATTCTCATGACAACCAGGAGACATAGACATTCCAGGTATTTTACAGGTGAGAAAACCAAGGCTCAGAGCAGTGACTTGTCCAGTTACACAACTAGGAAATATCTGAGTCATTTCTTTAAACTCAAATCCAGTGATTTTGTTGAAACAATCACCAGGCTTGGGGAATGAGAGTGGCAGCCTATTTCTCAGTGAATGGACAGAAGAGTCACAAGAAGAGTCCAGGCAGTAGTTTTCCCCTGCAAGAATGGGCATAGGTCTCCCCATAGAAATGATGACTCCAATTCATTCTGAAGGTACTTGAGCCACAATTCAAATGACCACTGATCTCCTGCTTCAGTTTAGCTGTTTAACAGAAGCATCCAAAGGGCATTTTAATGGAATGATACTGTACTCCAAAGCAGAGCCAAGTCACACATTGGGGGCTTCCTACTTAATTTTACCTTGTCTAAATATACCCAACTAAAAATAACCTGAAAAGGAAAGCATCTCCCTGCCACAAGCCCAGCAACTGAATGCGGCATTGTACGTGATGTGAAAGAATGAGAGCCTATCGCTTAAAATACTGAGGGCGAGTTTCAACACCAGCAGCTTATACGCTGTGATGAGAAAACAAAGTTTCTCATGATCAAAATTTCATACTGTATTTAATAATGTAATTATCTTATTGTATTAACAAGTGCTTAGGCACAGGAGCAATTGCTGAGATGTGTGTTCAAATTGGAAGTGCAGAATTTCTTCTTTCCCACAGCTGATTTCTTCTTACGGTCCCATCCCTTTTTCTGGGATTATGGAAATGATCCTATTTTTAGCCTGTTTCTTTCAGAATACAAAGCCAATCAAGTCTTCTCACCTTGCCACTCTAGCCTGGGAATATATGACCCCAGTACAAATAGGTAATATTTGCGGGAAGATTTCTGCCTAATCTGTATCTTTCATTTTTGTTGTCTTTTTTTTTTTGGTTCTAAGTTTTCCCCATCTTTGGAAATATTCAAAAAGACACTAAGCATAAAAACAGAGCTACAATGTTCATCCTGCCAATAGTATGAAAAGATATATTTTTGTGCATTCATTCAGTTAGGCTCTATCCCAAAGGGCTTGTATATTATGCTTTAAAATCTGAGCTACTTCATCTAAAATACATATGTTGTCATAGCACCATATACTTCTACTTGTATCAGTCAGGTATCTTGGTAAATAATACCAAAAAAAAAGATCATGTAAAAGTAAATATCCTGTACCATTTCTCTAGTAGCTTTTAAGTTATCACATCCTTTCCTATGAAGCTCTCAGAGACAACAATTGAACCAAATTTCTCATTTCTAAATGTGTATCCAATAAGAAATATAATGGATTTGGGGCAAAAGGCCTGAGTATGAATTCCTGTTCTGCTGTCTAGTAACTGTGTAAACTTGGAGGGAGGTAAGTTTGTCTCTCTAGGCCCCAGCTTCCTCGTTGGTAAAAATGAGTTATCATCAAGATTCCTTTCAGCAATGAACATTATAATCACCCTGTAGTTTATACATCAATTCTAACTCTACATCACTTGTAGCTTTTCTGTCACTTAACCATCACCTTATCACCTCTCACCTAGCCTACAGCAAGCTGGCTTCCTTTGAGTCCATCTCTCCCGTCCCTCATCTTTCAAATAACTGCCACCATGGTATTCCTACATCACAGATCTAGCCATATCTTGGTTCTTCTTCAAGAAATTTCAATGGCTCCCTATTGTCTCTAGGATAAAATGCAAACTTCTCCTAAAAGTTTGTCATTTAAACCACATCATCATCTAATTCCCAATATCTTTTGGATTTCCCACCCAGGCGTGCACTCTACATTTCAGCCAAACTACCCTACTTAATACTCTGTATACATAATATTCCATATCCTACCTGCAGTAAGGGATCTTTTGTGATTCCCTCCAGCTGTTAGTGACCCTCATAGAAATTATTTTTATTAATTTGAGCGTATTTTGTGTTGACTTTCTGTGTATATGCTGCACACGTTCCTAGTAGGATGTAAGCTTTTTATAGGCAGGAACTGTTTCATTTTTGTCTTTGAATCTCCAGTGTTGGGTGCTAGTACAGGGCCTAGCATCTAACATGTACTTAATAAATACTTGTCAAATTAAATTCAATTGAATACATGCTCGTTAATTCACACAAGCTGGTATACCTCCAACCAACAGGAATTTTACTTGTTAGTTATTACTAACTGGGGCACAACTCCTATGCTATCCCAGTTAATGGGTTATCTGGATATTTAGGAAAGACACTTCATTCATTCATGACTAGAGCATCTGTGTCATTAAAAAATATCCAGAAACAACTGAGATAGCTTAATTTGGATATGGAAGCCCAGGCCCTTTTCTCATGTATTCGATAGTATTTAATTAAGGTATAAAGCCCTTTTGCATCTATTATCTCATTTTATCTTCAGAGAGTCCTGGTCAGATAAAAATTATCCCCACTTTATAGATGGGAAAATTGAGGCTCATTCATCCAAGATTCCAGGGCTGGTTACTGATGAAGCTGGGTCTAAAACCAGGTCTTTTGATTCCTAGTCCAGTGATCTTTCCATAATATTTATCTTTCTATCAAGTACGACATCTCCCCACAGAGACTGACACAGTGACCCTCAGCAATCATTCTCTAAGATTTCACCATGTGAAATGGACACTAGAGAGATTGAGCTATAGGAGCTAGTTTGTATAATAAAGGGCTTTATCTTCATCAGATATGGACTGGCAGGGGGCAGATGAATAATGTGGAATCATTAATTCTGTTAACTACAAAATGAAAGCTAATTTCTCACTTTGCATTAACAAAAGGAAAAAAAAAAGGTTCTGATCTGCCCCAGTTCTCTTCTGCCCAACAACATTTAGTAAACAGGCTGCCTCATGTTCTACTGCTTGAACTCATTCTTCATATCTCACTCTATTATTTATGCACTCAGCTTAAAATAAACAGCCACTCTAAAGGAGGTGAGTTGGCTCACTTAGTGTAAACTTGTTTCAGTCTGACAGTTGCTTTAGAACATCAGTAAACAACTTTAATTCACTTCTACAGAATTAGTAGGCTATGACTGCAGCCGCTACATGAGGCCAACTGTTTCCTTTAACCAAGACTACTTTTTCCTGTCTATGACCAGAACAATTAAAGCATAGCCATTTGATAGCTGAAACTCAGAATCCTTAACCTAAGAGCTAGAAGAGAAGGCATCTCACTCAACCGATTTATTAAACGACTTTTGTTCAGATATCATGACTTCCAAATCTGGTAAAAAGCTTCCTTGCACCCAGGATATGGAATGGTGACTGGAAATTCTGACCATTGGATTTCAGAAGGGATACTGACAATATCAGCATCATTCAGAGTTGAGCAACAAGAGCACGTAAAGGAGAGAAAAATCATGTGAGATGAGGAACAGTATTTAGGGGTATTTAGTGTAAAAAGGGAAGACTAAAGAAATTTCAAATGTTGAAGAAGCAGAAGACTTGTTGCACTTTACTCCAGAGGGCAGAACTTGGATCAAACTACCAGTAGACATAGCTGGCATCACATGCAGAATTTCCCAAGGATGTTTAGGAGTGGCTGCCTTTGTGAAGTAGTGAGTTCTCCATTGATCTGGAGATGCATGCCAAAGCTAGACCCATTAGGGAAGACACAGAAGGGATTCTTGTGGGCTAGGAAGTTGAACTAAATATACTTTAAGGTAACAACCTATGACTTCATGAACAGTTTCTGGCCATAGTATTATTCTTGTCTGAAAATTCTGCTACCCTTTAAGGTCTCCCAGGGACTCTCAACTAACATCATTTAAAATCCCTTAGGTCAAGGGTCATGTTTGTAATCAACCAGTCCCAACTAAACATACGTGTACACACACACACACACACACACACACACACACACACACACACCTTGGTGAACTAGTGAATTTAGAGAAAAAATATGCAATTCATCAAAGAGGACAATGGCCAGAGGAACTGTTTTAACTGAGAAATAGTTTAGATTATCTTTGGTTTAATTACATACAACACAATGACATAACATTGGGAGGCACTAGTTCTCAGGTACCTAGTCTATCACCTGTTTGGTTGGCCAAAGATGAGATATTCTACACATGTGAATCATTCTGTTCAGCAATGCCCCTTCTCTAAGACTAGAAATGCCAATCTTGCCAGGGCAATATGAAAAAAAATAATTCCCACTCCAATCGAACCAGTCTGGTCTTCCACAAACCAATTTTTGTGCATACTGAGACATACCCAGAGGGACCCAATCATAGAAGGAAAGATTTTCAACTAAAAAGCAGAAAGAGAAGAGACAAAAAAAAAAATCACAAAATTAATTTCAATTTGCATTCAAAATTCAGCTCTACATATCCATATAAACAAATAGACATCCATCTCTTCAAATAGCCTTGTAAACAATATCTGACTATTTTTTTTGGATTTTTCTACACCAACAGATTCATAAACATAATAGAATTCAGAAATAATAAATTCCTAAAAGAAAGTTAGATTACCAGTATTTGAATATAAAATCAGGCGTTGCAGATTTCCTAACAAATTATAAGACATTTAGCATTTGTACTTTGGTGAAATAAAATATATTATGACAATAATTCTTTATACTTACAAAGTACCTTTCATCCATGGGGCTCCAATTTTATCAATATTAGTTCATTGATTTTCGCAACACACCTGAAAAGCAGATGGTAAGTTGTGTTACCCCCATTTTGTAGATGGGGATACTGAGGGAAAATAGGGGAATACATTAATGGCACAGGATCAGAAATAACTCATCAACAGGAAAACAACTACTACAGTCTGGGTCTTCCCATACACAATACCAGCCAGGCATCCCCATCCTTCTTTCATGATCTGATTTATCCGAAATAATTTACAAAATAAACTCAAAATGGACAAATTGTGCCCAGGGATCATTTGACCCTTTCACTGTACATGATCATCAGGAAAATATAACCCAGATGTTTCCTAGAGGCAAAGAAACATCATGATCAAGCAACAAAACCCATCTCATTTCTCTCAGTAGAGGGGTAAGGATTATCGATATGGAACAGGGCATATGTTATCAGATGCTGTTGCTGTGGCAATGATTTTATTTAAGTAGTATTTCTGGATCTTTAAGAATCAAATACATTTTTCCTATTCAGGTCCTCCTCAGAACTAACCTGGTGTGTAACTGGTTATCTATCGTTCTAGTCTGGTGAGAAAGACTACAAATGAATGATACTAACATGCTAGTCAGCGATACAATGTGACCTAGTTCAAACCCTCTCTCCTAGATAATACCTTGATCCAATTAGAATGCACGTGTCCCACCCCATCTCTAAGGAATAACTCTAATGGTTGGAATTCACAAAGTTATCAATGAGGGAGGTCAAGGGGAAATTGTTGTGGCATTAAGAAGGAAAAAACCTTCGATAATAAGATTGTGAAAAGAAAAGCTACAACCGATCAAATACGAGAGAAAAATTTGAAACATTCTATACTTAAGTGAAAACTTGGATGAAAATTTAATAGGCAGAAGGTAACCCTTCACATGAAACCTGGCTTGAAATTATTATTTGTCACATACTTTGATTACACATTTCAGCATAAAATGACAATAATGTTCAGGGTTTGAGTTTACTTATTTTTTTAACTTCAAGGAAGTCGGAGTGCTTTAAAGGGAATCTATCTCAAATAATTAACCAGAATCCATTCATAAGGACAGGATACCACATACACATCTTTCATCACAACACATCTCCCTTTTTCCTTCTCCTAGAAAAGAATTTCATTCGCTCATTCACCCACTCAAAAAAAAAATGTTGAGTGACTGTCTGAAGTTCAAGCTATTGTGTAAGATTGCTATAAGAGCTACAAAGCAGTATAAAGTATTATACTGATTTTGTTACTCTTTTTCAGTGGTATCCGACTCTTTGTGACCCCATTTGGACAGTTCTTGGCAAAGATACTGGAATGGTTTACCATTTCTTTCTCCAGCTCATTTTACAGATGAGGAAACTGAGGCAATCGGGGTTAAGTGACTTGTCCAGGGTCACACAGCTAGTAAGTGTCTTTAGTCAGATTTTAATTCAGGTCTTCCTGACTTTAAGACTACCACTCTATCCACTGTTCTACCTAACTACTCTAATTGTGCTGGTTACTGGTCTTATAGCTTTGTTACCAAAACTGTTCTGAATCCAGCCTTAGAATGATATTTGGTCTCAGGCTAGCCCAGTTGACCTGGGCATTTCCATGGCTACTTTGAGGACTTCTCCAAAACTAGGGAGGGCAGAAGCTGGTCCTTTTCTTAGTTTATCTTTGGGAACTCAGGACCTTGCCCTAATGCTATTTGAATGTGTATGTCTATCTATTTATTTATATGCAAGTATTCTCCTCCTCTCCCTGCCCCCCACCCATTTGAAAGAGAAACCATTTCGAGTCAGGATTATTTCTTTCTTTGTACTAGTATCCTCAGCACCAAACATAATAATTGGGCAAATAGCAGGTGCTTGATAAAGATTTGTTGGTTGATTGACTGCCCCTAAATCACTTTCCCACTATCTCCAAGGCCTCCTGAAATTAGAACTAACAGAGTTGTTCATTAGGGTTTGGGGATGAAGGGTGGCGGTGGACAGTGCATATGTATTCTAATTGGATTAAGTGGGGAGGGGAGTCAGGTATGAAGTAGGTCACATAACAGCACTAATTAGTTTATTACATTCATTCATTAGTATCTAGTTTTACCATGGGAGGAAATAAGGCATCAAAGCAATGGTTTTATAAGTCAGGTTAGTCTTGGGGAAAGTCTAACCAGAAAAAATAAAGCTGGTCCCCAAGGAGCCAGAGAGTAGTGCACATGTAGAAGAGAGTTCCAACTCTGCTATTACTGGCTGTGTAACTGCGTATGTCTCCTTTCTGAGACAAATTTTCATGTATCTAAGATTTATGAGACTATACTTTCATTGCCTATGCCACAGAGTTGTTGTGACAATGACAGTATTTATATAGTGCTTGAAAGTGTGCAAAGCAATTAGCTACTATTATCTAATTTGATCTCCACAACCACCCTGCGAGATAAGTGCTGTTATTCCCATTTTATAGATAAGGAAACTGAGGCAGGATCACACAGCTAGTCAGTATATGAGGCAGGATTTGAACTAGGCTCTTCCTGACACCAAGTCCAGGGATCTATGTCCTGTGCTACCAACTTTATGAAACTTAAAGCATAAACATGTGGTATTATTGGTACATAAAGTATCTGCATGAGATAAGATACATATTTATGATTCTCCTCCCCAAAAAAGTTTACAATCCTTTTAAAATAAATTTTTATTAATAAATAAATATTTATTTAATTTTAATATTTTCATTTAATATTAATTTAATTTAAATTAATTTAAATTTTATAAATAAACATTTATAATTTATTTTTATATTTATAATAAATAAATAATAATTTTAATAAATTTGTAATAAATGCAATAAGATCTTGTTGGGAGTTGATGGAATATTAAGAACGCTGGACTTGAAGGCTGGAAGGTTTGAGTTCAAATTCTGTCTCAGATACTTAGTGGTGTGGCCCTCAGCAAATCACTTAACTGGGCCTCAGTTTACTCATCTGCAAAATGAGGCAATTTGACTGATGATCTCGAATGTCTCTTTTAGATCTAAATCTATGATCCTATCATTCCTTCCTCTGCTATAATGACACTGGCCTGGGACTGAGGAGATCTGGGCTTCAGCTCCAAGTCTCCTATTAATTTCCTGTGTGACCTCAGACAAATGATGACTTCCCCAGGTTTCAATTTCCTCACTGGTCAAAATGAGTAGAATAAACTGAATGACATCATCAGAACTCTTCCAGTTCTAATATTTCAGGAATAATTAGCTTATCAAGGATCTGCCAACTGGTACTCACATTTTGATGTCATTTTTATTAATGGTCCTTTATACACAGGGACTCAGCTTACAGGTAGGCAAGTCACAACTTCATGTCAAGCAGAAAAAAATACCTAAGAGTAAGATATCAGCCTCGAACTTCTTCAGGCCAAAGTGAATATTCCAGCATCTTTTTTCCTACTTTCTCATTACTAACATGTGACAGACACTGAAAGAAAGATGCAAGATCAGCCATTTATCTCCTCTCTGGCCGGTCACTAACACTTTAGATAAATTTCTAAACAGATTTCTTGTTTACCTGCATGTTAATAAAACCAACAGCTTCACCAGTTAGAATTGCCCCCACCCCCCCAAGCATTTGAACTTCCCGTGAGGTTTGGAAGCAATTAACATTCACAAGTAACAGAGCAATCAACATGGGGATAGCTAATGGGACTGGACAGAATCCAAAAACAGATATTAGGATAATGGTGAGTCACTGACATAGGTTAGGATGTTAATTCTAGAGGGCAGAACAGTGGAATGTTTGCAATAGCTTAGTTAGGGGCTGCTGTCACATTAACATATGCAGATTTCTATAGATGGCTCTTCTTTAGGAATAATCTATATTTCTTAAAATATATTTCTAAAATCAGGCATTTTTTGCCTAGGTATATCATTCAAATCCTAGTGAATACTAGGATGAAGTACATATTGAAATCAAGTTTATTTTTAAATTGCCTACCTGACAAAAATCTTTAAAATGTCATTCCCCACCAGTTTGGTTCTATAGACTATCTTTATCTGTTAGCTAACTTAGCAAGGATGAAATTCCACCTTGGCATTCTCCCAATAACTTTTTCCATTTATT
The DNA here is from genome assembly GCA_028658325.1 of Potorous gilbertii. NCBI lineage: Eukaryota > Metazoa > Chordata > Mammalia > Diprotodontia > Potoroidae > Potorous > Potorous gilbertii. Next base: position 206,582,969 of record CM053772.1, on the reverse strand, counting down.
TGTGAGCACACATTTTAACATGCGCAGGCCATTTACTTATTGAAAGTCACCAATATTCCTACTCAAAATAACTGAGCCCTCAAGTCCTTGCCAACTGCTTCTACTCCTACTCCTTTCTGAACAGTATCTAGTTGGAGAAAATGTTAGGCTTGGAAATCAGGGAAGCTGGGTTCAAATCCTACGTCCTTACTTCTTCCATCTAAAGGGCTAAAGTGAGTTGGGTCTGTCTCCACTATATCTCTCACCACATCTCATACATTCTTGAGCCACTGCCCTGGGTTCCCTCCTCCTCAGCTTAAAGTTCACCTTCAAAGCCTTCCACTGCTCCTTTTCTGTATGTGCCTAGTCCCTTCCTATCAACCAACTTCCCTCTCTCTCCACCTTAAAATTCTTCTTGAAAGTTCTTCCGACTCCTCTTGGGATGGAGAAGTTAAAGGTAGCACCAGTTATCTTCAGGTTTTTTTACCCGCAAATTGGAAGAGAATCCTTGGGAATTTTCACATTTATGCTAGATTTGATTAGTCATGAAATAGCATGATTGGCTTTGTTATGTAAGGCTTGGGAAAATAAATTCCCCCAGGGATAGGGCCTTTAAAATAAAAATCAGTCTGACAGTAAACTGTGGAAGATGATATAATTCGATAATCACCATTTATGTGGATTCCAATCTTTCTGTGATTCTTTTGTTTCCTCTATGCTTTTTGTCCCTCCAATGTCTTTGTAATTTCTCCTGCAGTTATTAAAGGGTTCTTTCTAGCTTTCTATATTTTCTCTCTTCCCTTTCTGCTTTGCCTGTCTATGTATGATCAAAGTTTATCCTTTTTTTAACCCCCTGTTTATCCATTGAATTACACCCAGCCACTGATGCACAATCTGCTTCCAGTGAGCTGAGTTCACTAAAAGCCTGTTTTGACAAAGGTTTTATACAACAGAATTCAAATTAAGGAAAAGTTATCAACAGACCAATACTTGGGAATCTATTACTTTATCTCTGTTGCAGCGGTTAAATATTTCTCTATGCCAACCACAAGGCTGGAAGATTAAGCGGCTAAGTGTAGTCGTCTGCTCTTTCTGCAAGGGCTCTCCACACATGGCTCAATCACCGGCTTACCCCCCTACATCATCCCCCCCATCCCCAGCAGCAGCAGCCAAGATTAAAGTGCTTCTGGTGCTATGGTAATCCAATCAGGGCCTGAAGTGCTTTAATCTCTACCATTCTGTCTAAAAACATTTTGGCAAAATGCCTTTCAACCCTGTTCTGCATTCCAGCTGGGTTGCGTGCTCATTTCTAATGGACCTGGGGAGGAAGAGGTGACCTCACTCACTCCATCCAACCTGCTCAAGATGTCTTTTTTTTACTATTATTAGCTTTCCTCTGGCTTGGATAGATCACAAAGCCCCTGCCCACACATTTCACATGCGTGGAAATGTTTTACATACGTCTAACTCCACAGTTGGCACATTCTGTGTATCAATAGGACGGCTAGGTGGCACAGTAGATATAGAGTTCCAGGTCTAGAGTCAGGAGGAATCATCTTCCTGAGATCAAATCCACCCTCACATACTTATTAGCTATATGACCCTGAGGAAATCACTTAACCTTGTTTGCCTCAGTTTCTTCAAATGTAAAAATGAACTAGAGAGAGAAATAGCAAAACAATTCCACTATCTTTGTCAAGAAAACCCCCAAAGGGGTCACAAAGAGACAAACATGGCTGAAAAATGTTTAAGGAGCAACAGAAGTATATCAATCTAAATGGATCTTCTTCAGTTCATAAAACTAGAGCAAACCAATTTTTCAAACCTTTTCCTTTCCAGAAAACTAGGATCAAATGTCTTACTGTGTGTTCAGTAAAGCTGTCTTGCTTTCAGATGGTGAATCTTGAGTTATTTGGAACTTCTAGATGGGGGCTTGATTTCTGAATAGCATGTAACACCCAATAATTCTTTCTGAATTTTTAGTTATAGCATATACTCTTATTATGGACTTTCTGGGTGTATAATATCTCTATACACAAAAACATCCACACAAGCACATTTTGAAAGCAAACTACTTATACCCTTCCCCAGGAAGAATGATTCCAATTGGAGAATAACTAAGAATGTTGGCTTCCTCTACTGAACAACTCCCCACAGAGAAAAGCAGATTAGTAGTAGGCATAGTGGTAGTGGTAGTAGTAGTAGTATTAATGACAGTAATGGTAGTAGGTAATAGTAGTAGTAGTAGGTAGTAGTAGTAGTGGCAGTAGTAGTAGTAAGTAGTAGTAGTTGTAGTTGTGCTGGTGTTGGTGCTGGTGCTGCTGGTGGGATGGTGGGGGAAACTTAGAAGGGCATCTAAATATGAGATATTCAAATACATTGACAAGAGCATTGGATTTATGGTCAGAAGAATCTCTGTTCTACTACTTACCACTTTGTAGAAAGGACCCTAGAGATTATCTAGTTCAACCTCCTCATTTTACCAGTGAAGAAACCTAGGGCTACAGAAGTAACATGATTTATCCACAATTCCACAGGTAGTTATGACAAACCTAGTATAAGCTCTGCCTTTCTCATCTGTAAAATGGAAGTAACACTCCTTTAGGATTACCAACTTTACAAAGTTATAAACTGCAAAAACTATGCAGAAATATGGATTATCACTACTTATATGGCACAGAGTGAATTTTCAGCTATTCTCATGTGAAGATTTTTGCCAACTTAAAAAGATGAACATAATTTTGTGTCTGTATTTGCACAATAGCCACCTGTTTCCATCGTGCGTGTGTGTAACTAACAAAGTCTAGTGAGCACCTGTGAACATAGAACATAGGGAGCATAAGATGCTGCTACATTGGAGAGGAGGGAGGTGGGCAGTCCTCTTGTCCTTGAAAAAAGACAAAACTGAAATTCAGAGTGCCTAAAGAAGAGGGAAGGGAATAAGAATTTATATGGTACCTACCATGTGACAGGTACTTTGTTAAGCACGTTTTACAAATTTTTTCTCTTCATAACCTCAAAACAACCCTGCAAAATAGGGTTTTATTATTAAGATGTTATCCCCATTTTACAGAGGAGAACACAGAGGCAGACAGAGGTTAAGTGACTTGCCCAGGGTCATATAGTTAGTAAGTGTCTGAGACTAGATTTGAACTCAAGATCTTCCCGACTTCAGGCCCAGGGTGCCACTGTATCCAGTTAAGGCAAGGGAAATATCTTCTACTTACGAGGCGGGGGGGAAGAATGTGATTTAATTTAGACATGACATAGAGACTTTCCCTGAAAGACTACAATGAAGCATATTTTCATCTTTCTGCCTAGATAATAAAGGCCCACCTGCAAGCCAGTCAGTACCAATATGTGGAGCCTAAGAAAGATTTTTTTTCAAGATTTAATATTGTCAAATTCCTGACACTACGTCACCTGTATGGGTCAAGCACATCTGACACTCTAGAAGGGTACCTAAAAATACTGGCAATAATCATATTTTTGAAAACTAATTCCAAATTTATTTGCCCAAGGGAAATTTTGCCATTTAAAATCATAGTGCAGGAAGTCCTTCCAAAAAGTGAATAATCGTCTCCAAACTATGGTTTATAAATCCAAGATGGTTTTGAATAATACATTAATTTATTTGTGCTTTTAATAACTGTTTATTACTTCTGCAGAATATGGTATTAAGTCCAGGACACGCATGCCTTCACTATTAGTGGATGTTACTGAAATCATGCTCATCATGAAGGGCCAGCTTAAAGGTTGCTTCCTTATGTAATGGATGAAGCACTGAATTTGGAGCTTAAAAGACCCGGGTTTGAAATCTGCTTCAAACATTTGTTGCCTGTGAGACTTTGGGCAAGTCATTGAATTTCTCTGGCACTGATTCTGTTTCTCAACAACAAAACGCCAGGGTTGGTCTCACCTACTAATAAGATGCCTTCCAATTCAAATTTTGTGACCCTGTGATCCCATGAAGTGAGCCCTCCATCTTTTGAACTCTGATCTTCTTAAGAATATTCATGTTTATTTTGCATTCCATTTTTTTGTATCTTATTACCCCCTTCATTCCCCCACCTAAGGTGATAAATTCTTATTGATTTCTGAAGCTCCAACATCTCATGATATGACGCCATTCACAGAAGAGGCACTAGATGCATTTTAATTGATTGAATTGAAGGAAGAGTTGAGAAAACCAGAGAAGAAATAGTTACACTCAAATGTCAACTCATTCACAGAAAGAATCCAAATGAAATGCTCTGTATTATCTTTAAAAAGAAAAAAAGTAGAGGAAAAAAGAAATGTAGTTGTTGAAAGACCAAAAGTGGGAGGGGGGACCCACAAGCCCACAGATTAAGTTGACCCAAGTCAATACAAAAGGCTTTGTGCAAGGGCACCTGCATTAATGGGATTTACAGTAGTAAAGTCCCTCAAATTCAATAGAGCACATAACCATGGATACAGGAATTATTTTTGAAATGGATGTCTTAAATAATATGAGGCTTAACTGAAAGGGGTGGTCATGGCATTTTGTGGGCTGCCAGCTATTGTTCTTGGTACTGAAATGAACCCCTCCAAGTAGCAAAATCCTTCCATTTACAAAATGAACCAAGTTACAAAAGGGTGGAACAGAAAGCAGTGATTGTTCAGTTGTTGACAGCTCACAAGATGGACCTCGGATCATCGATTAAGAACTGGTTCAGGGATCATCTAGTCTACCCTTTCACTTTAGAGATGAGGAAACTGACATCCAAAGTGACTCAGTTGAGTCAATCAAATGATTTGCCTCAGGGTGACATTCTTACCACTTGGAATGTGCCCTCAAAATGCTGATTCTTCTCTCCCTCCTCTCCTCTTTTTTACCTCTTCACCTCTGACCCTGAATGAAAGTTAATTATCTCACTGAACTCCATGACTATTCACTTGCCAAACAAATGGTGGAGAAACTATGAAAGCTTCATAACTGAATCTAAGTTAAATAATTCTAACACGCACATAGTGTTTGTGGGGAAAAATAACATGGTAAAATTTGAATATTTTTAGAAAGATCTACTTCAGGTTTTTCAAGTGTTCTCTTTTCTAAGCATCCAAAAAGTTCAACTAGACAAGGTGCATCATTCTACTGCAAATACCTAAAACAACATTAATCAGCCCCGTTTTTTTTCCCCAAAGAACGGATCTTAGCCCAAGGCTGGAAGACTTGATTACTGCCATAACAGAATATATTACACTGATTACTAGATTATTCAAATCTCATTTTTTAAAAGGTTGGGCAACATTTCCCAACATAATGCATACCAACAAACAGAGAGGTAAAAAACTTCAACTTAAGGCTAATATTCAAATGTCATCCATGCAGTGGTGCCATGATAATATATTTGTCTACCATCTTTTTTTAAAAGTCCATTCTACTTAAACAAATTAAGGGAAGGGAAATAGAAGGGAGGGAAGGGCTGAAGAGATAATTTTTATATAACCATGAATAGGATGTAAATTCCTTGAGGACAGATACTGTTTCACTTTTGTCTTTGTATCCCCAGTTTTCTCAGCAGAGTGTCTTCTACAGAGCATAAACTTAATATTAACATTTGTAGAATTGGATTACATATTAAATAATATCTTAGTGTTTCTGTTTCAGGAGTAGTGTTATGTTTTTTACCTGCTGACCTATAATTCTACTTTAACAATTCAGGGTACAAGAAATTTGGGGGGATATAATAATTCAGATTCATAATACTAATCAATAAAAATTTTATATTAGAGACATTGATATCAAAATTTTAAAGATCAAAAGGAAAGCTTGTTAAAAACCAAAATAACAAGGACATGTAACATTCAATATTTTGTCAATGTAGTGGATCAATGATCTCCATGTTGTATGTATTTATTCCCTTTGGCAATTCAGTTCAAAACTCATCCAAGAACTCTGATCAAATTCAAGTAAGCCATTAATGAGAATCTTTAAAAAAAAAACTGTGTCCAGGAAACAAACAGTATAATGTACCCCCATTATATCATCTAACCAAAGTATTATATTCTTTCTACTGGCATCCACTTACTTTCATGTAATTTCCATAAGGGCACCATCTGTATTTACATAAGAATTATCTAAGTAGTCATCTAGCAATCTTCAAACATAGGTGATATTTAACTTTTCTTAGGGGATCAATTTTAGAATCAGGTTAAAGAACTCCTAAATCATAGAGTCCTTCATTGACACTTACGAGCCTGACTCTTAGATCTCTTGGTGCTAGATGTATTTAAAAGAGCTTTCACAAGCATTAAATATATGGAAATTTCTGTTTATTGATATGTAGAATCCTGAGTATGTGAAGTTTTCTCTATATTTGATGTAAATGATAGAGCATCAGAAATCAGTTTTTAATGATTATTTTATGTTTATATTAGATATTTATCTTGTTTACTTTGCTGAACATTTTTCCCTTTTTTTAAATTCTGCATTACAAGAGAGATGGGAATTAAGGAACAGACATATTAGAAAGTATAGATTGTGGTTTAAAAAAAGGAAAGACAAAGTATTATTTTAAATAAAAAAGAATGGCATACAAGAGGCAGGAATTATTTTTTTCTCTTATATTTGGCATATAATAAAATTAAACCTTTATTAGGTCAGTTAAGTAGTGCTATGGATAAAGTACTAGACTTTAGAAAAAGTGGGTTTGAATCTTATCTCAGACTTATTAGCTATGTGACCCTGGACAAGTCACTTAATTTCTCTCAGCCTCACTTTGCAAATTTGTAAAAATGTGAAGAAGAATACTATCTATCCCATAGACAGTGATATTGTGTTGGGAGGTTCAAATAAGAAAACATGCATAAAGCATTTTGCAAACCTTAAAACGCTATTTAAATGCTTTATTATTGTACCATTGGAATCAATTTTAGACACTAAAATTTTTAAGATATAAGGCAAAAAAATTGAGAGTTTTAAAAGGGTCATAAAATTGATCAAAGGATGGAAAATAAATTCTATATGGAAGAATTAAGGGAAATACAGCTCTTTGGCCAGAGCAGAGAGGGTCAAAGGGTAACTTTATTGCCACCTTTAAGTATACAAAGAGATTTTTTAAAAATAATACTTGATCAATCCTTGTTCAGTCCTCTTTCCATGTGCAGAGGACAGAACAAGAGGAAAGTGCTTTTAAATAGGCAAAATATATTTTAGTTGTAGATAAAGAAAAACCCCTGGCCCATCAGAGTAATAAGGTACTGGGACTTATTGCGGCCAGGAAGGTTCTGAAGTCTTACTGGAGATCTTCCAAGTGAGAATAGACAACATCTGTCCTGAAAAGTTTCAATATTCATCTGCCCCGGAAGTGGCTGCCAGATAAACTTCTGGATTACTTTTCATTTCTCTGATTCCACCAAACCAGCTTCCAGGGTCCCAAACCTAATAGAATGGAATGAACAAAGCCCCCCACAGTCACTTAGCCCTGCACAGGGGAGGTACCCTCTCTCCACATGTCTATGATCACTCAGGAAAGAAAAATGCAGACATATTCTTTAGTCAGCCTAAACACAGGGGCTGGAAAAATGAGTTCAAGGCAATTTGTTCTTTATACATCCTGGCATTCTAAAGCATGTTAACTCAGATATTCTAAAAACAATTCTTACCTTAAGGTCTTTAAACTTGACTTTTTTAAAGAAGATTAGATGATAGATGGATAGATAGATAATTGATAACAGTATTCTACTAAAAATCAATTTCCTTTGTATCCAATTTCTATGTATTTTAAGTCATTATTCTGAGAAGGGTTCTATACCATTAAGTCTATCAAAGAAGTCCATGAGCCAAAATGGTTAAGAATCCTTGATTTAACCGGAAAGCGTAATAAACAATATATGAAGCAGTTGAGTTTTTTAAAATAATTATTGATGGTCAGAAGACAAAGATCTAAAAAAATACAAAATAGCCTGGGTGTCTAAGACACAATACAATCACTTTGTATGATCATTGCTAATACGGTTCAATTTAAATTACAATCTCATATTTGACATAATTATATATAACTGAATACTAATAAAAATTGCTGCCTTATATTTCAAATTAGTAATTATGGTAGTAAACATTAACAACATGTCAGCTATGAGATGGTGATTTGTTCTGAGATGGATTAGAAATCCTTATACTCTATAATAATTTTAATTACATCTTCGCAGCAAGAGAGGGTGGAGCATCCTTGTGATCCAAGTGCATTCTGGGAACCAGTAATTCTTCTCACTTAGTCCTAACTCTGCCTATGATGGTAGGAAGTAAGGAAATCCGCTATCTTTACTCCACCCTGCAAAGGTTATTCTACTCCTCCACTACAAGTGAAATGGGTACTTAATGATGAACATTCCTAAAGAAAAAGAAAAAAAACTTGTTCTAATTCTACCCACAACCTTCGCTCCTCCAGTTTATACACACACACACACACACACACACACACACACACACACACACACACCAACTATCAACCTAACTACCTACTTTGAGTAGTTTTTGTTTCTCCATCTTTAAAGTCATAGTAACCCTTGACCAATCCCTCATAGCCATGTTGGCATCATATCCCTTAAAATGATTACCAGTGCTACACTTTTCCCCATCTTCCAGGTCTCTTTTTCTAGTTCTTTCTTCTTACTCTTTGTTTAGCCAAAAATAAATTACTTCCTATAGTGTCACTTTCCCAGTGAACTTCAAGACTGTTCTTCCTTTTCTCTCTTGTCACACTTGTCTCTGCAACTCTAACCATGTTCCCTAAATTTGCCCATTGCTGCTTGTCCATGCCCAACCTAGTGACCCAGACTGATGAAACTTTAATGTCCCCAGGCTATGAGCTGCAAGACACAATGAGTTCTCATTCTCTCCCTCTCTCTCTCTCTCTCTCTCTCTCTCTCTCTCTCTCTCTCTCTCTCTCTCTCGTTGCCCTGAAAAGATATATCTGGAATCAGGTCATTCTACAACAGAGACAAACCAAATCTTGGATCAGAAGTATTTTCACCACCACTACCACTCCTCATCTTGCCAAAATCACATTTTCACTTTAATTTTTTAAGGGAGTGGAGAGTTGGTAACTTGTTTATCCAGAAATATTTTTTTTCTTCCTTTGTCTATTTTCTACCCTTTAAGATGTCTGGGTCTTTTGGCTTCTCCCCTATTTTCATGAAAATCACACAGAAGCAGAAGGTCTGGGTTCAATATTTTGCTCTGATGTGTATAAATTGTGTGACCCTAGACAACTCACAGACCTGCCTGGGCCTCAGTTCCCTCATCAGCAAAATGAGAAGCAAGGTGGATCAGGTGATCTCTGAGGTCCAAATTCTGTGATCCTAAGCTTTGGTTGCAGGGCCTGTTTGCATGTGAGCCTTCTGGCATGATGATAAGCACCTGGAGTTTTGTATGTGTGTGTTTCCAAAATGCTTCAGGTAAAATATTCAGGCAAACAGACTGGATGGCTAATTAGAAAACTCTCTGAAACCATGAACCCCATTAGCATCAGTGAAACAAGCAGGGACTACTCATTAATGCCATTGTCCTTCAGTGAAGGGAAGCTGCTTCTGAGTGTAATACATCTAAGGCACAGGACTGATCATGCAGGCTCAGGTACAGTATTCACTATTAACTTTAAAAGTATGCCAAATCAATTAAAAACCATTTTAAAGGAAAGGAATAAAATTTAGTTCTACCCAAGTGCAGCCCAGGCTCTAATTTATCTTCGAGCCACTTTGAAGGGATTTTACTTGGTGTTTAATCTAACATTCATTGGAAAGGGTAATTCTCACGAAATTACCATAGCATCTCCTGCATCATTTAATGCAAATGTTCCCATTCTTGAGGAATGAAGAGCAGTTTCTCCCAATAAAAACTTCCATCAAGGTGTAAAGTGCTGGCCAGGGCTCTGCTTTAAAGAACAAAAGGCAGTGGCTGGAAAAGAAGCTGGGTTCCATTTAAAACTCTGCCGGCATCCCTCTGACAAATGGTATTCCAAATATAGGTTATTCACAACATGTTTGTTATAAGGCAAAGGAATATGAATGCTCGGCAGTATCTTCCTTTACAAACATGTCAAGACTTGTGAACCCTTAATGAAATGCAGTACTTAAGAGAGGCTTGGAGAATCAGCAAAGAGGGTGGCAGAGAAGACAGGGCTTGTGGGAAAGGCAGCATTAGAGTGGGGGTCACAGGGCTTTAGCTTAGCCACTCAGGACCCCAGATTCAGAAATGGACAGAACCTTAGATAGAGATCAGAGAGTTTGCCCCTTCATTTTACAAATGAGGAAACTGAGGCCTTGTGTGACTACAGGCAAATCACTTCCTCTCTTTGGGTCTCAGTTTCTGCAAACATCTGTAAACAGAGGTATTTCCATCAGATGATCTTTAAATTCTGCTCGAGTGTTAAATCCATGATCTGAGCAGGGCACGATTCCATGGGCTGGGGAATGTTTATTTCAATGGTACATTTTTATGATGATGATGATCCCACAGTCTGATCAGACCTTAAAAATAGAAGTCCTTTTCCCCCTCTGTTTGGACATCTAAAAAAATTCCCATGAGGCACAAACCTTCTGATATCCAGATGAAAGTCTGGGAAAACTTGGAATACAGTTTATCCCAGTGGGATATTTTTAGCCGTGCTACAGAAGTGAGTTGACTTTGCTTTTATATTTAGCAGTTATTTCTACTACAGACTGGGGTAGAGCCTTTCTCATTCCTTAAGCAATTCTTCCCTGGCCCCTTTCATGCAACTCAACTGCTCTGGTAGGTTGCATCACCTACCAGCCAAAAGTCACCATCCCTGGAACTTCTGCCTCAGTTTGAGGGTGTAGTTTGGGGCTTTCAAGATAGCAAAAACCCTCCCCAAAAGGAAGCCCCACTAATGTTTTCTAATTAAAATAATCAAACTTGGCCTCAAGGAAAAAGGAGACAATGCACCTGACTTCTCTCCTTTCTATGCAGTGGTGAGGGACATTCAGTGTGGAACATTGCAGCTGAGACTAAGTTGTTGGTTAGGTTTTCTGTGCTCGCGCTCTCTCTCTCTTTCTCTCTCTCTCTCTCTCCCTCTCTCTCTCTGTCTCTGTGTGTATCTGTGTGTCTGTCTCCATCTCTATTGCTCATCTTTATTTCATAGAATGGCTTTCTGGGGAGGAAGGAAAAAGGAGATATTTGGAAATGAATATGATGTACAAACAAAAGACATCAATTAAAAAGTCTTGCACGAAAGAGATGGTAGACATATATGCATACACCAAAAAAAGAAATGTAATTTAAGGTTTAGAATCCAGAAAAATCAAATGTAAGAAAAAAAATAACTTCACAGTTGCTGGTTTTTATGAGTTGATAGCCTCATTCATCCAGCTAATCAAAATTATTAAACATGCACATTTCCCTCCCCACCTTTCTATCCCATATCTTAATCAGAGAAGAAGCCCTATTGTTTTGCTAGTCACTTAGGCAGATACGTGGGTTCTTAGGTGAGGACTTATTCCTGTGTCTGCCTAAAATACAACAAATGATGAAACTGGCCAAAATTCATCCAAAGCCTATACTATACACACCTACTAATCTGTCAAAAGAGGTGTACCCAATTCTACTGACAAAAGATGTGTTCTCTACCACCTGAATCTTTAGTGTTTATCTATAAAGTATTGCTTTAATTTGAGAAAAGACATTTATTGTCATGTAAGGCCAACACCAACACCTACAGATCAGTACTTTTAAATCATCATCAATCTTTAGTCCATACAATACAGGAAGAAGAAATGCTTATTTAAATATCTGTACATACAGCAAAACTCTACTGACATCAGCATATTACAAAAACCAATTTTCTTACATCAACTCATATCTACTTCTAATTCTGTAGCATAGCTCTGGGGAGTTGCTACAAGGTCTGTGTAAACTGAAAATCTAAATAACATTATGACGCCTATTACAGAACTAATTTATAATCTAATACCCCAGTTGAATTTAATATCCTATTTATTTATTCAAGCAAACTATCTGGAAAAGATATGTCACATCATAATGCAGTTCTTATGAAAATGAAAAAATAAAGCAGAATTTTAAAGGATGCATAATTGTTAGGGGCAGGTACAAGCAGGAAGAATTCTGGTATCCCTCACATAAAAGAAAGACCTTTTAATAATTGGAATTGTTGCTTTATAACACAATTATAGTCAATTTCTCTACTTTACATCAAATTTACAACTTAAAAAATGTGATTCCTATTAATGTTATCAGCTCTGCACTACTGCAGCATAAACTGTTGGCCAAACAGATGCCTCCTCGTCAAGTGTCTTTAACAGTTCCATTCGCATGCTGGCATGCGTAATGGCATTTCATAGTAGTATTTACAAGCCCATGCTAGCAATAGAGATCAAAATTTGTGTACCCCCACCCACACACACACACACAAACACTTGTGACTCAGACTTGCAGTTTCTTTGGTAGAGGAAACTCCCTGTGTGAAAATTCCTTGTGCCAATAGAGAACAACTACTAACCTATGACAAATTCTTCGTAAGCTGTCTAGGCCACTGAGATCTTAAGTGACTTGCCCACAATCACACAGCCTGTTTATGTCAAAAGAAGGTCCCGAACACAGATCAACCTGGCACGAAGACCAGGTTGCTAGCCTCATATATTACATTTTTCCATCACCACCATAGTCTAGACTCATGATTTCATACATGTGAGGAACTATGAAAAGAAATACAGACCTATTTCTCTGAATATAAAATTTTCCACTAATTTCTGTTTCTTAAGGGAGTTATGAAAAGGAAACAAAGTATTGTGTTCCTGAGACGTTTCAGGACACAAAGCTACAGGAAGCATAAATATGAAAACACTTAGGGGATAATTAAATGCTAGAACCAGACAATCCTAGCCATCCAGGTTGGCAGAGGGAACATTTTATGAAAATTTTGCAGACCTCAATGGTACATTTATACAAGTATCAAATGCCCAGGAAAAGGACAGTCACTAATTCCAGCCAACTTTTATAACATTCTTCCCTCCCCCCAGACACCAAAATCCTCAGGAAATTTTGTTAAAGGTACACTGCCAGACTTGGGACCAAAACCCAATTTTCTCTCTGAACTAAAAAGCCAAAAACAGAGATACTCGTCCATTTATTTCACATAATGCAAAGGTAGAGAAAAGAGAGAGAGCCAAAAAATTTCAGTGTGCATGTGTACATATGTGTACTTACATGCATAAACAGGTGCATTCACATAGGATTGTCTTAAAAAGTCAAAGTAACCTGGATGGCTATTTCCAGTTTTTGTGGGAAAAAGCTAGCTGAGAGAAAAACCAGGAGAAAGACTTTGTCCAGAGTGGGAGGAGAAGAAGGATGATAAGAGGCATGGAAGGTTGTGGGAGGCACAAAGGGGTAAATTTAATCTTGACAAGAGGGAACTTCCAAAAAATTAGCCCTGTGACCAAAAATGCAATGAGCTGCCTCAGGATATTGCCAAATACTGGACTACTACAAGGTAGAAAAAATTCTGTTCACTTGGGGGTTATATAAGATGATCTTTGAGTTTCCTTCCAAAAGAGATTCTAAGTTTCTCATCTACAAGATGGAGAAAATTGTACTTGTGCTACCCAAGACGCTGGATTGTCGTGGGGCTCAAATAATACAATGGAAGTGAAAGTACCCAAGAAACCATAGGGCTATTCGAATATACCATATTTCTATGCCCACTCTATTCCCCAAATTATCTATTATTAAAGAGTTGCAGGTAACCTTTATCCCCTTGGAAAATGGCTTGCTACATCAACATCCTTTCTTCAGCTTACTCTTAACTATCAAAAACCAAAAAATAAAAGAAGACCCTAGTTGATGCCCCTGAAAGAAGTTGTCATACACCTGAATGACAAATCTCCTGTTCTTGAACTGCTGGAGGCAGTAGCCAGCCATAGAGCTATTCCAAGATCTCAGTGGAAGTTAACAAGGTTGGCAGCAACAGCAGAAATTCTCCAGTTTAAGAGAATTCAGGATTAACTGGGTTTAAGACCTCTCCATACATGATCCCAACACAGAGGAGCTGGTCACCTGGTTTGTCTAGCCTATTACTTTCCCAGTACCCAATGCTTGATTCCTGACCCTCATCCTTAGCACCCCACTCCCATTCATTAGCCCTCCTTGGACCTTAATAGTATCACATACTTAATTGAAGGTCACCTAAGAAGGAAAGTAGTTAAGACCAGAACCTCAGTCCTCTGACTTCACATCAAGGATGCTTTCCACTTGTCTTCTCTACACATTGCTACTGTGTCAGGCTTACACAACTTCTTCATCTGTGACCTAGAATTCTGCTACAACTTGGAATATTCGATTCTAAGATGTGTATTCCCAGCTACCAATTTTTGCTTAGTCATACTGTGCCCACCATTTTCCCCTCCACCAACCCCATTTGTCTTCCTTCCACACACTCATAGGAAGACTGGTAATCTGTAAGGAGTCCATGATGTCCCAGTT
>CM053772.1:206515483-206568011 GCA_028658325.1 Potorous gilbertii | reverse complement strand
CTCTCCCTCTCCCTCCCTCCCTCCCTCTGTCTTCTCTCTGTTTGTGTGTTTGTATCTCTCTCTTCTCTTCTCTTTCCCCTACCTCTCCTCTGACATGATGTTAATAATATGCTAGTGAATTAAGGTATGCTGCTGATAGATGCTAGATATTCCATACTTTTAAGGTATATATCTGGGGCAGAGATAAGCAAGAATTCATTGTGCTTGAAAACAGCAGGAGATCTAATTGGCCTTTCTCTGGGAGGACTATTATTATAGCATCCCAGCCAAATTCAACTGGAAGGAGGTCATCTAGACCATACCCCCTGCCTTAAGGCAGGGTTGCCTTTCACTATCTCCAGAACAGGTATGCATCTCTCATCTATAATGCTGACTACTATTTTGCAAAACTGATATGCAAGGTATCCCTCCTTATAAAGCAAAACTAACAATTTCAGGAATTAATTTGACACGCATTGCATTAAATTTATACTTATGGAATTCTGCAACCTGCTCTCTCTTCCCATTCTACTTATGGGACCCATCGTCGCTTCCAAGCTTTCTAAATAAATGATAAATAAAGTCCAGTCCCCAGAAGGAGATGAGGAAGGACAGAAATGTTTGTATTTGCCTGTAAAGTCAAGCCATGCAATGGATAAAAGCTGCATCTTCCTGCTTGATCTCTGCCCCTATTCTCCAAAATCTCCACTGTTTTTCTTTTACCCCAAGTGAAAATAACAGAAGAAAAAAATTCTTCACTTATAGTGCTCCACATAGTTGAAAATGCAGGTAATACCACCTATGATTTATCATATTATATATTTCCTTTGGGAAATTTCTCCATCTTGGGTTTTATTTGTTTCTTCCCATAGAAGTATACCTCTGATTACATAGAAGAGAATGAAAAAATAGCATTCAACATTAATAATAACTGTTAGCATGTATATAATGCTTTCAGGTTGGTAAGGCACTTTACAAATACTATCTCATCTGAATGTCACAACCTTCCTGTGAAATAGGTGGTAGTTATCCTGTCCACTTTACAGATGAGGAAATTGGGGCAAGCAGACATTGTGACTTACCCACAGTCACACAGCTAGTAAGCGTATGAGGTTGAAGTCAGGTCTACCTGATCCCAGACCTAGCATTCTATATACTGCGTTGCCTAGTTGCCTCAAAAACCATCATGGCCTCATGGCCAACATTTATTGAATGCATCTGTCATGAATTCCTAGGCAAAGCACAATGGACTTGGCTTAGTATCCTGGCTCAGACACTTACTAGCTGTGCGATAATGAATGCATCATTTGGTTTCTATAAGCCTCAGTTTCCCCATTTTTAGAATAAAAACATTTCCACTCCCTACATCACAAGATTGTCATGACGAGCTCTGCAAATAACAAAGTCCTTTTCTACAACAATCCTGTGATGTAAGGAGAAGGAATGTTTTTACACCATGAAGGAACAAAAAACACAGACAACCTGCAAAAGTCAGTGCTATCAACAAAGTATAAAAAGAATGCAAGGAAAGAGTCAGAGCACAGGGGATAGATCCCTTGAGATGAACTGAAGGGAAGACATAGGAAAGAGTCCAAATACTGGCAGGTGTAGATGAACTGCACTCAGTGCAGAACTACCATCTCAATTTGGCCACATATCTAGGAGATCATCACCATTGTCATAGCTGTATGGGTTCTTATTTCTGATGCTTTGCCTCATTCTTAGACTTGGTGACTCAGAAGTAGGATGTCTTCTATGGGAGAGAGGAAAGATACTAAGAACCCACAAGCTGAGGCTGAGGATAGCTCAAGGACTCTCATCAAGTTTAAATATACTGTACAATTGGGGTTTTTTTTGGTCCATATCTGTAATTTTATTGATGTAAAGAACATCCAAGAAAAAAAACTTCCTCTGAAAAATTAATGTCAGCAACAATTTTGTGACTTATTTTCTTAAGAGATTTGCCTGGAGGCACCAAGAGGTTAAAGTGATTCATTCAAGGTAACAAAGTCAGCTTGTGAGAAAAGCAGAGGAGACTTGATCTGAAGCTGTCTCCTTAAATATAGGGGCAACTAGGGAGATAATAGTAGATAGAGTACCAGACCTGGAGTGAGGAAGACCGGAGTTCAAATCTGAGCTCAGACACTTATTAGCAGGGTGACTTTGATGAAGTCACTTAACCCTGTCTGCCTCAGTTTCCTCATCTGTAAAAGGAGCTGGAGAAGGAAATGACTAACTACTTGGTATCTTTGCAAAGAAAACCTCAAATGGGTTTACAAAGAGTCAGACATGACTGGAATGACTTAAACAACTTCCTAAGTCCAAGAATGACTTTTTATCCTTTACATCACACTAAATAATTGGACTTGCACATATCCTGTATTTTACAGCCCAAGCCTATGGGCACATCAATCCAAATATAAAATAAAAAGCAGGATATACGGATATATCGGTGACATATGTGATGTTCTGCCTTCATGTAGGTCATTCAGTACTAGCATCATGAATTCACCATCCCTCCACCTCCCATACTTGTCTCTGGCCCATATTTTCACTCAGCTGGTGCCACTGTGACATGTTGCTAATGACTCATTAGATATTTTCCACAGAAAGAAATCTGTTTGCCAATAACACAAATACCTTTCTTCTTGGTTTCACTTTTTACTTTGGCGTATCTTGTTTCCTCCAGAAGCCCATATTGTTCTAATATTTTTTTGTTTTTTTGATGATGAGCCAAAAATATGTCAGTTAGTTCTCAGGTTTTATGGGACCCTGCCTATCACTGCTCATCAGCAGCCAAACCCTTATCTGTTCAAAAAAAGGTCTCTGTATAAGCACTCTAGATATTTCTGAGACAATTAGCTGGAAAACCTGAAGCCAGATAATACAGCAACCCAACCAAGTTGACATAACTTGACTCTCTTAAGGAAACCTGCATACCTCTCTTACTTCCAGTGAGGGAGTGTAAAATCTGCCACAGGAAACCTTTAATTTTTCCTAGCAATCACCATAATGGCTCATTCCTAAGTGACTAATCCTACTCTGAATTATTTTTCTTCCATATATACCTGTCATGATTGTTTTCTAATTTTTTTAAATGATTAAAAATGTTATCACTTTTGAAGAAAGAAACTGAGGCTATGGAGGAAAGGACTGACCTCCAGAGAGCTCGATCAGGAGGTGATTGATGAAATAGCTATGGTTTTAAGCATAAGATCAACTACAGTAATAATATTGTTAGCTTCCATATTCCCTATAAGCTACCACTGGAATTGGCCTTGAATTTTCCCTTTCAGATATTTTAAAATCTTAGACATGCTCAAATATTCATTCAACTGGCTCCCTAATCCCGCATTCCCGGCAGCGTTTCAGATCCATTAGATCAGGAGTTCTTCATCTTTGCTAAGGCATGACAGACTAGTGAAGTCTATGGACCTTTGCTCAGAATAATGCTTGTAAATGCTCACATACATGTGTGTATGTGTATTTGTATGTATACACATATATAATATATGCATCTATATGCATGTGTGTACATATATATTTATATGTGTATATACGCACATATATAGAGTACTGTGCATCATATATGTATATAATTACGCAGTAAACCAGTTCTATTCAAATGGTTATTAAAATATTTTTCTCATCCATGTTCATGGATCCCTTGGAATCTATCCATGCCTATCACCCTGCAATGGAATCCATGGATGCTGGGTAAAGAACAGCTACATTAGATGATGTGATAGATTTAGTTCTGGACTTGAAGTCAGAAGACTTGGATTCCAGGGGTGGGGAACCTTCAGCCTTGAGGCTACATGTGGCCTTCTAGATCCTTGGTTGGCCCTTTTGACCAAGTCCAAGTTTTACAGAACAAATCCTTTCATTAACGGAGTTTATTCTGGGAAATTTAGGTTCAACCAAAGGGCTTCACTTGAGGGCCTAGAAGGCCACACATGTCCTCAAGACTGCAGGTCCCCCCAGTCTCCAGCCTGGGATGATACTGTATGAATGAAGACAAGTCATTTCTGTCTGAGCCTCAGTTTCTATAAAAATGGTTTTAGCAATACTAGCACTGATGATGTAAGTTTGAGTCACTATAAATATGAACTATATCAAGAGGGTCTAGCAGCAAGAGCCTGTGGCTTGCAGTCAGGAAACATAGGTACTAGTGGGAACTCTGCCAGTTACTGACAGGGAGATTCTATCCATTCATTAAAGCTCTCTGGGCCTTGATTTTCTCATATAGAGGAAGAAAGAAAGGACAGAGGAAGAGAAAGCAGAAAAGAGGGATAGAAGAAAGAAGGGAGGATGGAAAATTAATTTCTACTCTTTCTGAGGAATTCTATACGCTAGCAACTGTGATTAAAGGACAGAGGAAACAGATTGAAGTTGGGGTCCAGAATTAAACATAGCTTATTTCCCTTCTCCACCTCAACTGCAACAGTTTAATATATAGGAGAACCAAAGTTAAAATAAATTGTAGAATTAGAAGGAACCTTCAAAAGGTCACCTAGTTATAATATCCAAGCAACATAGAAAACCCCTCTATAATATCATAGCTGTACTTGCACACTTCTAGTGATGGGTAACTCACTACTTCACAATGCAGATTAATCCATGCAATGTTGGAAAGCTCCAAAATCAAATAATCCTTAAAGAAGAAAAGACACAAATGACCAATATACATTCCAGCAAGGCTGGTAGGGGGAGGAGGGTTATAAAGGAAAAAGCAATTTGCCTTGATGACAATAGATGAGCTGACTGTCCATCTGCATAAGTGTGAGCCTCATGTAAGCTAATGGAGACACATCCTTCTCTCCTACTGGCTACCTCCTTGGGTCACTGCCCAGTGCCAACAGCAGGAGATCTACCGAAGTACCAGACCTGGAATAATTGCCCTTTTCACCCTACTTTGGGGACAGCTCTTACCTCCCTGATCCTTTAGCTTCAATCTCTGTATCAAAAAATAAAAATAAATCATTACCTGGCTCTATCTGCCCTCGAGTAGGATTTGTACTGATACAACAGCATATTGTATCCTTGCTAGAGTAGTTCCAAATAGATAAGAAAGAAAGATATAGCCTTTTATCCTGATACCAGGTAAACTTAGACACTGTGGTATGGGGTCCACCCTATGAGTGGGAACACTATGCAATGCCAGCCTTTGGGCTGGCAAAAATGAGTTACCTTGATAACAAGATCTCTGTAAGGTAACAACATAGGTTACTCTGGAACCAACATCTCAAAAGCCTTGGTTTCCTGAACACAATCAAGATGTGTATTTCTTTCTTTCTTTCTTTTTTAAACAAGGAAGTCACCAAATATTTTCACTAAGAACCGGATGAGCAACCAGAAGCCAGAGCAGAATGGTGCCCAGGGCAGCTTTTCACTTCAAAGAAGAAATGATCACATTACAGTAAGAGAAGCTGAAAAAGTTTTACTCGATGTCACCAAGTCTCAGAAAATGGCTACACTTGACCAAACTGGAGATGCAGCCAATATTTGGCCTAAAACCACCCAAAAGCTCCTGGTCAGGGATGGCTTTGTTTTTGTTTTTTTAATTCCAAAGCAAAGGTTATTTTTACAGACCTAACTCTTACCTTGTCCAGCCATTTCAGGAGATTATAAAGTCTCTAATAGGCACATCAAAAACCAATTATCAACTATGGGGCAGCAGTTACAGGAATAACTCAAGTTCAAGATGAAAGGTTCACAATGAGGATGATTTGAAATACAAATATCTTTCAGAATTATAGAAATAAACCTTGGGGAGAAATAACAAAATGTGTTTTATGACACTGTAATGAATAATAACATTTCACGCTAATAACACTTGGGGAAGAACATGGGGGAGGACTAGCACTAAGTGAAAACAGAAACTTCCCCCTAATCTCACCAATATTTGTGTTGGAATGGGACATGCACTAACAGGCTAAAAGAAAAGTCTATTTTAAAAATCTTCAATAATGAAATACTCGAAGATTTTCCCTTCCATTTTTGACAGAATTTTTAAACCTTGAAAAATAAAAAGCAGCATTCACCAAGGGTTTAAAGTTTACAAAGGCACTTTATATGATTTACCTCATTGGAGCCTCACAACAAATTTTCACAATAGGCTCTATAGATATTATCTGGCCTATTTTCCAGATAAGGAAACTGAGGCTAGGGGATGTTAAATGTACTGCAGTTGTGAATTGGGAGTTGATAGACCTACATTAAAAATCACAGTCTGTCGTGTGTGATATTGGGCAAGTCATTTCACTGTTTTTAAACAGTCAGTGGTTCCCTTTTGTCTAGTAGATCAAATTCCTCAGCATGAGGTACAATTCCTTTCACCAACTGGATCTATTTCAGTTATTTAACTCCTTTCTCAAGTAGGTCTTGACAAAGTATGGTATAAAAGTTCCTGCCAGCTTCATGCTTTCCTACTTGGATGACCTGGAGACTCTAGGTGGGTGTATGCTATAGGAATACTTGGTTTGCAGTGTTGGAAGCTAACCCAGGAGAGTGAGAGGAAAACTGATGATGAGTTAAAAGAGAAAGTTAAGGTTGAGTATGAAGGAATGAGAATGATGAGGACTGAAGGACAGATGAGTAGAGAAAGAGTTGGTCTAAGTCAGTAACTAGAGGAGAACAGGCTGGCAGAATGGGAACAAGTAAGACATGACAAGGGAAGGGAAGGAAGTCTCCCACATTCCCAAGTAGTCACTCTGTTGAAGAAAGGTAGTCCTTTAAATCTGGCTAATCCAGCACTCCAGGGCAGCCTCACAAACATTCTGGCCCCTTTATCTCTGTTCATATTGGTTACCTCCCCTGGAAATGCCAGGTTTTTCTCCATTTCACTGATTCAAAACTTCTGTATTCTCCAGTGCTGACCTCTTCCATGAAGATCCTAGAGTGACTACAGCCCATACTTAACTCCCCTTTATTCTAAAAGAACTTTTGGTGTCTTGAGAAATTGACTCATCCTCTTTCCCCCAAACCTGATCCTCCTCCTGACTTCCCTTCCTTCTCTTTCTGGCTCTCCTATTCATCCAAGATGACTAGAAAATTCTGAGTCATCTTTGGATCCTCCTACTCCTTCTCTCTCATATCCAATTAGTCACCAAGGCTCATGAATCCTGAAATATTTTCCATGGCCATCCCCTCTTTGGTCCCAGAGACACCATTCTGGTACAGGTCTTTTGTACTTCTATTATATAACTCCCACATCAAAAGTAATCTCATGACACACAGAGCTTGGGTTCACTATGGGGAATCTTCCTCACTTTCTTGGCTTATAGCCTCTACCCTTGAAACCTGAGAAAATATATGCCTGGGCCCCCATCATTATACTGAAGCTGAGTTTCCATTTTCAAGCACACAGTTCACAGAAGAAGAAAATTGTATTAAATGAGAAAAAAATAACAGATTTCACTGAATGTGCAACCAGTAGTGCCAAAGATGTGTCTAAAACCCAACAATAATTTATAATTCCAAATATGGCTCCCCTCAGAGAAGACCCTGCCTTAGCCCTCTGCTCCCTTCCAGTCAAAGGTAGGAAATGAAGGGAATAGAAAAGAGGAATATTTGTATCCCCTGGCTCCCACTTCCAGCCATTCCTCAATGTTCTCTCTTCTGTAACCATTCTAGTCATGTGGCCAGTTTCTCAGACAAGTTAAGGATAAATGTCAGCTTTCTGTGCTATCTACTTCATTCAAGATGAGAGGGGAAACACTGCAGAGATCTTCTGTCTCCTTGCTTGGTACTACCACTTTCCTCTATAGGTCTTTTCTCTTTCCTCATTTCCTCAATCTCTCCCATTTAACATGTAAACCATAGTCCAGATATTTTATTTTTCCCTAGCTATTCAAAGGGGAAAGGAAAAGGAAAGAGAAAATTATTCAGCATTCAGTGTATTTGTACATTATCAAAATAGTCTTATAACCAGTTTCTACTCTGTGTTTTATTCTACCCATTGCAGTCAGATTAATCTTCCACTAGCACAGCTCTGATCGTGCTCTTCCCCAGATCAGGAAATTATTAATTGCCTTCAATGATCCCAAGCTGCTCATTGCCACAAAAGCTAGTCTTTTTAGAACATCAATATTCTCTCAGTGATGCTAAATGGCAGAGAATCATAGGCTTATAGATTTAGAGCTGGGAAGGACCTTAGAGGTCATAGAGTCCAGCCCTCCTATTTTAGAGATGAGGAAAGTGAGATTTTACTCTGAGTGTAATAAACAAATCTATAATACTGTTACTAGTAAAAAAAAAAAAAAGGAAGTGACTGCAAGTCATTCACCAATTGATAAATAGTCAAAGGATATGAACTGGCAGTTTTCAGTTGAAGAAATCAAAGCTATTTATAGTCAAGTGAAAAATGTGCTCTCTATCACTATTGATCAGAGAAATACAAATTAAAACAATTCTAAGGTACCACCTCACACCTAAAGAGGTAATATGACAGAAAAGAAAAATTACAAATTTTGGAGGGGATGTGGGAAAAGTAGGAGACTAAAGTACTCTTGATGGAGTTGTGAACTGATCCAACCACTCTGAAAAGTAATTTGGAAATATGCTCAGAGTTATAAAACTGTGCATACCCTTTGAGGCAGTAACAGTACTACTAGGTCTGTATTCCAAAGAGATTTAAAAAGTGGGAGGGAATATCTATTTGTATAAAAATATTTATCGCATCTCTTTTTGTATGGCAAAGAATTGAAAATTTAGAAGAGTTTCATCAACTGAGGAATGGCTGAACAATTTGTGGTATATGATAGTAATGGAACACTATTGTGCTATAAGAAATGATGATTTCAGAAAAACTCGGAAGGACTTAACATGAACTAATGCAGAATAAAGTGGGCAGAACCCAAAGAACACTGCCTAGAGTAACAGCAATATTGTATGATTAATGATGAATGACTTAGCTATTCTCAGCAATACAGTAATCCAAGACAATTCCAAAGGATTCACAATGAAAAATGCTATCCATCTCTGGAGAAAGAACTGATGAAGTCTGTATGCAGACTGAAGTATACCATTTTTCACTTTATTTTTTTATTGGGGTTTTTTTTTTGGTCTATGTTTTCTTCCACAAAATGACTAATATGGAAATGCTTTGCATGATTGCAAATGTATAACCTATATCAAATTGCTTACTGTCTCAGGGAAAAGGAAGGGAGAGGAGGGAGGGAGGGAGAGAATTTGGAACTCAAAATTTAAAAAAAGCAAATGCTAAAAATTGTTTTTGCATGTAATTTGAAAAAAATATAACTTTTAAAGTGATAATCTACTTTTTTTGATCATCTATACTCCTTATGAATGGATACTAGAATTCTGTATATATCCCCTCTGTGTACTGTCCCTTCCTTTTAGAATATAAGATCCTTGAGGGCAAATGCTATCACCCTTCTGTGTAGCTCTGGAACCAAACAGAGTGCAAGTTACAAAGCAAATGATTCAAAACACTTGTTCCTTGACTGAGTTGAGACATAAAAAGATTAAATGATTCACCCAGAGTCACAAAGATGGCACAGCCAAGATTGAAATCAAACCTACTGTTCTTCTCTCTGCCCAATTATCCATCTTAGCAGAGAATATTTGCATAATGGGATAGAAAAGAAGGAAATGAGCATTTATTAATCACTTTCTAAGTGTCAGGGACTGTACGACGCACTTTACAAATATCTCATTTAATCTTTCCAACAACCTTGGGAGGTAGTTGTTGTTACAGTTGAGGAAACTGAGGCACATAGCAGGTAAGTGACTTGCCCAGGGTTACATAGCTACTAAGCACCTGAGGCTGGATTTGAACTCAGGTCTTCTCTACAGCCTACAGCAAAGTGTTGCATGTAACTGGTACTCAATGAATGTGTTAAATGACTCAATGAATGTACACACATTTCTCTTCTTAACTTATTTGTAAATTCCTCAAGGCTCAAAAGCAGTAACTATTTTTATACCCTCTGTTATCACCTAGAGAAATACTTGGCACACAGTAGGCACTTCATAAATTCCTGTTGCCTGACTGATTGATTGAATGAATGAATGGCTACTGTTTCATGATCCCTTAATGCCTACTAATACACAAGTAATCAATAGGTTTATCCCCATAAAATGCATTCCACAGCTTTACCCTAGGAGGCTGAATTTATGTGCTTCCCTCAAAAGTTTCTCTCTGTGAATAAATATAACGTATTTCTAATGTTAGAAATTCTCCTCCTAAAATAAATAGGAAGCAATTCAAAAGCAGAGTTGAGGTTGCAAATTTGGGAATATGTAGGAATAAACATAAACCAGCTCTGTTATTGCAGAGGAACAAGCGGAAAGAGACTTTTAACCCCCTATGCCTGAGTTTTGCTGTTAAGAAATAAATCAAAATCCTTTGAAAATTTCTTTTCTGGTAAGGATCCCAAATCACTATAAAACATTATCTAGCCAAAATCTTGTCAGCCCGTTAAAAATAGAGAAATCAGGCAGCAAGAGTCTTGGAATATTTTGTTCCTACTGCAGAAGACAGAAAGGAGTTGAGAGTCAGAAGACCTGAATTTGGATACTAGCTCAGCCATTTACTAGTCATGTGAACTTGATTAGGGGGCTTGGGCTCTCTGAGTCACAGTTTCCACATCTATAAAAACAAAAAAAGACGTATTAGAGGATCATAAAGCAATAGATTTAGAGTTTAAAATGACCTCAAATATCATGTAATCCTAATTTTTATTTTTCAGATGAGGAAACTGAGACCCAGAAAGGTTAAATGATTTTGCCCAAGGTTACACAGGTAGAATTTGAATTCAAGGTCCTCTGACTCCAAAAAACAGTGATCTTTTCACTGGACCGTGCTCTTAGGGTGAATATGAAAAAAAACTGCATAAACTACATTTTCACACATTCCATTCTGTATGTTATTTTACCTACTGTACTGTAAACAACTTGGGCAGAAGAGCAGGTTCCTTATGTATCTTTGTATCACTTACACACACTCTTTCTGCATAGTAGGTCCTAGAGAAATGTATGTTGGATTTTAATTTGTATTTTGGATTCTGTGCTTTTCACAAGGCCCCACAGAGATTCAATGATATTGCTGGAAAGAGAGCGAAATATTATGATCTGCTTCTGGACCAACTCACAACTGCAATCCAATGCAATTCCAACTTTGAGGGTGATAGTTTAGGCGGAGAAGCAAATGAATTCACAAAGCCAGAGGCTGAACTCTCCAGAGTGCTGACAAGCCCCAGGGAAGACTTTTGAGAAGGCAGTTTCATGGGCCAGTGACCTGGTCAATCAGTGACATCAATCTCTGCTTTAGACCCAGCTGTTTTGCTAATTAATGTAAAGCTGTTTAGTCAGTGCCTTGAGATTTGGAGATAAAAGTCACTAAGGAAACCTCAAGAAAGAGTCCATAAGCATATAATCGAACCTCTTTCCATTCCTTCAAGAGAATAATTTAATTTTTTTTAATTTACCAAAAAAGGGAAGGGAAGGAAGGATATAGTAAGAAATCTCAGTTAATCATCTCCAGCCCTGCATCACAAGGTTTAGATGTTGATCTGACAATACTGTCTCCTGACGTTGGCCAGTCGCTAAACAGTTGTTTCCCCTGCCAAATATACCCTCTTCTTTTCAGTGCTTATAAATAGATTATATATAAATAGGATGAGTTGATGTTGCTCATCTGATGAGAAAGATTAAAATAGATGAACACAAAATTAAGGTAAAACAGAATGCTATTAGAATATGTGGGAAAAGCATCAGAGACAACCTTGGGCCACATCCCCTGGGAAGCAGATATTCCGCAAACACAGCCAAATAAATAGGACAACAACAGCTGTATGCAGGTACAACTCACCGATCCCACATTCTTAAAGAAATAATGAAGGAAATGCTTCCCAAATCTCATATCAAAGTTAATGTCTATATATTGTTCTTTAAGCCTGTCTCTCTGCCTTGAGACATATTCATCAAAAGCTTACCATATATCCTCATTTTGACACCGGTTCATTACATTAGGAAACGGGGAGAGGAAACAGACACAGAGACAGAGAGACAGACACAAAGATTAATTAGTACACACACACACACACACACATCCATCCATCCATCAAATAATGTTTGCAATGAAGGGGATTCAGCAAGGAAGGCATCTGAACTTTTGATTCCACTGTTGCTGGAAATTTTCAGTGTAGAAACTTCCCACCTGCAACTTCAAGCTGCCTAAGGTGATTTGCCCATGATAAGTCCTAAAGAGAGTGAACCCAGCGTTCCAGGTAACAACAACGGTCATAATTACTTACAGTGTTCAAGGCCCTGTGCCAAGCACTTTACAAATATTGTTCATTTGATCCTCACAATAACTCTTCATGGTAGGTGCTATAATCATCT
Source organism: Potorous gilbertii (assembly GCA_028658325.1). Lineage (NCBI taxonomy): Eukaryota > Metazoa > Chordata > Mammalia > Diprotodontia > Potoroidae > Potorous > Potorous gilbertii. The sequence continues at coordinate 206,555,663 of CM053772.1, read as the reverse complement.
CCATTTTACAGATGAGAAAACTAAGACACTCTGGTCTCTTTGCCAAGAAAATGCCAAATGGGTTCACAAAGATTCAGACATGACTGAAATGTATCATGACTGACAGTATCAATTTCAGAAATCACAAAAATATGGGCAGGGCTAAAGCCTATCTTTTATATTAGTTGGTCAGGAAGACCTGTGATTTCACCTGTGTATGGAACCCTCCACCACTCCACCAGTGCAGATGAGTAACTTAGAGACTTAATGAGTAATAGTATGGAGAGGTGAAGCAACTTGCTGGGGTCAGAGAGCCAGGATGTAGAGCCTAAGATCATAAATTCTGAGCAGAAAGGGGCATTCAAGGACATCTAGATCAACCCTCTCATTTTACAGATGAGCAACTGAGGTAGAAGGAAGACGATTTTCTGAGCAAATGGTGCAAAGAAGATTGGAGGAAGGGTAGTTAAATTGCTTATAATTACTAATCCTTTTATTTTTGGAGGGGTTCCTAAGCATCCCTCCTCCCTTGAGAATTGGAAGCCAATGGATAGCATGTACGATATCATTACATACTTTAGATTACCCAATTCACAAAGTATCTCAAATGGTCAGAGGCTTTTCCTGCCCACAAAAAGGTCAGCCAGCAAATTCATCCCAGGGCACCACAGACCTTCTATATCTCTAGTTCTGAGAAATGAGAGTCACTGGTCACTATGAGAGGTCAAGATGCCTGCTTTTCAAGGGTCATAAAGACCCTATAGTTTGTAGGTCAAAGTTAGTTAGTCAACAAGCATTTATTAGGTGTTTTCTATGTGCCAGGCATTATGCTAAGCTCTAGGATACAAAGCAAACTAAATGACAGCTCCTGCCCTCAAAGAGCTCATTGTCAAATGGAAGAGACAACAAGCAAGCAAAATATGTACAAACAAATCATATGATGTACTGTTAAGAAAAAATCAGCGGTGGAAAGACTAGAAATAAATGAGATTGGGAAAGTCTTCCTAGAGAAGGGTAGGATTTAAGCTGGCACTTGAAGGAAGTCAAGGAAGCCAGGAGATGGAGATGAGGAGCAAGGGCATTCCAGGCACAGAATGTCTGCCACAGCCCCACATGTTGTTGGGATGCACTAGCAAAATACTTCCTTCATCTAAGAATGGCCATGTCTTGTCCCTTCTTCCTCCCAATTTGAAAAAGAGTTGTTAATCTATTGATCCTTTCCCTATCCAGGAAAGATGCCATGCCTCACATAATGACAGGTCTGGAACCTAATTGCACTGTCCTCATTTGGGAAGGTTTGCATGTAAGCCTTCTCACTTTAAGCCTCTTCTCATCCAGAAAGCACTTTCATGAAGAGCTGCATTTATCCATTTATAGCCAAACATGGAACTCCAGGGTTTTACATCCATGTCTGTATCACACAATCTGTCTCCATAACCCAGAACTTCTCTGTAAAGCATAAAACCTCTTGGGGCTGCTCACCTAGAATTTGAAAATTGGAAGGGACAGACCTTGAAAATCATCTGGTCAATACAATTGAGAACTTAAAGGTGACTTAATGATGATATCAGGGGTGGGGAACCTGAATCCTCAAGGCCATATGTGGCCCTCTAGGTCCCAAAGTATGCATTCAAAAGGTCACACCTTGGGACCTAGAGGGTGGACCATATGTGGCCTGCTGTCTGCAGGTTCTCCACTTCTAGCTTTGGTCCATAGTCCTTATTTTAAGAGGGAGGAAACTGAGATTGTAAGAGGGAAAATTACTTGTCTCAGTCATGTTTGTGGTGGGAGTGGAACAGCCTCATTCCCAGTCTAACTAGTCTACCAGCTATGTATGCCTCCTCTCCCATAAAGAAGTCATCATTTGTGGTATCCTAACTATTTCAAAATCTTCCTTGTATAGAGAATAAAGATGGAAGTCTAGCTTGGTGCCCTTTTTTAATCTTAAAAGTCAGTTTCTTTACTAAAGCCCTGGATCAGAACACCTGGGTTCAAATCCAGACTCTACAAAGAGCAAGAAGGGAACTTACATGCAATCTTCTAGACCAATAATTGCTTCCCAAAATTTTTGTTCTCAGGATCCCTTCCATTCTTAAAAACTCCTGAGGATCACAAAGAGGTTTTCTTTGGCTTTGTTCTGTTTTTATGTAAGTTGTAGTTATCTATATTTACCACATTAGCAATATTATGAATATTATGAAAATAGTTTTATCTTACAGACTCACTGAAAGACTTGAGTGATCACCAAGACCACACTTGGAGAATGCATCAATACCCCCATTTTACAGAGGAGTAACGGAGGTCTAGGAAGGTTAGGCTACTAAAGGCAAGGTTATAGATGGAGCCATTAGAATTATGAGTATTCAAAGTCAGGTCTTCTGACTCAAAACCCAGTGCCCTTTCCACTGCACTATTCCGTGCTTCTTAAAACTTAAATCAAAAGAAGAAAGAACAGATATTTGTTCCTTTTTGCTTTCCCTTACATGACTTTTACTTCCTACCCGGGCAATTTCAGCAAGTCACTTCCTCCACTCTGGGCATCAGTTTCCCTACCTGTAGGGTGAAAGGGCCAACGAGATGCTCTTTTATGTCCTTGTTCAGTTATTTCTGTGGTGTCTGATTCTTTATGATCCCATTTGGGATTTTCTTGGCAAAGATACTGAAGGGGTTTGTCATTTCCTTCTCCAGCTCATTTTACACATGAGGAACTGAGGCAAACAGAGTTAAGTGACTTGCCCAGGGTCATGCAGCTAAGAAGTATCTGAGGCCAGATTTGAACTCGGGAAGCTGAGTCTCCCTGACTTCAAGCCCAGCACTGCACAACCTAGCTGTCCCCTAGGTCCTTAGTAGGCCTAAATCCTACAATCCTATGAACAGTTGTAATTATCAATGACACACCCTGGCGTCAGGACATTGGTCTTAAGGATGGAAAATGCTGACTTTACCCTTACAGCCACCTCACAAGGCTAATCACTTTGTACCTGAGTTAATTAGATAGAGCATGGTTATTTACTTGAATTAACTGAGTAATTGGAGACCTGGTTTGTCTCCAATTCACCATTTCACCATGGTTGTACCCCTGGCCTACGACTATACCTCAGAATCATGGACATGTTAGTGTCTGCAGTTTAAGGTGTTTTTTTCCTTAATTTTTCAAATCTCACCTAGAAAACTGTCAACAATATCTTTGAACACAATGGTCACAACACTTTTATATTATTTTTAATTGAAGAAATGGTTCATTTTTAATTGAACGGTTTATTTTTAATTGTAGAAATGGTTCATTCTTTTTTTACTCTCAAATAGGCGAAAAACTAAAAATGTCAAGATCCAAATTTTGTGTTGATTTTCATTCATCATTAACTATGATGAGCACAAAATCCTAACTGCCAAGAAGCTGGCAGTCCTATTGGAAAGACCAGATTCAATATAGGCACAGGTGAAATAGCTAACAATACAATGGGTAATATACGGGGTCAAAGAGTGGTATATTTAGTCAGTGCCAGAGGATTTTCAAGGTGACCCCAAAGCTAGATTATGAGTCCTAATTGCCAGTTATTTTTACCACCATACTTCCAACTAGCATACCAGAAAAATCACTCCACAAGAGTAATAATTAATCTCATACACATTATCAATATGTCTGGATTCTTCTCACTCTTCACAACTCTGGCATCTTTTAGGTCAACTAGGAAGGAAAACAAAGTCCTGGAGATATCAGGTGGATATGTTACAGACCTTGTGAGTCTTTATGCTCATAAGCCCATTAATGTGTGACACCCACATATGTTCTTTCTGCTAGAATATATGAAATGATGCAACTAATGACTCACATTACCAACCAACAATCAAGGAAAGATCAGTTATGCTGATGACTTCATGCGCAAGTCAGGACATCATCCCACGATGTCACTGGTCCTCATCAAAAATGAAGAAAAACAACGACCATGCCCAAATGCATAACTGATGCTCAACACATAAAATAGATTGATTCTCTGTCTTTGAGGACAATACAGAGGATAACCAATCTTCATTTTTCTGTTAAAGATCATCCCTTTTCTTAAGAAGAAATAAATTAAGTTCAATCTCTTAGCTTCTCTAAACCCAATATGAGGAATAATCTATAACCTAGACAAGTGAAAGTCAAAATAGACTGAGCTGTCATTCATTCCTGACCACTTCCTATTTCACCCCCCAGATCCAATTCCTCGATGATGACAAAACCTAGAGGCAATGGTAACCAACAGGCATTGTTTCTGTGCATCTGTTTGACTTGGTTTGTTCCTGTCACAACATATTTAGTCTTTTCAATTTGTAAGGACTTTGAAATCAGGAACAAAAACTCTGTTCAATAAAAAAAGCATATAGAGGATGTAGGTGCCATGCCAGACCCTCTTAAGGTATTTCACAAATGAACGGTAACAACAACAAAAACACAGGAAAGGACATATAATAAACAGCTAATGAGCCGCTCTTTCACTTCCTCCCTCTAAAGCTAGCATAGAACTTGGTACACAAGTATACTTGAGATTTTATAACAAGAAAGGGATAAAATATTCTCTACAGAAGCAGACACGTAAACTCTGCCAAAAGTCACAGCCAAACATGCAGATTGGACAAAAAGAACATCTGTGGTGAAAATTATATGGTCTTTATGATACAACCTCTAGAAAGGCCTGGTTTAAAATTTGATCTGTGACTTCCTCACATGACAGAACCAAGCGCTATGACATCCAATTGATGAATACAATTTCTTGTTAAGAAAAAATATTCACAAAGTCATTATTTCCACTGTAATAAAAAATAGAAGCATCTTAATTTTATAAGACTTGAAAATGAACAACAATTCTTAAGTGGAAGCAGGGAACTGGGCCTGTGATTTCATTGATAGACTAGGAAACTCCCAGATGAGGAAACTTGGTCTACTAATGTTGGTCAACAACGTTACCGCAATTTAATCTTGAAGAGTTGCGTAAAGCCCTGTAGGAGGTTAAGTGACTTGCTTAGCATCCTGCAGATGGCATGCGTTGCAGGTGGGAATGAAAACCAAGTCTTCTAAGCTCCCAGGTTAGTTCTCCAGGGCTTCCTCATTATTCTGAAGTAGTCATGCTACAGAGGCAGACAGGTGCCACAGTGGATAAGAGCTCCAGCCCTGGAGTCAGGAGGATCTGAGGTCAAATTCATGGACACTTACTAGCTGTATGACCCTGGGCAAGTCACTTCATCCTGTTCACCTCCATTTCTTCATCTATAAAAATGAACGGGAGAAGGAAATGGCAAACCACTCCAGTATCTTTACCAAGAAAACCCCAAATGGGGTCAAGGAGAGTCAGACATGACTAAAATGACTCAACAATGAAAGTTATGCTACAAAGTTGTATGATGATTAAAAAATAAGTTGAAGATAAAGGTTTTATGAAGGCCATTGAAATGCTCTGAAACAGATATTTACTCGAGTACCTGAGAATCTTTGACTTGGGTACTAGGGAGACTATAGTAAATGTTACCCTTGGCCTATCATAAGAGAATTAGATTTACTCTACCAAAGGAAATTAAATGAACTACCAAAAGTTCCTAGATTCATTCCTAAAACTTACAAGCAAAATCCCTGAAAATTATGGGATTTTTAAAGTTTATAATAATAAAGAATGTTGTACATTATCTCCTTCAAGCCCTACAGCAATCCTAGGAGGTTAAGTACTGCTATTATTAATGAGAGACTTGCCTGGGAACCACACATCTAGTAAATGACTTCAAGTCCAGTACTCCAGTACTGTTAACATCTAGCCACCCAGTATATGATGGCCTAAAGGAGAACCTCTAGCCTGAAATACAAAATAAAGAACATATCATGAAGCCCCTATCAAAAAGAAGCCAAGCTTCCCCCTAGTGCAATGCTCAGGGTCCTCCTAATTAATGGGTCCTCATGGTGCTGACTATTCTTTCATTAAAGGTCCATTTTATACCTTTAAGAGAATAAAGTTACATCAAGCTTCTATCACACAAAACACTCTTTTCAGTTAAAAAAAAAGTAATAACTGCATGTATAGAAATTTTTTCAAAGTATATATTATTACTCACATAATTTGAATTAGAAAGAACCTGATTTTGACAACATAGCCAGCACGTAGCCACCTTCCCAGTTAGCCTTTGAAGACCTCCAATGAAGAGCAATCCATCCTACTTTTGGAGAGCTCTAATTCACATTAAGTCTTTCCTTACATAAATTCCAAACTTGCTTCTTTGTTACTTTACCTATTACTCCTGGTTCTATTTTCTGGAGCCAAGGAAACCAAGTATAATCATTTCTCCCGTAACAGATTCTCAGACACACGAGGACATTACTATGTGCTCCCTAATCTTTTTCTTCTCCAGTCTAAACAATTCCAACTCTTTCAAGTGATCTGTAAATGGCATATCCATGTAGGCATGTCTATGCATGGCATTCTGCATAATATGGTTTATTTTAAAGGTTTGTTGATGTCTTTTGTTTTTACATTTCATTCTCAGATATACTCTCCTCTCCTCAAATGAATCTTTCAGTATAATCATAAAAAGAAAAAAAGGTTAAGTTAAGCCATCAAACACATTGGACTACATCTAACAGTAAATGCAACATTCAACACCTATTAGTCAAGCAGCCAGGTGCATTGGTGGATAGAGTGCTGGTCCTAGAGTCAGGAAAACCCAAGTTCAAATATGTCTTCAGACACTTGCTGGCTGTGTAACCCTGAGGAAGTCACTTAACCTCTGCCTGCCTCGGTTGCCTCAAAAGAAAAAATCATCGTGATAACTCGCAAGGTTGCTGTGAGGATCAAATGAGATATTTGTAAAGTGTTTTAGCACAGGATCTGGCATGTAGCTATCACAATTTTTTTAACATTATTCCCCCATTCTGCAAAGAAAGGAGGAAGATGCATCTTCTGGGGGAGGGGGCTAAGATTAGTTATGATATTGGCTTGGCTTTATTGTTTTCATTTACATTTCTGTGGTCATTATAAATTTCCTCATTCTACTTAGTCTCAGTTTATAAAAGTCTATATATTTTACTTCCTCCTAACCATTGCTTAATACAGTACAATAATATTCCATTATGTTCATATGAAAAAATTTATTTATCATCGATGGACATGATATAATTCCATGATTTTTGTTTTTGCTTTTCTCATTGTAAGGCAAATATTTAATTATTTTTGACGGAAACTTTTACTCTATCATTCTAATGTCCATGTGGTTGGGAACTTCATTCAAGTAATCAATTGTAATTATTAGAATTACATTGTAACGATGATGATGATAGAGACTAATTTAGCATATTTTATTCCTGAAATCTTAGCAAACCACTAACAAGATGTCTAACAATTGACAGAGAAACTAAGTCCGTAGTCTACTGAGCGAGAAAGAGTGAAGCAGGGACAGGGTTGGAAATAATCCCATCCCTTGCTAGAATCCCGAGAAGGGTTCTTTTAGGGTCAACACTTAATGAGGAACACAAAATCTATACAGAATCCAATAAACACATTGGGAAAACTCTTTTTTTTTACAAGAAAATCATTTTTCTAACTAGTGTTTGAACCACTGACTCATACAGATTTCCCAAAATCTGTGTTTCTGGCATGCTGCTCACTGAGCTGAACATTCACTTTGTAAAAATGACATCCTGGCACTGGGTAGCGGCACCTCCTGTTTTATGTGTGTGTGGTTTTTTTCTCTTTTCAAGTTGTTGCACTCAGTCCTGGCACTCTCTGGTCTCATATGTCCCGTTCACCACTCTAGATTCAAGCCAACTCATAAAAATCCATCTTCCTTCTTGGTTCATTTTTTCAGCATGAACAAGGAAAGAGTCTGGTGATAGAATAATAATTAATGGTTATGATATCTGGTGTCATATAAAAAAATTTGATTTCAAGAGTGTATAACTGTTTACAGTAAGAAAAACGGTGTTGTGAGTAATGTCCTTTCTACGATATTGTATTTCAAGAAGAGGCCTGCCATTGAACACAAAGACTGATGGACTAGTTTTAAATTAGTAGGAGCTAAGATGTCAGCTCTCCCCTAGCAGGCTATTATTATGAATGGCCAATATCAGCTAGACCTCATCTCTGACCCTGCCCAGTTGGTGATCTTGCCTACCTGTCTCAAACTGGAGTCCTATGACAGTGTGTTTGATCAACGGAGACAGCCACAAGGCAAAGAAGCTGACTGGACTTGAATCAAAATGCTTTAGCTACATGGAAGACCTCCTATCTGACCACCTCAAAGTGCTTTATACAGTATTCAGTCTCATGATTCTCCATTTTACAGCAGATGAATTAGGTAAATTTCCCATGGTCACTGGCTATTGGCCTCTCAGCAGAATCCTTAAGTGAGCAGTCAGTCAACAACAGTCAATAAGTTTTTATTACCATGAGTTTACTTTGTGCCAGGGCTTGTACTAAGCAGTGTGGATACAAAGCAAAAACACTTGCTGTCATCATGGAAGTCACATTCTAATTGAGGAGGCAACAGGAAAACAAATATGTATATAAAAAATATATGCAGGGTCAATTGGAGGTGGTCTCAAAGGGAAGGCACTAGGAGAAGTGGGAATGACCTCTTCTACAAGATAAGATTTGAGCTGAGACTTGAAGAAAACCAGGATGTAAGACAAGGAGGAGGAGCATTCCAGACATGAGGGACGGCTAGTAAAAATGGACCATCCTGATATGGATTATCATGGGCAAGCAATAGTAAAAAGGCCAGTGTAGCTGGATCATAGAGAACATGGAAGAGAACATGCTGAGGATGTCAAGGCTTAGTTTGTGAAGGGCTTTCAATTAAAAGCCAGACAGAAGATTTTCTATTTGATCCTGAAAGTAATAAGGAGACCTTAGAACTTCCTAAGTAAGGGAGTGAAGTGGCCAGAGGTGCACTATGAAATTTTCATTTCTAGTATCCAATACACATCTAGTATCTGGTATATATATTCAATTCAGTAAGATTTCTCAAACTGGGGCTGGGGACAGGGAGAAGATGACTCTGGAAACCCAGAATGGAGCTCACAGTTTCAGAGCTTAACAATAAAGTAGACTATTTATTCAATACAAATGAACTCTTCCCCTTCAAAACCTACCACAGACACAAATAACTACACCAATGGGGTTAGCTAAGGATTCTGGAGATGCCCTATGGCTGGCCTCCAGGAAAGTCTTATTTGTGTAGAAACCAAGAACCATGGTGAAAGAGTCCCAAAAATGTAAAGGTCATAGGGACATTCCAAGACATTTAAGGAACAATTCTTGTTTTAAAAGGAGTATTTTGGAGTCATTTTATTGTGTGGTTTAGTAAAGAAGAGTCTATATGGTACCACGAAGAGAATCCGATTAAGGAAAAGAGACAAGAGCTTGAAAGTGAGGGTGAGGTGAAAACAAACAACCCCTTTATGAACCACCCAGACAGACCAAACTTCATCCTTTTACCACAAATCTCATTTCCTGAAAACAAAGAACTAAGGAAATGTCAAATCGAAAGCAGTAGTTTAAGTCTGCCTGAAGAATATTCATTTCACCTCCAAGGAATAAGTTATTTCTCAACATAAGGGTGGGGGAGTGGAGGAAGCAGTGAGGGGAGAGGTTATTTAGAGAAATTAGTTATGGGAGAAAAATGCCACTCTAAATGGAAAGATTATCAACATGGAAAGAGATGTGTTAGCACCTAATAAGAAAGACAGCGAGGCAAGGAGAACATCTGAATATAGCCATTAACAAAACAGAAGAGAGGTTGTTTACTGTATTAATGCTACCTTTACCGCTCTGTAAAAACAAAAAAAGGATTGTATTTGGGCCATCACACTCCCATCTTTTCAATTACAGATAGAGCAATCTCAGATTCCAAAGCTAACTACAAATCAAAATTGTGTTATGTTATCTGCCGAGACACAAATGGAAAATAAATACTGTTAACTGTCACTTTCCATTAGGTAACAGAAATTCAATTACATTTCAAACAAGCCTCCATGTCAACAGAATAAATCTGTTTCATAAATGAGCAGGTAACCATTTTTGATTCCAACTTCCCAAAGGGAAAAAATCAATTTTAATCACAATTCTTCAATTTTTTTTCCATATGAATGTTTTGGAGCAGAGTACATCATCTGGCCTAATAAACACTTGTACAAAAGAAAAAGAAAAAAAATCTGAAATTGGTTGTTGCTACTTTCTGGCGCCTTTTAAACTAAAGGCTCTTCATGTCTGACTTGCTTGAACTGTTCTCTCTGATGTTTTTACTTTAAAAGCAAGTATTAGGAAGGGGGGCAGGGATGCCCAAGAACAAGTCAGCCCCCACTTCTTCCACAGTCAATAAAGTGGGATTAGTCCTAATCAGAAAAGCAACAGGAGAATACAAATAGATTTCTATGAGAGATCTAAGCAAGGGGGAAACGCCTCTACAAGAAAAAGGTTAAAGAAAATCAGAAGGGTTCTAAGGGACTCAGTCATCCAGAGGACAGGTAGATGGATCTATGATGACTGAGAGAAACAAGAATGAAATGCTCATTGAGGACATGGGGATTTTGATCTAATAAATTCTTACTGGCTGTAGCTTTGTTGGGTGTGGGAGAAGAAAGGAGAGTAATCTCTAAGAAGGGAGAGAATAGCTAGAGGATGGGAAGAATGTCTTTTCTAGTTGATGCCGAAATTCTCCATAACAGGGCTCTCAAAATGTAGTATTTTAAGTACTAATACAAATTAAATTTCTTATGCTAAGCAATATAGAAGGAAGCAATTGAGGGGAAAAAGTATAAGAGGAGGGCTTATTCCCTCTCCATTCAGCTTCACTTACTGAAAACTGAGAATAGTTAATACATTATAGGGCTAATATCTAGTCCTACATAAGTAAGTATAGGATGGGGAGGGCAAAGCTTGGCTTTAATATGAAAACGATCTGTGTGTCTGGTTGGACTACAAGCTCTGTATAAACTAATAGTATAACAAAGCTAATTTGATGTTATCATTGCCGTTATTGATTTAAAAATTGTAATCTGTAATTTCATTACAATAAAGTAATTTTCTCTACCAATTCAAACAGAGATTTGCGTAAGTTTGGAAGTTTGATACAGTGAAAAGAGTGGGTAAAGCAATCAGTAGGACAGAATGACAGAATTGGAGACTCCAAAGAGAGCTACAATGGTCAGATTAGCTAACCCATGCTCTCCAATAGCCATGTAGTCTCTGTCCAAAGACCTCCAAGGAGGGGGAACCTTCTGTTTCTTGAGGCAACCATTCTACTTCTAGAAGCTCCAACTGTTAGATGCCATCCCTGATATCAAACCTCAGTTTGCTTCCTTGAAACTTGAAAAGCTCTGCCCCAGCTTTGCCCTTAAGGTCAATTAAAGTGAGTCTAATCTCTTTTCCACTTGACAGTCTTTCAAATGTTTGAACACAACTATCATGCTTTACTCTGAGTCTGGTCTTCTCCAATAGATAGAGAGATAGATAGATAGATAGAGAGAGAGATAGATAGATAGATGATAGATAGACAGACAGATAGATACATACATACATATAGACAGATAGATACATAGCTAGATTCATAAAGAGAAAGATATAGATAGATATACCCCTTTTCCTTCAACTGATCCTTATATAACAGGCTTGTCAAAATCCTACTTGCCTTCCTTGGGACACTTTACACCTTACTTGAAACTGTGGCACCCAGGACTAAGCATAATTTTTAGTAGACTAGGCACTATCATCTCCCTGTTCTTGGAAGGCATGCCTCACTTCACCCAGGTCTGGTATACATTGGCACTTTTGGTCATCACATCATATAACTGAATCACACTGAAGTTCCAATCCCCTAAAACAACTCAATCTTTTTAGGACCACTCTCTTCACATGACTCCTCCATCTTGAAAATGTGAAGCTGATTTTTTGTTTTTACCTAAGGGTATGACTTTCCATATTTCCCTATTGAATTTCATCTGATTAGATTCAGTCCAGTGCTCTAGTACATCAAGATCCTTTTGGGATCCAAATTCTGTTATATGCTTTCCCTCCCAGCTGGGTGTCATCTGCAGATGTGATGAACATGCTATGAGTTCCTTTAACAAACTCACTGATGAAAATGTTAAACAATGCAGAGTCTCACACAGATTTCTGGACTGATGCACTGGAGTCTTTTTACCATGTTGACCCTAAACCACTGACAGTAATACTGCATCTGGTCATCCCAAGCAGAACTGAATCCATCTAAATATTTTATCATCTAGTTCCACCTCTTCACATCTTCTCCACAAGGATGAGACACTTTATCAAAAGGTTTGTGAAAATCTAAATGAGTTATATTAACAGCATTCTTGTCATCTTACTTAAAAATCCTGTCAAGAAAAAAGAAAGGAAGTTACTCTGGTGAGATATGTAGGGAGTTCCCAAAGTCTCAGGGCCATTTTAAGCTATTAAAGCTAGTTAAGCTGTTAAAGTTCAAGGCTGCACTGAGACTTTTGGGACACCCATATTCTTGATGAAGTCATGCTGGCTCTCACTCTCTAATCACTGCTTCCCTTTCTAGATGTCCACCAACTCTCCCTCAAATGATATGTTCTAAAATCTTTTCAGGATTCAAAGTCAAACTCATTGGCTTATAGTTTTCCAACTTTCTTCTCTTTCCTTTTTTTGTAAATCTGTGCCATATTTGCCCAGCTCCAGTCTTGTGGTACCTCTCTTATTGTCCATGATCTTTAAGTCATCACAGGTAGTGAGTAAATAGTCACATCCACCAGTTCTTTCATTAAGAAAGGATGGTGTTCATCTGGGCCAGGAGATCCAAATTCATCTAGGGCAGCTGGGAGCTCTCATTATCTCCTTATTTATCTTTGGTATCAACTATCTGTTAGATATTTTTGTTGTGTTACTTCTAGCACAAAAGTCATTTTCCTTGGTGGAGGAAAAAAATAGCTTTGCTTTTCTGTGGTCAGTTACCACATTCCCATCTTCTACCCAATGCCAAAGTCCTATTATTTCTTTGATTCTTTTGATTTTCCTCAGCTCTCGTTGAAGTAAGCTTTAGCATTATTGACGCTATTTTTACAATATTGTGGCACACTCATATTCATCTTGTGTTACCTGGCCTTGCTTCCACCTTTTGTACATTTATTTTAGAAATCAAAGTTGGTCAGTGAGTTCCTTGTACATACATATCAGTTTCTTCAGATAAATTTAGTTTTTTTCTCTTTGTTGGAATTGGTTCACTTTGTCTCAGAATCTCAGTCTTGAATATCTCCCATCCTTCCTGGTTGGCTTCTGGGATTCCATCCACCTTCCCTCTGAACACTTTGAAATATACTTTTCCCAAATCTAGGATGTATGTCAGACTATGCCCAGATTTCTTTTCCTCCCTTCTTATCCTTGTAGGATTGAGTGGTCACTTCTCTTTGGAGTTCCCATCAATTCTGCCTCAGTAACCAGTTCCTCCTTGTTAATGGGATGCAGATTCAGAAGAGGATTTCTCCATTGATCTTCAACCAAATACTCAGCATTATGTTTGCTAATTTCCCCTACCCAACCAACCCCTCTTCCAAACTTCCTACTTCTGTTGAAGGTGCCACCATTCTTCAGTCTTTCAGGTCCATAATTTCAGCACCATATTTAATTCTTCGATTTCAAGTACCCTATATATTCCATCTATTACCATACCTTGTCCTTTTTTAGCTCCAGTACATCTTTTCAATCTGATCTCTTCTCTCTGTTCAAAGAATCATCACTTTAATTCAGGTTCCCATCAACTTCTGCCTAGATTATTATAATAGCTTATGAGTCTCCCTACCTCAAGTCTTTCCCCATTCCAATTTATCTTTCATATGACTTTTAATATGATTGTCCTTAAACACAGATCAGATCACATTACTGCCCTACTCAATAAAACCCAATGGCAATAAAATCCTTATTGCTTCTAATATCCAACAGAAGATTCTATGCTTAACTTTTAAAGCCCTTAACAAGCTGACCTTGATCTATCCCTTCAGTCTCATTGGACATGACTCCCCTTCCAATCCTCTACAATTCCAACAAACTGGCTTCTTTCTATTCCTCACATAGGTCAATCTGTCTCCTACCACCATAGCTTTGCACTGACTGTCTCCCATGCCTGGAATACACTCACTCCTCAACTGTCCCTTAGAGAATCCCTCTCTTCCTTCAAGATACTACCATCTTCTACATGAATTAAAGAATGAAAAAACATTTAAGTGTTTATTATGTACAAAACACTATACTAATCACTGCAAATACAAATTGAAAAGCAAATCAGTATTCTGAAGGAGTTCATATTTTAATTCGGGAGACAACCAAATGGAAGGTTTCATCTACAGATCACATGGATAGATCCCAGAGCCCTTAGGGTACAGTGACAAAGAAGATATAATATCTTTTCTTTAATGTCTTTACACTGAAAAAAATCATATCAGTTTTTGATCTCAAATCATTTGACAGTGCCAAGGACATTGCTAGAAAGAACTTTCCTTTCTGGGCCTTCAGGAGCTGTGGCTGAAGCACCTTTAGGAGCAGTTGCTGGGCTACATCTCGACAGCAGCTGCTTACCAGTATGAAGTATGCTGGCTGGGCTGGAAGCATTGCTATTTCCAAGGCTCTTGGGTTCAGGGTTCTTCATGTCTCCATAAGAGTTATTAAGGTCAAGGTGGTCAAGGATATAATGATGGCTTGACTTGCCTAGAAGATACTTTCTTCTGTCTCTCTCTCTCTGGATATCCAACCTTATGAGTAACAGCTGATGGTGATAGGAGGAAGGCTGGGCTAGAAGCAAGACTAATCGTCTTAAGAGAGGGAGGTGCTGCCACTTGCAGAACTCTATGCTTATCTAATTGTTGGTGGCAGTTGATTAGTCACCACTGGTAGAGGCAGTGAGGAAAGTGGACCCCTTTTCTCCATTCAATGATAGCTGCAGAACTGGACTGGAAGCAGGTTTGGTGGTTTGCAGGATACTACCATGCCCAAGGCTCTTGGGTTTAGAGTGTTGGGTTGTTTCCATTCGAGTCTGAGAGAGGATGACAGTCAAGATGGCGGTGACAGTGCCTCCTGTCTTTACAAGATTTTCCTGATTCTGCTAATTTCCCCTAACTAAACCACCTCCCCCCAAAATTCTCCTAATTCACCTCATTAATCATCTTGTATTTATTTGTTATTTATTCTGCATATACCTAACTATGTATGTGCTATATTCTCCTATCTAAATGTAAGCTGGTTGTGAAAAGAGTTTATATCATTTTTAATATTTGGAGCCTCAACACTATGTGTCTGACACATATTAGGCATTTAAGATTTCTGATTGAATAAGGCTTCCCCCTTTGGTGACTGAATTTCTTCACAAAGGTATAACATCCTATACATTTCCTACCTACTTTGGACTTTCCTCTTTCTTTTGAATAAGATATACCCATTCAGACACATGGTCCAATCATGCATTTCATCCTAGCTAGTCCTGATAATACCTATAAAGTCTTCAGCTAGGGTGCCTACTTCCTCTTGAGTGCTGCCTCAACTTTGTTGCCAATCATGTGTTTCATCCTATTTAGTCCTGGTAATACCTATGAAGTCAAATTTGCCTTCTTGAACTAGGGTACCTACTTCCTCTTCTGTGTTGCCTAAACTTTGGACATTTATATACAGACATCTGAAACTATATATTCTCTTTCTTGGATGTTGTCCCCTGTGAACTTTTAGGTTTCTCAATGGTCATTTTTCCTTTTTGGTAACTATTCTTTATGATTTCTAACTTGAAGGATATACATAAGCAATTAGTTTCCTTCCCCTATCCTCTTTTTTCAGAACTTAGCACTGGAGTTGGTACATAGTAGGTGGTTAATAAATGCTTACTGGTTGACTGGATTTTTTACTTAAAGTTTTTTTTTAAATTAAATTTGTAAGACACCTCATTCTGATCAACTTTCATTAGATATACTCCATCTCAGGACAGGAATACATCATTCCTATATTTCAAGACCTTTTTTATTTCAAGGCCTATATTTTAAGACCTATTTTATTTCAAGGCCAGTCCCTGATACATCCAGACTCTATGACACACAGCAGGTCTAACCTTTCAGTGACCCTGAGGAAATCTCTAATTCAATGTTAGATTGCATTAATAGAGACATAATTATACAGAGATTGGAGTTCTGCCATATTCAGCCCTGAGCTGCTCATATTTGGACTACCATGTTCAGTATAGGGCAACTTGGAAGGTGAGGGGATATGACACCATATTATATGAGAATGATTGAATAGAGGCTTATTCTGAACAAGGAGAAACATAAGGGAGAAGCGGGTATTCTAATTGTCCTCAAGTATCTGAAGGATTGTCTTACGGAAGAAAGAAAAAAAACCTTTCTTTTCCCCATGACCCCACGTGGGCCAAGCTACACTAGAAGAAATGTAGCACCAGAAGTAAAATAAATAAACAGAATTGCAGAGAAGTCTATTCAAACTGAGTAGAAAGACTATTCCCTAACAATAAGATCTGCACAAAACTAGAACAGGCAACTTCTGGGAGTAATGTCTTCTGATCATGGGAGGTCTTGAAAGGGAGGCTGGAGGCCCACTTATGTGAGTGTGTGGGTGTGTACACATACATGTATATCTCCATTCACACATATGTGTATATATACATATAAACACACTTTTGAAAGTTGACTTTAAGCCCAGAACTCTCAGAGCAGTTACATTTGGAAATGAACTTGGAAAACAAACAAAAAAAAAAGTCCATATCCTGTAAGCCACAAAAGCAAGCCAATAGTTACAATAGAAACACAAGTATTGAAGGCAACTATGCTGAAGAAGAGAAGAGGTTCCAGGGGAGGGGGAGGGAACCTGCAATGTGGCCTTCTAGGTCCTTAAGTGCAGCCTTTTGACTGAATCCAAATTTTACAGAACTACAGCCTAAAAGCCACCTGTGGCCCGAAGGCCTCAGGTTCCCTACCTATGATCCAGAGGTTATCTGGCCCAAGGAACGAAAGTACGGAAAAGATGAGAACCCTGAGTCTTGCCCTTGGCTCTGACACATGTTTGCTCTGAGGTCTTGGATGACAATGCTGACCCTTCAGTGTCTCAGCTTCCTTATCTACAAAGGAAAATGAGAACGACCATCTCAACTTACCACAAAGAGGTGCTGTGTGGGGACTGGGAGGAATGACTAATTAATGATTTCAAGAACACTTGAAACCAAAAAAGAGTCATTTCCCCTCGTCCTTCCAGGCACCAAGTTCCCACTGATCTCAAAAGTGGCTCCGCAGGCTCCGCTGACAGCACCAGAAGAACGGAGCCCCTTACTGTTCAATAATAAACATGAGAGGGACCTGCATCCGCTGACAGGAAGCATGCATCCAAGCAAAGGAGGCTCTGAGTAAGTGGAAGCAGCCGATCTCCAGGATTCTGAAAATTTCTGAGCTTTGGCTACAGAAGATCAATAATCACGTGAAGAACCTCGTCATCTACAGTTAATTCCCATTCATACCAAGGAGAGAGGAAATAGAGTCTGCTGAATTTAAGATGCATCTGAAGCTCATATATTAAAGAAAATTAAACCTTCCCAGTTTGCACAATGATAAGCTGGCATTTATATGGTACTTTTAAGGTTTACAAAGTGCTTGACAAATATTAGCTTGTTTCATCCTCATGATAACCCTGGGAGGGAAGTGCTAACGTTACTCCCTTATTACAGATGAGGGAATAGAGTTTGAGGGAGGTTAAGTAATTTGTCCAAGGTCACATAGCTAGTAACCCTGATTTGAGCTAGGTTTTCCTGACTTCAAGTCCAGTATTACACCCATTGTGCTACCTGACTGCTTCTATCAATTTTCTTCAATTTTTTTTCTTTTGTCAATTATTTTCTAAAATGATGTATTACTCAAGTCTCCCTCCCCCAAAAAAGACACTCAAACTCTATCAGGTGACATTCTACTTTTCAGCTCTGTGCCTTTGTATCATCAAAGCATTTTATGGGACTTTAAAGTTTACAAGGCACTTTACATGCATTTTCTCACTTGACCCTTAATAACAATTCGGTGAAAGAGGTTCCATTATTAGTATCCTCATTTTTACAGATAAGGAAACCAAGCCTAGGAGAAGTTAGGTGACTTGTCTAGGGTCACATAGTTCATAATAAGTGTCTGAGACTAGATTTGAACTAAGGTGTTCCCAGAAAACCTTCTCACCTAGTTGACATACTCTCCTCCAAACCTACTCCCTCATCATCTCTGCCCCTTGGAACCCATAACTCCCTTCAAAATTCAGCTAAAGTATCCACAGAGGTTCTTCCTAATTGCTTAGTTCCAATATTATTTTGTGTTTATTTTTATATTTTTTATTTACTCATCCATGACCATTGGTTTTCCCCCAGAAGATTATAGGGCAAAAACTCTTTTGTTTCTATCTTTGCATTTTCATCCCTAAGCACAGCCAGTGCCTGGCACAAAATAGACAATTAAGAAATGACTGTTGAATTGAAGTAAATTGAATAAGCAAACACATACACATACACACACACACACACACACACACACACACACACACACACAATGTTACTATGTACAATTTAAAGCTGGTTTAGTGTTTTGGAGCTCTACTTCAATGGTGAATAAGGCTTAGGTGTTTCAACCGGAATCTTATAGGGGCTGTAGAGGTAGAGACAAGGTCCTGTACTTAAAGGTAATTGCAAAGACATAAAAAGCTTGGGTGGCAAAGAAGATTGGTGAATATTTCAACTTTATGCCTGGTGGTAGCCATGAAATTCAAGAAGTGAATGTCACCCAGAGTCCTGTGGCACACTTTTACAGACCTTTTTCCAGGTTGAACTGGATCCATTCATCAACAGTTTTTGTGGTGGGTTTTCCAAGTAGCTCTGTCTCCTTATCTACTGTCTAGCAAACATTTTAACATCTTGTCCCCAGGGACAGCATGATGGATTTTGTCAAATGCATTGCCTTTCTGAAATCAAAATATATTGTGTCTCACAGCAGTTTTCTGACTTTCCAGTAACACTGACACGAAAGAAAAATCAGATCAACTTTACATGAGTAAGATAAAGCATCATAGTTTTTAAATGTTGGATACAAAACATGGGATTGATTTAGCACTCAAAGGGGTGATAAAGATGATCTTGTCAAGGAGTACTTAACCTGGAGTCAGTGAAACTTTTTTATGTTTTATAACTTAGTTTCCATTATAATCTTATATATTTTATTAAATACATTTTAAAACATTAATCTGGAAAAGGATCCACAGGCTTCAGTTGACTTCTAAAGGAGTCAATCCATGACACACACCAAAAAAAAAAGGGTTAAGAATCTTTGAATTCTAGACCCAACTCCTCATTTAAAGATAAGAACATTGAGGTCCAAAGAGATCATTGCAGCCGTCTTAGAACTGGAAGGGCCAAACCCTTGAAGGCCATATCCCTCATTATACAGATAAGGAAACTGAGGCAGAAGGGGGGTTAAGAGGTGAGTCCAAGGACATAATTTTAGTCAGATGATGCTGACTCCTAACCATCATGGCTTCTAAGTATTCACAATCCACTTTTAATACAAGAGGACTGGATCAGAAGTCAGAAGACCAGGGTTCAATGACCAGTTCTTCTACTTACTCCTAACTATAGGTGTCCCCCAAGGCTCTGTCCTGGGCCGTTGTCTCTTTTCTTTTCCGTCTGATCCCATGAGTTCCCGTGTAGATGCTTCTCATCATCTATGATGACCATCTATGTGAATGAATTTCAGATCTCTACTTCTGTCTTTCTCCTGAACTCATTTGTACATCTCCAAATGTCTAGTGATCATTTCCAATTAGATATTCCATAGGCATTTCAAACTTGTCATATCCCAAACAGAACTTATTTCCCCTCCCCTCCCAAAAAGACACCCCTTTTCTGGACTTTTCCACCAATTCCTTTAGTCACAAGTTTGCAGCTGCGACATTATACTCAAATTTTAATTAATATTCCTTCCTCAAGTCCTTCCCCTCTCAAATCCATCCTATACATAAAATTATTTTCCACAAGCATATGTCTGATCACATCACTTCCCAATTCAATAAACTCCAAAGGCTTCCTATTGCCTCTGGGATCAAATATAAATTCCTCTCTTTGGTATTTTAAGTCTATTAAAATCTGGTTTCCATGCATTTTCTAGCCTTACTGTGTCTCTTCCTGCTCCCTGTGGGTTAGTCAATCTGACTTCCTTGAATTGTACCTGGCAAATAGTAGGTGCTTAATAAATGCTTCCTGATTTATTTAATAAATGCGTGTTGATTGTTGCAACTTGGGCAATTAGTTTAACCTCTCTGGGACTCAGTATTCTCATCTGTAAAGTGCAAGGGTTGAACTAAATGTCCCCTGAACATTATTTTAATTTCAAATCTATAATCCTAAGTAATTCTTCCAAGAGTTTTGCAAAGGATGGAGGGTAAACTCAGTATTTTACAGTTTATGGAACCCATCCTTTTCAAAAAACACCAAGATATTAATTGATCTTCTCCTGTCATTTCAATCATCAGTCAACATTAATTAAGTACCTACTGTGTGCCAACCAAAATGTGCTTAGCACTGGGCATACAAAGGAGGTAAAAGACAATCCCTGTTCTCAAGTAACTTCACAATCTAATGGTACTACTACCAACCAAAGGGCTTCCCAAACACTATAGGCAGGGATTCTGGGATCAAATCTGCAAACTCTTTGTCAATTCTATCCACTCATCAAATATGTATTTAATTCTACTAATTTGCCCAATTCCATGGGCAAAACATGATGCTATCGTTCTGAGATTATGAGACTTGAAGCAGCCAAGTACTCTCTTCCATCTCATCACCTATCCTGGGCTTCCATCTTTCCTTAACCACACTTGTTGCTTTCCAATTTAAAGATCACTTTCATTGACAGAGAAGAGAGAAAGAAAAAAAAAAACAACAGGAACTATATGGTTTCTGCTCTCCCTACTAACCTTACACAATCTGCCCTAATAAATGCTTATTGCAATAAATCTCCCTCAAGCATTAACTTCCTTCCTTGTTCTTCTTACCAATTTAGGATACCCTTAGTTTGAGAATACTATACTGACTTACTGTCCTACAGGGATCCTGATTTATACCCTCACCAATGCTACACCTTTTTATCCTAAATGTCACGGTCCTCCTCGAGAATGAAGGACAAACAAAAACAACATGTATATATGTATAAAGAAAATACGATATGAGCTACAAAGCACTATCTAAATGTGAGTTATTACTAAATGGAAAAAAGGACACTCATCGTCATCTCATCACCTAACTAATGTCTCACCCACACTCTACACCAATTATGGTAAGCATGGGCAGAGGATTTCAGCTAGAGTTGTGGGCAACACATGAATATGACTAACAAGCCCAAACAGGTAGATGAGCCCAGATGAAGCTGTGTCCTGGATATGAGCAGCAAGGATTCTATTCAGATATAGTAAGTGTGGAAGTCACCTTTCCACTGCCATCAGTTCTGGTGAATTTCACAGAGTCAACAAAATGGATGAAAAGTTTACAGTGACTCAGCTGTGGTAGTCTGATGTAACCCCCTACTGCAGTCAGACAAGGAGCTGGGTTCAAATTCTAGTTCTGTGACTAACTTCCTCTTTATAGGAATCCCCTGTAGTCTGTGGTTGAGTGTTACATGAGTGTTAGGACTTTGAATGAAGTCCATTCACCCATTATGGGGGAAGGTTACTTCTGCTGGATGTTTTCATAACAGTCTCACACACACACACACACACACACACATGCATACATTAATAGCTAAAGTTTCAGTAACCATTCCAAAAAAATCTCCCATCAAATAAAATTTCCCCAATTTTAAGATTCTGAGATGTCTTTATTCTATAAGTGGTAGCTTCCAGTCATGCTAATAAGAAAAAGAAATCGGTTCATAGAAACATTACTGCTTTATATTATGTTCATAAAATTTTAGAACTGAATTAGAATTTAGAGGTCATCTAGTCCTGGGGTTCTTAATCTGGGATCCATAAGCTTTAAAATGTATTTTTCATATATATAATATATATGCACTCATATATACATATACATACATATATACACATATATACATAAGAAAGTCACATAATTTTATCATATGTTTAGAAGGCATAGCAACATGTCTAGGGCTGTATCTCAAAGAGATCATAAAAATGGGAAAAGGTCCCACATGTACAACAATATTTATAGCAGCTCTTTTTGCAGTGGTCAAAAACTAGAAATCAAGGGGATGCCCATCAATGGGGAAAGGCTGAACAAGTTGTGGGATATGAATGGAATGGAATACTATTGTGCTATAAGAAATGATGAACAGTTGGACTTCAGAAAAACCTGGAAAGACTTATATGAACTGATGTTGAATGAAGGGAGCAGAACCAGGAGAACATTATAAACAGTCATAGACACAATGTACAAGAACTGTTTGTGACAGACTCAGCCCTTCACAGCAATGCAAGGACCTAAAACACTCCCAAAGAACTCTTGAGGCAAAATGCCATCCACATCCAGAAAAGAACTATGGAATCAGAATGTGGAATGAAGGAGACTATTTTCATTTATGTTATGTTTTGGTTTGGTTTTTTCTCATGGTTTCTCCCATTCGTTTAAATTCTTCTATGGAAAATGACTAATGTGAAAATGTGTTTAATAAGAATGTATGTGGAGAGCCTATATAAGATTGCATGCCATCTCAGGGAGGGAGGAGAGAGGGAGAGAGAGAAAATTTAAGACTTATGGAAGTGATTGTTGAAAACTAAAAACAAAGTACTTAAATTTTAAAAGAAGGAATAGTAAGTTGTACTAATAAATTTGCAGTTTCATGTACAATCACTTTTTTCATCTTCTACTGTTAGAGAAATGCTTTTTTATTTAAGAATAAAATATATATTTTTTAAAAATAATTTTTAAATTAAAAATTCTGATAATTGTATTTGTATATAATTGGTTTCCTTTGTAATTCTATGTTGTATTTTATTGAATGCATTTAAAAATTTTCTTCTGAGAAGGGCTATGGGTTTTACCAGACTGCCAAACATGACATGTCACAAAAATGGTTAAGAAGTCTTGCATCCTATGCCAAACCCACCTTTTTAGAACTGAGGGAAATCGAAACCTTTAAGGTTAAATGACTTGCCCAAAGTCCTGGTTCTAGTTATTGGCAGAATTGGGATTAAAAGCCAGCCCCCTCATTCCTGGGTCATTTGTGTTCCACAAGTCAAAGAACAAATCGTTATTGAACACTTACTGTCCTATGCACGATGGAGGATTTATGAGGTAGAAATTGCCCTCAAGAAGCTTCTAAAAAATCAAGGAGAAGGAGGAATGGGAACAGTGAGTCATCTAAGATCAGCTCTGTGCCTGTACTTGGAAAAAGCCTGAAGAATCAGGAAAGCTCAAAGTTATGTGGAACACTTAAAAGGATGAAAAATCCTCGTGGGGTTTGTAAAGGCAAATCCTCTGAGGAGCATGTGTGTATACGGGGTAAAGGGAGTCTAGATTCGGGCTCAGTCTAGGAGCTTGGCTCTGAAAATAAAGTGTGTTTGAGTCACTAATTAAAAGTAACCCTGTGTCACTACCAGCTCTCCTGAGCACGGATTCCTGCCCAATCAACTCTCATTCTGCTGCCCTGACCTGCCTGTTTTAATGAATACCCAAGGCATTCCTGTAGCACAGATACTCTCAGCCGCATCCTTCAGACAATAGGTAGCATCACAGACCTTTGGCTCTCAAGTTGGGATACTTCTCTGCCTTCCCTGACTTAAAAAAAAAAAAGCAGATCATTTACAGAGGGTGGGGGTGAGAGACAGAACAAGCAGTTTAGATAACCTGTTTCATCAGTGTTAGACTGAAATCACAGGAGACCTCAGGTACGCTCACTTTTAGACTTCTGAGGTGCTTTTCTGCTCAATATGGGATATTTTTGTCTTCTTAAATAAATATAATTGTTTTTGATATTTTTCATAGTAAATGTTGACTCAACTTATCTTCAGCATAGGGAAAACTATAGAGTCAATTGTTCCGTGCTAGGAATCTTCTTTGATCAAATTATCAAAAAGTCTATAAATGCAATAGGACCAACAAACATAATCTTACTGAATGCTCTATCTCTTGTCTCTGGTTCTTTGCATTGGCTGTGCCCCTCTCCTGGAATAATCCCTCTCCTTGGACTAATAAATTTCCCGGCTTCCTTCAAGACTCAGCTGAAATGCTGCCATCTGAAGGAGACTTCTCTTGGACCCCTAGCTGTGATCCCGTATATACCTGTATATACATGTTGTCTCTCCTTTTGCAAAGTAAGTTTGTTGAGGACAGGAATCATGATATTGCCTTTCATTCCATCCCTAGCACTTAATACAAGACTTGAAATGTTGCATAATAAATGACTGTTGATTGATTGATCAGTCTTCTGGCATTCTAGTCAGACTTGTTGGCTACATTTTGTGTACCTGTTATAAATCAAGGCCTTTGAGCATTAAGGAAGTTGCAGTGGCTGACTCTGATATAGGAAGCCTTCTCTTAGATGGAAAAACCTAGCTTTGGTTTTCTGCAACTTTTGGTCTTGTTTTACACACCAAGGATGAAGGGTCCTTTCCAAACGACAAAGGAGGTTGATTTCTATTAACCTACAGGTTCACTTTTATCCCCACCTGGTTATCTATTCCTAGCAATATGCGTCAAGCCCAGTGTGTTCCTAAAATAAAAAAATCAATATGTTGAAAACAATTTTAATTCACTACAAGGTTGTTTTCAACCTCTGCCTATGATAAAATTAAGTTTAACACATCCTCGCAAAATTTCAACAGGATCACTCTTCCAACATCCTCTATGGCACTGGTGAGTTTTTCGAATGAGAATGTGAAAAGTCACCCGAAAAGGGAGGTTAAGAAATATGACTCTATACAACAGTACAAAAGTTGTTGACTAACTATAGGCACATCACAACAAGACAAAGTAATTTTTAATGGTGAGAAAATAAACAGGGGGTAAAGTGTGAGCCATCTGGTTAAACAACAAAGTACAGGAGCTTATTCAACACCAAAGAAAAGAATCTTTCAAAAAACCGAAATTCATTCGATAGGAAGCTTACAGAAGAATAAACTTTAGCAGGTGAGATTTAAAGTGTAGATTAGAAAGGATTAAAAAGGGTGTTTGAAAACAAACAACCAATGATAACACAACAAATAATATTAAATTCTTTAAGTACATCAGAAGTAATGCTGCTGCAAAGAGATCAGTGAATCTGCTAGACTAGCCCAGCACAAAGGAGATATTTGAAAAGGATAAGGAGATTGCAGGGAAATGAAATAATGTATTTGCATCTGTTTTCACACTGGAGAATAGGGCAAAAAGAAAAAAGACGAAAAAGGGGAGGGAAAACCTTATTCAGTGAAAGTGAGGACATGGCTCAGATTGAGACATCAAGGGGAACCAAGAGGCCAGTGAACAAAGGGAGAATTTATTTGCAATGTCCTCCTCACCAAAGGAAGAGGCATTCACCAGAGACTTGGGAAGGAAGGAATGCCCTCAAATTTCTGATTCAGCAAAGCTTCATCATTTATCATGGAAGATGCTGATTACTGTAGACAACTGGAAGGTACCTAAGATTCTACCCATGCCTTGAAACTAAAGTTTCTCCAGGCAATCACAAT
This sequence comes from Potorous gilbertii, assembly GCA_028658325.1. Lineage (NCBI taxonomy): Eukaryota > Metazoa > Chordata > Mammalia > Diprotodontia > Potoroidae > Potorous > Potorous gilbertii. The sequence goes on along the minus strand of CM053772.1, from coordinate 206,530,002 downwards.
CTCAAGTCCAGGGACTGCCTGTCAGCTTGCCTTCCTGACTGAGCATAAAGCAAGAGTTGAGCCAGAAGCAGGAATAACCACCACACAAACCCAGGAGGCCTCTCCTACTGGAAGTAAGGGGGTGACGGGGGTTGCCAAGAAGCAATTCCAATTCTTTTCAAGATCTGCCTGTCACCAAGGGCAAAGGTTGACATTTTAATGCTATAACAAGAGTTCTTTCATACTCTAACTTGTGCAGAGTAGGAGCTAACAAATGTATGTAGAATTACATTATCGAATGAGCACAGTCTGCTTCAGAAATCTATTACCCACCATCTTACTTTGTGCCAACCTTATCCACTTGCCATATTGATGGGAGTCCTCCCTCTGACCTCAGGTCAGTTTCTAGACTGTGTATTTCTAGGGCTGCTTCTATGGCAATATAGGCAATGGTCTTTGCTGATCTGAGCAGAAATAAAGCATCAGTTCAAGATTCCTTCAAAGCTCAACGTAACAACCACCTCCTTTCTGATATCTGATATCCCTACACCCTAAAATTAAATCATATTTATTTATTATGTGCTTTGTGTTTCCCTTATCTGTGGGCCTGTTATTTCCTCCCAGTAGATGAAAACTCCTTGAGGGCAGGGACTTTTTTTTATCTTTTGGACCCAAAGTCTCTACCCATAGTACCTGGAACACAGTAAGTGCTTAATACTCATTGAATTAAACTGAACTCAGCAAACACTAACATGATACTCTCATTTAGAGATCATCTACAAGTTTGCAAAACATTTTTTTTTATAACAAGACCTGAGGACAGGTCATGTCAATCAGCATGATTACTTCCATTTACAATGAAGAAGCTGAGCCTTCTTTCCCATAAGCACATAACTAATGGGGGGGGGGCGGGGTGGCAGGACTCCAACCCTGGCTTCCTAATTTCAAATCCAGTATGGGCTTCCAATACTTCATGCTGTCTCTGAATGCCTAGGAAGGATGGATACCAATGTAAATATGACACAGGTCTCTCCCTGTCAAGGAGTTTGCAATCCAATGGGGCCAGGGAGGAGATATCTTCAAACACCTACAATAAATTCAGTGGGAATTGGGATAAGTGCGGAGGAGAGGGGTGACCTGCTACAAGAAATTAGAAGAGGGAGAAATCACTTTCACCTAGGACATGGAGGCAGGATTGAGTGGATTTGGGGGAAGAAAGGCAACTGAGAGGGCTTTCAATAGAAGGAAGTGGGAGGAAAAAAAGAAGCACAGAGATGGGATAGCATGGGGGGAAAAGGTGAAACAGAGTAGAGCAGCTCAGTTTGACTAGACCATAGATCACCTGAAAGGGAGAGAAGGCTGAGGGGTAGATTTTAGCCAGACAGCAGAGGGCCTCAAACGCTAGAATAAGCATTTGAAGAAAATGACATGGAAACTTCCTTTCACTGGCAGGAAGTATTGAGTTTCATTTGTTTGGAGCAGCATTAGCTCAATTTTATAGAAAAAGAATTAAGCCTGCAAAGAACAATTAGAAGAACTGCAGCAATCGAGGTAATAACCGTAGCTAACATTGAGATGGTGCTTTAAGACTTGCAAAGCATTTTGTAGAGTATCCAAGTCTCTTGGACTCAATGGAAACCTAGACCCTTCTCCTCCTTCATGAAGACTCTGGTCTTGATATTCTCTTCTCTGTGTTAGCTTTTCCAAGTCTGGCCACAAAAGCTGAATGACATTCATTGACATAAAAATGGCAGACTTATGGAAGAGCCAAAGGTTCTCTCACTACAGGTATGAAGAATGGTCCAATGGAAAGAATACTGCAGTCAGACCAACATAACCACGATGTGGGCTCCTGCTTTGCCACTTAAATGCTTGGTGACCCTGGGCACTTTACTTTTCCTAGCCTTCATCGGCTGCCCACTTCACAAGGCTGTTGTGAAAACATAAATATATATATATATATATATATATATATATAAAGAGAGAGAGAGAGAGAGAGAGAGAGAGAGAGAGATACAGAACTGCACACATCAAAGATTCTTTATACCAGATTTATGAGTGAATTATTAGTATTAGTTGCTAAACTCCTTGGAGTCTCATCAAGAGGGAATAGTCTCCTGATCGACTGCTGAACATTCAAGTCTGCCCTTGGTACATGCCATATGCTATCAAATCTGGACAGACCAGGTCAGCTCTGCCAAGGAGGCTGTTACAAAGGCCAATTGCAGAGTATTCAGAGCCATTGCAGGGATATAAGTCCATACCAAACCAGCCTTCCCAAGGCAACTCCAAAATGCTCCAATCTGGACCTGTCCCTCCAGAGAGACCAGTTTATCTTCCAAAATATTTGGATAGGGAAGAGTAGCCAAAAGCCCTGGATGCCCCCAATGGGCATATATGTGAGGCCAAGGGGAGCAAATTCTCAAGTCCATCACATTTCATTTTGGCATTCACTAGCTGGGGACCTCGTTTAATTCATCTCTGCTTTTGGACTCAAAAGTGACCTTCATGGCCAAAATGCTTTTGTCAGTCTCATGCTAGCTGGAAGATTATAACATTTTTTTTCCTAAGGTAAGGCTCTAGCCTCAGTGATGCCCACATTTGTCAAATTCATGCATGAGCGCTACAGAACCCTATACTCTGAGTTGGTGTAGACAGATACAACAAAGCTAAACTGGTGTGGAAGGGCTCAAAGCTGCCCAACACAATTATAAGGACTTGGGTGCCTTCAATGTCCTCACTGCTGATTCAGCAAAAGATCTGAGCTGAGTTTCTGATCTGACCTTTTAGGTTCCTGATGCCTGAGAACCAATGACTTTCTTCGATACCTTATTTTATGGGCTGTCATTCCGTTACTTATAGACCCTTTGTTTTAATAAGGCAAAAATGAAGGGGAGAGCTTTCTCAGTTGATGGGCCATGGCTACAAATGGCTTCATCCCTCAAGCTCTGGCATCTGAACATTTAGAAAAGACCCAGAAAGTGATTCTTGTCACAGTGTCCTTCAAACTAGGCTGAGCTGATTATCAAGTACCCTTGGATCTGGGACTGTCACCATCATCACTTACAAAGAGACACATGAGTTATCCTTTATGCTGCCATGATGCAGGCATAATTCAAGGAAGCTACTTCCATATAACTCTGTGTAGTTGGAGGTAATCATCCTCCAGCAGTACCTGGTTGCATTCCTACTTTGGGGGAATCTCCCAGGTTTACCTACACAATACCAAAGCAACCAGAAACACTGTGTAATGAAAACAGAGCTGGCACTAGAGTCAGGAAGACCTGTCTATAACTCATACTGTCTAGGTGATTCTAAGTTGGTTACTTAAGACAGTATACCAGTCATCACACTCAGACAATTAATTACGGGAGGGAATTTCTAAACCAGAAGTTCCTACATCATAAAAACACAAGGTTATATCATTATACTTCCCTCTTCCCTGCCCCTTCCACAAAGCTACAAGTCAGTTCTGCAGGTATGAAAAAATAATCATTTGAACTAAATTTTTGAATAAATCATTTGGCATCCCATACAGACAAGAACCAACTAGCTGGCTGACTGACTTTTTCACTTCAGAGTTGGTGGTTTTGTCCTCTTGTAGCCCAAACCACAGACAAATATCAGTCTTTACCAGGACATAAGAAAATAATTAATTAGAAAGGAAGAAATGACCAAGATAGAGGAGCACTCCAGCCTGGTTTTGTATGGAGAAATTGTGTGTTAAAAACAGAAGATAAAAAGGAATCCATGGGTATAATTTATTTAGACTTTCTAAAGCCTCTTGATAAGGTCTCTCACAGGAGGCTATTAAGGAAAAGTAAGAAACTCAGTAACTGCGGGGGTGAAAGGTAGAGTTCTGTCATGATTAAAGGCTGCTTAACTGATAGCTAACACCATGTGGGAATAAATAACCAACTCTCAGCATGGAAAATGGAAAATAATAGGATGGCTCAGAGATTAGTACTCAGTTAGCCAGTGTTGTCCTATCTTGTCTATTTTAAGTGATTTGTCAGTTGAAGACTAGAAAACAGGAAGGCAAGAGAAGGGGCTCATGACACAAAACTACATGGTTTGTCCTGAGGCTGAAATCACATTGGGAGAAATTCTAGATGAACTAATAAAATAACGCAATTGCAGCTTAAAAGGGAATGAAGGACGGGGGAGGAAAAATGCAAGGTAAAGCAGATTGGAAGAAATAAATTCCATCCATTGTACTTGTACTTTCTGATGGACTCTGAATTAGTTATAGCTTCTTCAGAGAAAGATAGAGAAATCACAGTGGACAACTTGATGATGGTGTCTATTCAATGTGTGGCAGTTGTCAAAAAAGCAAATAAATGTTAGGCTGCATTAAAAGGAGATTGAAAAAGAACAGGCGAAGTGTTAAAATCCCACGACCTGGCTCAACCTGGTTATCTTCCCTCAGAAGGAAATACTGTAGAACTAAGGTCCTGAAATCGATTGAATGGCCAGCAAAATGAGGACATAGCCTGTCGAAGGCCTTGTGTTATAGCAGGAGCAGTGGATCCAGAGACTGGGAAAACCTGGGTTCAGCTCCTAACTACACTATTTACTAGTTATGTGACTGTAGGCAAGTCATCATGGGTGGAGGTTGGTAAACCTTAAAGTCTTCCCAGAATGTGAACTGTTATTATTACAAAGTGCTGTGCTAGGTGCTCCAGAAAAAAATTAGTATGAAATATCCCTGCCCTCATGGATCATAGTTTAGTAATTTATAGGTGCATCAAGTCAACAACGAGCATTTATTAATCATTTACTATGGGCAAGGCATGGTACTAAGCACTAGAGATAAAGGTAAGGCAAAAACAGCCATTGTCCTCAAGGGACTTACATTCTGATAGGAGACACAATTCAAACAACAATGTACAAATAAGATATATACCAGATAACTGATGAAAGAAGATGGGAAAGTCAAATGAATGAAAATGACCAGAAGTGCTAAAGTAACTCAGAGGAAGGGGAACTCCCCAGAGGATAATGCTCAGGGGCAGAATGTGTCTTCACACAGTAAGTGCTTAATGAATTCTTTTTGGATCAGATTAGACTGAAAGGGACACAATTTCTCCATTTGCAAAGTGAGGTGGTCGGACTAGATTATGTCCAATTGATAAGACAGCACAGTTGAATAAAGAGCTACATTTGGTGTCGGAAGATCTGTGTTCAATTGTGGCTGGGCTGACTTACTACCTGTGTGACCTTGGTCAGGTCATTTAACTTCTCTGGGCTTCAATTTCCATTCATATGAGAAATCTGGACTATCATGGGCCTTCAAGGTCCCTTCTAGGACTTAATACGGGACCTTATGCTTATGATGGCTTCTAACTCTGGCATTCTATGGCTCTTTGAGTGGTTATATGGATGGGCAGAATTGCAATTGATAGAAGGAAAGAATACATTCTAAACTGATAAAAGAATAAGTTAAGGCAGAAAAGGAGGAAAATGAAAACAAAGATAAGCTTTTGATAAAAGACTTAGTATTAAGATAGAGGTTACTTAATTGGGAAAACAAAGAAGAGTAAAAAGATATAATAAAATATGATAGAATCATAGTATCATAAGATACCTTGGGTATTTTTGGGAGGGGAAGGGGGTATAGTTATTTATTTGGGGCATATTTATTTATTTATATTTATACACATATGTATGTATATTATACCTGTATGTATGTACTGCTATACACATGCATACATATATAAATACATATATAAAAACATGCAAATAAGTATCATAAGAGAATCTGGGACAGAGTTCACTTGGTCCAATCCTACCTAAACAAACTTACCCTCTAAAGCAGACTCAGCAAGGAATCATGGAACCTTTACCAGAAGACTGCCAGTGACAAGAAACATTCTTTTAAGGCAGTATATTGTTTTGGGTCTACTCTCACTGTCAGATAATTCTTCCTTATATTAAGCTGAAATTTGCCTCCCTTTTGCCGGTCCTAGTTCTAGTCTTTGCAGGCCCAAGAAGTCTAGTCTTTGTAGAAGCCAGAGATATACTCTAAGTCAGGTGGAAAAGAAAAATTTAATAAAAAGGCCCATGTGACAGAAGTCCTGCAAATAGGGGAGCAAACAGGCAGTTGGTTGCCACAGATGCAAATGGAAAGTCAATGGGAGTTACAAGGAACTGAGATTTGAAATTCAAAAGGTACAGAAGGAGTGAGACAACTGAGCAATGTGGAATTATGATTACGTTGAAGAACTCTGTTACCTTGTGCCACAGTGCAAGACCAAGGAAACATTCCATGAAATTAAGGGCAAAAAAAAAATTGAGAAGGGTTTAAAGAAGCATTTTTAACATTATACAATTAGCTGCCTGGATTGGCTGCAGCAGAATACTCCTGTCTTTACAAGTAACTTAGTAAGCTTTATTTTTAATAGAATTCCATCTTCATATAAATAATAATCCTCATCCTGCTTATCGTTAATGTTATCAATACTCACAATTTAGGACAAATGACTGAGGTCAAAAAAGAATTTTTTTTCCTCCCCTCTCTTCTCCCATTAATGAGGTTGCAGAACATGCCAGGCAGGCTATAGGAAGGATGGATTCCTATTTCTGAAGTACTTCTTGCAGTCCTAAGGCTATCAGATTGCACAGCAGTTTCTATGTCTTTTTCCTACCTTTTGAGTAGCTGGTATTAAAATGCAGGCTCCAATTGCCTAGGCCCTGGAATATCACAAGTGCCTTGCAAAGGTGCAAGTGAGCACAGGTGTACCTTGCTTCATGTAATGGGACCGTTCCTGAACAGGCATACATGAATGGAAACTTAAGTCATTCAAATAGCTTAGTAAATGTACTAAGGGAACTCAGTATTTATAGCAGTTCTTAATCAGTCTGATGTTGTGGGATCCTTTAGCAATCTGGGGACACCAGATTGCTCAGAATAATGCTTTTAAATGGATAAAATAAAATATATAGGATTACAAAGGAAACTAATTATACTGAAATACTGTAGAGTTATTGGAGGGGGAAAGGAGTCTTTTTAAGTTCATGGAGTCCTGGTTAATAACTCCTGGTTTAAACCTCTGTGCAAAATGAAGAAATATGACATCATGGAAAATTGTGCTAGAAGGTAGGGCAGAGTGGGGTTAAGTGAATAAGGGATCTAATCCTAGTTATGTCACTAGCTAACTTTCTGACACTGGGCAAATCGCTTCTCTCTGGTCTCAATTTCTTCATCTGGAAAATGGGGGTGTGGAATTGAATGATTTCTAAGTTCCCTTACAGTTCTAAGTTTCTATGTTTTATAATCTAAAACTGGGATGATGAAGATGATGATGGTGATGATGATGACAGATGATAGCCGACATTTATCTAACATTTGAAGTGTTATATAAGTGATTATATGTCTTGTTATATTCAATTCTCACAACAAACCTGAGAGGTAGGTGCTTTTTTGGTAATAGCAAGCACCCCTTCACTTACCTCTTTTTTAAAATGGAGTACAGGAGTGAGTCCTCTTGGAAAAATGTTACTTACTATATAAAAGTCCCACAAATCTGCTAGCTTGATGTTGCACCCAGTGTTCAATGACAAATGACAGAAGGTTCGGGCATCTTCTCTAAAATTTGTTGTCCTCTGTGTCATCCCACCCACAGCAATGAAATTTCTTATCTATTTATGTCCTGTTCCCTATTAATCACTAAACATTGCTACTTAGCTCCCTTCTCTGAGATCAAACATCATTTCTGAAAGCAGAATAAATATGATTCTATTTGTACCATCTTAAAAACCATGTTCTAAATTTACCAAATTGAATATGTAATAGATATGGGCAAACTGGGTGAGTGAAAAATGGGGGAACATGGGATTCAATGTCAATTATGGTAATACACTGTCTTTTTTTCCTCCTTTCCTCTCAAAGAAACGAACTGAGGATAGGGGTTTCACTTTGCCTCTCAACTAAGGATACTTTTGTGTGCTTTGAAATTAGCTTCTAGGAGCTTTTATCCAAGGAAAAAAATCTCTTAAAAATGTGTAGAAAACTACAACATAAGATAGCTCCTCCGTATGCTAGCACGCACACCAAGAAATCCAAAACTTCTGAGTTAATCCAAGGTGAATACATACAGCCCAGTAATAAACTTCTGAATACCAGTATTTATTATTCTGACAGAAATCGAACTAGGGCAAGCAAGGTCAGTGTCACCATAATGATCCCCAGGAAGGGGCCCCCAAATATTCATCTAAAACTATAATGACAGTCTGGTTTTTCCCCCAGAAAACAACTTTGCTAAATCACCAGATTGCCCCTCCTCACGCTCTCTCATAGTTTCTAGCCTCATAATGAATAGCACGACCATATAAAGGTTGATTCCACAATAGCTTAGCAAGCTCTGAGGAAAAAGAAATTCCTCTAGTAAATCATCGTGTAATGCCTTCAAACAGGGAAGTGCTTAGAACTAAATTTGCTGGAGTCAATTCCTCTTGGCCTGAAAAAGACAATACATCCAGGATCAAATAAGTGACTCAAATAGAAGCAAAGGAAATCAAGGTTACAGAACCCAAAGCTTTCTAAAGTAGGTGACTTCGGTCCTTGGAAGGCTTTGAAAAATAAAAATTCATGTGACGGGACTGATGATCCAAGGTGCTTGAGACCTTGTGCCCCAGTAAAACGCATAATCCTGGGATGACGAAGCTGGCGATTCTTCAACCACTTGACTCATTTCCTTACTAAATATAACTGAAGCCAGGTTTTCTGCAATGAGCAACTGTATTATTTTCTCTTAAGTGGGAGTCTGAAACTAATGTCTGTAGATAAAAGAAACTGTGGCAAAGGAGGATGATACAAACATTTCCCTAAGCTTAATTTCTCTGCCACAGGACCCCATTGCATAACCTTCCAAAGAAGGCAGGGAAAAGCCAATAGAGATGTTTGCAAGCAAATCAGGAAATGTTTGTCTGAAGCCAGAGAATATGAACATCACAATTTACTTGCTACATATAACTTGACTGAAATGATTTAGTTGTAATGTATGATGATGGACACTGGTTTGAATTGTTCACTTCGGCAAAGGCCACTGCCAAAGAGACCAGTATTTCAACTGACTGTGATTTCTTTCCAATTCAAATGGAAAAAGACTTGAAAACAGACAACAACCCAGCAGGAAGCCTATTAGAATTCTTTGTAACTACTGCACTGGAGAAGAGAAACTCTGGGCTTGTGTCAGTGAAAGAAAATCACCATCCGCTGTCCAAGGTGCTCAAATCAGAAATTCCTTTGGCCAGATTGGATTCTTTTTTCTTCTTCTTCCTCTACAATAGATGACAGATTAACGGGAATGCTGAACTGATGGAGATGTCGACCATTTGGGGGAGCGATGCTGCCCCAGACTTGCACTGAATTATTCCAATGCACGGAATTAATTTTCCCATAGGTTTAAAAATCATAGGATTAATCTCATCCATTGTGTTCGTTTTAAAGAAAGGAACTTGCTGATTATATTCCCTTTTTTCAACTTACTTATTAAATGTGAAAATGGTTTGGAAATTGGGAATTTTCAAGGTACCTCTACAAGTATGAGACAGAGCTTTGCTAGAAGAAGGTATGAGGAATAATCAAAACATTGCTTCCCTCTTGACAATTCTGATGGCCAATCTGATAACACTTCAGATAATTTCTTCCTAACTGAGATATTCTGGTATATGTAGTTTTTAGCTTCATGTATTGAAGAAGAGGAAAAAAAATCACTGGGTTTTGTGTCAACAGCAAATACAGATGTGACCTTTTTTCCTTTAGATGTAAAAACATAAAAACATAAGACTTGAGAACACATATCATTATCAACCAATATTTAATAAAAAGAGTTCTACATTTAGGCTCAGTGGACCTGAGTTCAAATGCCAGGTCTATCACTGGGAAACTTTGGGCAAGTTGCTTAACTTATCTGGGCTTGGTCATCCCTTTTAACATGAAGTCTATGATTCTCTGAATTTCTGAATATCCATTTTGAGATGGAAATGTGGCTCATGAGAGGTAATATGGTAAGTAGTGAGAGGATTAGGCTAGGGTCCAGGAAGACTTAGGCTCAAATTCTACCTTTAATACAAAATAGCTATATGACCATGGACAAATCATTTATCCTCTCAGTATCCCAGGCAATCCTCTAATAATATAGATTACAGATGAGAAAGTGTACATCCTTCCCCTCTTTGCAGAAGGGAGAGACTATGGGTTAGGAATGTCACATGCATGGACTTTCTGACATGGGGTGATATGTTTGCTAGATTGCTTTTTGCTTCTTTGTTTTTTATTCTTTGATATAGATGGTTTGTAATGTCAAGATAATTTGGAGATCTTTTCTACCCCTTAATAGGACAATGTGACCTGCTTCGAGCTTTGACCCAGCTTACAGCTTAAGTCATATAGAGTTGAAGGTGGAAGGAGCTTGCTGAATAGGTGGAGCAGGAAGGGTGCAGCAGGAAGGAAGAGTGAGGTAGAGCTGAGAGAGAGTAGACAGAGCAGAGCAGAGCAGAGCAGCTAGCATGAGTGAGAGAGGGAGTGAGAGAGGGAGCTTGTTTGTGGAGAAGCCTGAGGGAGGGAAGGCTTAGGGATGGTGGTTCTCTCTCTGTTGGTAATGTGTACAAACTTCCTTGTTACTATGGTAGACTTGGCATTCTGGTATCTGAATAAATATTTTGATTTCTCATCTTTGAGTAAGAAAATTTATATTTTGTGAATTTACCCTGGAAATATGCATGCATATCCATAGTGACTGCTGTGGGCATCACATTAGGGTTACATGATTCTCTTGGTAGAGGAGGGAGAAGGATATTACTGAGAATGAAGGTGATATAAAGACAAAACATATCAATAGCAAGTTTAATTTTTTGAAGATTTTAGGTTTTGAATATATTGCTATTTTGCCCTTGTGGAGGAAGTTACCATGTTGACTAAATCACAGGTCCAGAAACTTCCTCTTGCCCCACCCATCAAAAAAAATAGAAAAGTATATATCACATAGAGGTGCTAAATAAGGTTTGGTTCCTTAAGAGTCATTTAATTATTACCATTAGGATGGTAAGATTCATCTCATATTATTTGAGAAATAAATGACCATCCCGGTTTATAGAAGAAAACTAGAAAGAGGTCATAATTTCTACATATCCTGCTGTCAGACGTGGGGAAAGGAGAGAAAAGGGGGAGATTTTCCAGTCTAAGGGTCTATATATCTAAACATATCTAAGAATAAATTTTGGAAGCCCCTGACATTGAAGGTAATAAATAAAAACGATCATCAAAGTGAGCACAAATCAGAGCATTAAAGCAAAGATCTACCAATATATGATTTTGGTAAACAGAATAATTTGGGCTTTTGGATAGCCTGGAAAGTCTGTCATGATTATAATGTCTTCATCCACAGACTTTAATTTCTTCTGTCACAAAGAATATTATTAACTTCAGTCTCATTTGATTGCAGGGGTTGTCAGTTCTTATTAACTAAAGAAAAAGGCAATAGAAGATGGGCTCTATGTTTTTAACCCCTCTCTGGTCAGTGTCGGGATTGATCAAACCAAATAGTTCCCTGAACATGATTAAACGCTATTAGAAGACACCAACTGCAGCAAGGATCACCAAGAAGTTTATTAACCAAAACATCTTCCTTATAAAATCTATTTTCTTTTTGAGAGTTAGATGGTATGAAGGGGCTGGGGGGTCATAGTTAGTTTTTCATTTAAGCTTCAATGGTCTTTTTTCCTCACACATCCCAATCCTATAAGAAGTTACTCTCTCACAACCATACAGTCATGGATGGAGTTTATTTTAGAAGACAGTATATATGGAAATGTTTTATGTGATGGCACATACATATACATACATACATATATATATGTGTGTATATATATATATATATATATATATATATAACCCACATCAGATTGCTTACCATTTTAGGGGAGGGGGCAAGGAAGCTAGGGAGGGACAGAATTTGAAAATCAAAAATAAAATTTAATTGTTAAAAAAATTGTTTTAACATGTAATTGGGGAAAAAATAAAATATTAGAGTGACGTGTGCATATCTGTGTGCTCACAGATGTGTATTTACCCACATAGATTATATGCGCACAATCTCCTTTATGGTTAATGATGGAGAAATGACCATTATACTTGTGTTTCTCACTTGGAGAATTCACATGGGTGCTAGATGTTTATACACAGTTTCTCCTGGTCCTGAACACAAACCTGTATCAGCAAACAACAGTGCTTCTATAGGACTTCACCAATTCCATTGAACCCTTAAGTAGTTCAAACAGGGTGCCTGGGGTCAGCTCCAAGGCTTAGCAGGCACTGCTGACCTTAACAGCTCTGCCAATGGTTTATGTTGGGGAGCAATCTTAAGATTGCCTAAGATAAGGATGCTATTACATGTTGATAAATGTGGAAAGAAGCAGTGTGGGAATCCTTTGTCTGGTGTGACCTAAGGTTAGAATGCTGGGATTAGTGCTGATTGGGGATAAATGGCAGCCAGTGACTTATTTGTTCAAGTGAAACCAGCAAGTTCAATAATAACCCCCTCCCTCTCTCCCAACACCAGGACCAAAATTACCTTCTAAACTTTTTTCTTTCCCTAAAACTTTAGAAAACCTTGAAATCCCACTGTCTTAAACAATAAAGCCCTCACAGTCTATTGGAAGTGAGGAATGCTTTACCTCTTCTCTCATTCCCTCTCACTCCTCAATCCTTCAGATATATAGCCCATATTCAGCAGGGACCTATAGACATCAAGTGCTCATTTAATGTTGATGCAAAAAAGCTCTCAGATATAGTTTTTGAAAACAGACAAATTAGAGGGTGTTTGCTCTTAAAACCAAAGAACTTGACAAGTGTCAGATTCTTAACATAATACCAAAAAGGAAAGACTAAAGATTTCAAGCCTGAATCTGAAGGGTATATTAAACCAATAGATGAAGGTGATATTTACAAGTAGCTGGGTGTCTCTCTAGGCAAGATACATTGAGTATAAAGATATCAAAGAGAAGGCAGTGGCTGAATACATTAAGAGACTTACTGGCATCCTTAAATCAAAGCTGAATGGAAACAACACTTTTAAAGCAATTAACATCCCTATGAGTATGAGTCTGAACATACACTTAACATAATATATCATAATATATTTGGAAAGTATCTTAACCAAAAATCCATGTGTTAACAGCAAAACACTGGTCTTATCACTCTAAGGCAGCTATAAAAAACACTTGCTTGCCAGAAAGGAAGATGATAGATGGTCTCAAAATACAGGTCCAAAAACTGCAGAGATACTTTTGGAACAAGTAAACATCACTTCATTATCAACAGAAAAGACTGATAACTGGTCTATACTGTTGATTTTGTCCAGTTCAAATCCCAGTCTGGATAGAGCTGATGAAATAGCTGAGTCATGTAGATTTGTTTGCGGAAGTGGAGGAGTTTATGACGCCAATTCAGGACTATGGCACTGTCATCAGAAATTACTGAGGGATTATTCTTAAGCGCCCAGACTTAATAATAAAGGTAGATTACGCAAGGAAATAAGAAGAACTGTGTGACACATCCCTGTTAGCTATCAAATGTTAGTACCTTCTGAATACCAAGCAAGATACTACCTTCACATCAGGAATTTGCTGCCTTTCATGGTAACTGAAAACAAACTTCAGAATACAAACACAGATAACGACACATCTTTGAAGACTACTTATAAACTCTCCAGGAATCAGACTAGTACCACAGACCAAACAGTTGTTCTCAACTAGATAGAGATAGCACAGATCCCTAAAAACTTAAGAGCAATGCTTTTAATAGATGTTGCCATATATAATACCCAGCCTTCAAGGTACACAAAGTGAAATGCTTTCAAAATATAGAGATATACCAGAGACCATTATCATATGGAAAAAGGATGAAGTGTGTACCATCCCTATATGCCACTGGAATTGTAATAAGGATACTCCCAGTGTACTAAGGATAATCCCAACAAAGAATGACTTTACATCCTAATACTTTCACTCAGTTAGAGAAAACAGCTATTTCATTGCCTTGTTAATAGTCCACACTCTAAATATAAACAGAATAATAGCAGGATAGCGATTTATTTACAGAATTATTTCTATCTGAATCCCTTTGAAAAATAAGAGAATCCAATGATAATATTATTGTTAATAATAATATAATTCACATTTTATGGCATTCTAGAGTCTACAAAAGGTTTTCTTCACAACAACTCTGCAAAGTAAGCAGTGCAAAGCTGTTTTCTCCATTTTAACTATTGAGGAAAATGAGACTCAGAAGGATTAATTGGCCATGCCTCTAGTCATATGGATAGTAACCACTGGAAAAGAAGCAACTTCAAGGGCATTCTCAGGTGTATGGTCATCATCCAAGTCATCAGAAGCAACTCCCGTAGTAAAGATACCCAAGAGAGGTCATGCTCCCAGCCTGCTCATGCAATCTACAAAATGTCTGGTGGAAACTCCTCAGAAGTTCATTACTCTTTCCTCTTCTTCCTCTTTCCCCCCTCCAAAAAAAATCCTTTCAA